>KK116287.1:481681-562592 GCA_000611955.2 Stegodyphus mimosarum
AGCGTGGAAAATTTCCAGAATAACTCACTTCTCATTACGAAAGTAACAAGTGCGCCAAAAAATAAGAGAATTTTCAAATCCAAGCTTCATGCGTAAATTGTATGACAGTACTCAATGCGGAAAGAAAATCCCTAAAGTCATCATCGTTCTTGATCTATAGAACAAACGTGTCATCGAAATACCCTACTCAAAAGCGCGAGACTGTCATTCAAGCCCTAAATTGTAACAATCTTATTTGCAGATGCTTCAAACAATATGGTTTTATCGTTCCCTTTAAACTAATAATAAAATCAAGTTCTCATTTGTAAAAGACAAAATAGCTAACCTTCGTACATGAAGAATTTACAAAATTCCTTGTGAATGCGGTCTTGCATACACAGGACAAACTTGTAAATCTTTAAAATTCAAGATGAAAAAGCCCATCAAGTATGAAGGACAAAAGGATAAAGGGATATCTTCAGTTGCTTCCAGCTGCATCGATAAAAAACACACTCTCCGATTTTTGAAAGTCAAAATCATTGCGCGTACTAATTCGCTTTTCAATTTGGATTTCATAGAAGTTTCAGAAATATTTCTGCATAAAAACTAGTTCATAGCGTTAAAATTTTATTTTGATCAATCCAGTTATCTTATTAATTTTGCTTAATTTTAGCTTCCACTTTGTTTTACTTCTGTCAGAATGCAAATTTAATTAAATATATCAGTCTAAACTTCCAATTAAACTGAAGAATAAATAAGCGCCGAGTTTTTGCGTTTGGAGAAAAAGTTTATGATAACACAAGCTGACCATTATTGTGCTTTCTTCCCTGCTGGTTGAATTTAATTTATTGTCTTAAGAGACGGCAAGCTGCATTTGCTCTATGAAAGCACAGCTGAACCAAGGTTTAATAGGAAGCATTGATTGCTTATTTTCACTTCAATTTTGGATGTAAAAGTATTAAAAAGCAAGCAGATGACTTTGATTCTGTCATTGTTAGTTTCTTCTGAAACCGTCAGTGTGGTGTTAAAAAATAGCGTTTATTTTAAACCTTCGCTTTGAAGTGTGATATTTGTAAGACAATAAATCATCCAATGGTCTTTATGGTTATTCTGGCAGATTTGGCATTCTAAAATTTTGAAGAACCGTATAATGCAGCATCCACTGTTTTTGTATAGAAAGAGTGGGGAAACTTGTTCTAAACCCCACCTCTTTAATTTCGATGTAACATTTCTACTTGCATGTTAAGCATTATAACTATTACTGCAATTAAAATAACGCTTTCATTTGGATTCTTCCTTTGCAAATTTCAATCAGCTATATTTGCATTTTTATCTGTTCTGTTTTTTACGTTGAATTACTTTTGTGTATTTTAACTGTACGACTTTTTATCCGCAAGTATTCATTGAGGACTCTTCGCAAAACACCTTTGAAATTCACGGCCATTAGAAGACACAAAAAGATTGATAGTCTTTTTCATGCAAGTATTGATAAAGTGTTTAACTTGAGAAAGTGTTTTCTACAAAACAGCTACAGAGCAGCCCTAAAAATTATATTCAGTACATTAAGATATTAATATTATTTAAATACCTCACTTGATGTCAAATACTTTATACATATTAATAATTCTTTTATTAAAGATATCATAAACGATAAGCGTATACTTAATTATTCATGTTTGACTTCTCAGCCTTATCATTATTCTTAATATGTTAAAAATGATTTCTTAAAAAACTTTTTTAATTAAAAAAGGAGCAAACCTTTAACTAAGTTTTTGTTGCACAAGTATTAAACGTTGTCAGAAAAAAAGTAAACAATAATTAAAAGTTAGAATTCATTTTCCTTAGGGAAGTGTGGAAAGAAATATTAATTTGCAAAGATTTAAATAGCGACGAATATGGCATTTCATAAACATTCATCACCGGCACAGCTTTAAACGTAAAGTATTTCAAAGATTTTTCTCTTTGTCTCGAGGTCCTCATTATTCCTTCAGCTTTGTTCCTTCTTTTTTTCTCTAACACATTCTGAGAGTGAAACATTCCTTTCTCAGGATGTTTTTCTTTTTTTTTTCTTGGCTTCATTTTGAAATACCTTACTTTACGCAAGAAAAAATGAAAATGAATTTCGCAAACCTTAGGTAGGGCTGTTAGGCGGCAAGTCGTAAGAAGGAAAAAAATGTTAAAAGAGGAAGAAAAAGTAAATGTCAAAAGATAAAGGGTGGAGTACCAGATCTCTTCTTTTCCTCGAGTCCGCCGAGAAAAAGTTGAAGCCACAAAAGGTACAGAAAACGAAAGAAAGTGATATCCATTGATCCATATTACTGCTGGTAGGAATTTCCTTCTTTCTTTAGGGATGGAAACTTCTTCCTCGTTATTGGAATAGTGAATGGATGCATTTATGAGTGGTTTATGAAAATATTATCAGAGTTATGTCTTCTCGCGGACGTCATAATGGAACTCGTTTAATAACTTCGAAAGTTACTTTATCTTACTGTAACCGTATCAGACCGTGACATAAGCAATAGTTTACTTAAGCGAACTGTCGCCAGTGGAAAACGTTAATCGAGAATATCCCAGCCATTGGTCTATAAGATCTCGAAAGAATTTATTCTTCTGTTTCAGCATTAAATATTCTTGTGTTTCAACATTAGATATTCTTGGATATTGCTTTACGTGATATTTCCCTTAATCTGTTCTGTTTCATATACTTGTCTAAATCTGTTTTTTCCTAACTTATTGGTCTCGTTTACAGCCTTTCTGTGTATTTTGGTTGAACATGTGTAATTTACTATTTGCACCTGTGCTCAGTATAATACACTCAGTGTACCATTTAATAAGCAGTTTCTTGCTGTTTCATTTAACCCTTAGTTCTTGACTTCTTGTTTCGTATAACACTCGGTTGAGCTTAAAATTTACAATCTAATACACAGCTTTGTTTAAGCTAAGCATTTCAGTCTTAAATATTAAATAGTGTAATAGTGTTTAAATTAAAGTTATTAGTCATCTCTGTTCTGAAATGAATTAAAAAACTACTGCCACATGTTTTGTATGAATGAAAAATTACAGCTAGCAGTTGGAAGGCAAGACATTTGATTTTTCAAGATTTCTTGCTCAGAAAGACAAAGCAAAAACCTGATGAGTTCAAATCTAATTTATTACTTCTGACGCATTATAGTGTATAATGTTATAAAAGTTTATATCCAGGCCACTAATAACAAATAATTATCTCAATATCAGCAGATGCTAATTAAAAGTTACAAATGGGGAAAATGAGTCCGGGTATTCCGTACTCATATCAGATTGCTTGAAGGGCTGATGTTGCTCTATTTAATCCTTTACAAATTGACTATTAATGATCTTTTTTGCTTGGGGGTGAGTCGCATCCAGACATATTTGTATAAATGTCTGTTAATTCCCCTCTTAAAATTCTGAATACATCTTTAATTTTCCTCAGTAATAAAACACAGTTAAGTCTATAATATTCCTTGGAAATGGTTTACCTCAGTACAGTACTAGATAAATCTTACTCTGATAAATTCAAAAGCTGAATGAAGAGTTAGTAGATTTACTTAAAATTTCATCAGTTTAACATGTTGTGTCATATCTTTAATGAAACCAATTAACATAATTGTAAATAAATTTGTACTGCCTAATTTTTTAACTGAAAATATTTTAATACAATGAATTGTCATTAGAAATTCGTTTTCTACAGAGCTAAAGAATTTTTACATGAGGTGCCTATATTCTAGTTATGTAAACTAAAGAGTAGGAGAATTACATATGAGTAGTTTTTTTAAATCACTTTTTAATTACTTCATATTTTAGATGAATATATACATATATTAAAGTCATTTCTGTTTGGTATACTCAGAAATAGTGAACTGGGAAGCCTCTTTTTATTTTTAGACAGCATATCATATCCAAGAGATGCGTCTTAGTTGTCTAATTCATGTTTTATTTCACTTAAAATCTGCTTTGTGTCAAAAAAAAGTAAACGGCCCAGAAAAAAGCCTAAAGGGCCGAACACAGAAGCATGTTTAACAAAGATTTTAACAGATTACAAAATAAACGCATTAAAACGATTTTTAGGTGAATATGGAGGGAACATTCCTCATCCTCTTCTCTTATGGATGCTGACAAAAATCGACAAGAATATTCTAAAAACAGGATTCGGTACTTAAGGTTGTATTACAACCACCTAGGTACAGTTTGGAGAAAAAGAACTATAAATGTAAAAAAATTATATATTGCATACATGCATATTATGACATACATCAGATATATATATTTATTTCCCAAAGATAATCAGTAAAGCTAGTTACAAATGTTTTTGTTTTTGTTGTGGGGGGAAATTTCGTAGCGATCGCTTTGAGAAAGAACTCGAAGCATTCTTCCTATACCCATTTTGCGACAAAATAATGTAATAAAATAATGCAGAAATTTCACCTCTCTTTCTTTTATTAATGCAAGCTTCTACAAGCAAAAATTTTAAAATAGAGTTTAAGATTTAAAAAAATAAGCACAAGTTTGCTATAAAAGCCTTTGAAACTTGAAATACAACAAAAAGAACGCATACGGATATGGCGAAGTCGGAACTGAAAAACTCCAAGAATATTTGTCATGGGCATGGTTGCCTGAATCATTATCGTACCCATGATTTTCAGAGTTTGGTGTATTCAGAAGCTTTGCCGATTTCTGCTAAGGTGGTAGCTATATATGTAAGTACCCAGGTTGTTTTAGGTTTATTTGAGAAATGCTATACGTTCTTTTCAAATTCATTTTCTTACACATATTTTTGGGTAAATTTCAAGAGTTTTTCCTGTTTCATCCTTAAGATGTAAGTTATATAGCTTAAAAAATATGAAAATAGTAACATTATTTTTTATTCGATTAAAGAGGAAATTTCAAAATTTAGTTTTGAAACTCTTCTTATAGGAAAGGTGTTCCTAATAGCGTTATTGTTGTAAAAGATGAATACAAAAATGAAACTAAGTCAATTATAATTTCCATGAAAAAGAGACGCCTCCAAATCATAATTTCTTTACAAAAGCAGTATTTTCGGAGGAAATAAAGGGATCTTTTATTAACTAAATTAAGTAAGTGTTTCAAAAGCAATTCCCTCAAATCGCCTTCAATAACGAAATGTTTCGCCTTCTGTCATTATTGCTTTTTAAGATTTGCTGATTTAAGTAATCCTATCCAATGAATTATTTATTTACTGATGTAAATAATAAAATGTTACTGATGTAAATAATAAAATGTTACTGATGTAAATAATAAAATGTTGCTGACGTAAATAATCCCGCTAATATTTTTAATGAATTTCAAACATGTATTAAATATATCCATATAAAAGCGGAACAAAAGTCTTACGGTTTCAATAGCGAACCATTCTTCTGAAAGTCGGGCTTAAATTGTAGATAGTATGCTTTAGTGGAACAAGATTTAAAACATCATTTCTTTTGGCAAATATTGCACTAAAATTATCTTTATCCTATATTCTTAATGCTTCCTTGTTTGGTAAGTCTTTTGTTTGGTAAGTCTTTTGTGGACATAAATCAATACGAGTCCATAATGCGACTCGCTGATGGCAGCTCTCTGATGGCATAACGGTATTCATTTCAATAAATGTGAGAAGAAAATAGAAGATGGATGTATAAACTCTTTGGAATAATAGAAATCAAAATCACTTTAATGTAATTTCAGTAAGCTTTACGGTAAGCATGTTATTTTGAACTACTCTGCATAATGATATGTGCATCATTTTCTTTTAAATTTCACGTGAAGGTGTGAAGGAGTAATAAAAACAAGTTCGAAAATTGGCATTAAAACGATGCCGTGAATAAACACACAAAGTTAATTCTCATAAGACAGAGGGTTGGATGGGCAACATAATACGCGTAAATCTTCTCACGCAAGTAACAAAACCGTAATAACATTCATCTGACTGCTTGAGAAATTTTGCCAAATTCATGAGACAGAAAAGATGCGTTGTGCATTAACACAACTAAAGTATTTTGAGTTCATTATGCTCTCTTTATCAAAATTTCATTAAAGAACCATAAGTCAAAACAACTATGAAGTTTTTATTTAACAAGCAAGAGAATTTTCTTGCCTTAAATGGAACAAAAATTAAATTAACAATCTTCACAGATATTGAAATGTTGAAATAAAACGTATATATACTTATGCATCATTCAATATTTTCAGGCATACTTATTGGGCGATAATTGTAGGAATACTTTCAAAGACGGAAGGCAACATGTCTGAAAGATGATGCTTTGTAGGTTATTCTGGTTTTCAGTGGAAAGTCGACGTGCCATTACCAAAATCCGAAAGAGACCTATTTATGGCCTAACTTCTGGAAAATCCTTAGTGGAGGTTCACGGAGAAGGAACTGATGACGGAAAAACATATGAGACACATTTGTTCCTCAGAGCAGCAAACTCTAGGCAGTGCAGCTAGGAATAGGTTTGTCTTGGTTGTCTGATCTGAAACCCTCGTCAGAAATTTTGGGAGGTTGGAAGGTGGAGGAGCTGTATTGGGTGACACAGTCATCTGAATTTTATCGATGAATCAGGAATTCGATGGCTTTAACTAGCAAACCATACTGTGCAACTTCGAACTAAATGCAATTCATAAATAATCCAAATCAATTTTTAGTTTCCAAGATCCATGAACGTCCGAATGCATGATGTAGCAGATACTAGCCGCGCTGTGATTGGTTATGATTCAACTGCAGCTTGTGCAGTCGCAGAGTTTTGGCAAGGATATTAAACATTGTCAAGACTACTGTTGGTTTTCCAACGATGATTTTTGTTTTCTGAAATGTTCGTGATAGTCCGTCAACCTGGATGGCTGTCTGTATCGCTGTTGTTACTTTACAGTTATTAATTTCACGATACGCATAGATCAAACTACTTTTCACGAAGACTGATCGCTGCTCATAATAAGCAGGATAACCTTTGAAACAATAAGTATGAGATTGTCCACACTTGGCATCCCGTGGGGGTCTGTTTTGGGTTTGTTTGGGCTCATGATTTCAATTCATGCCCCCGTATTTCACACAATCAGATGCATGTCTACATTGAGCTTCAGCATGAAGGAATGCTTGGCATCTGAAGCCCTATGTAACACTTTTTTGGCGTTTGTATGATTCTACTGAAATGCATTAGATAATGCAGGCTGTAAATTTGAATTGAATGCTCTCTTTTGGGGAGCATGGCTATAAACAGGAGCATTTTGATTATTTCCGGTCCTGTGAGTCGAGCCATTTAAACTACCTTATTTATCTGAAATTCCTCTTCAGTTATTACTTCTTGAATTTCATCTATATTTAGTGAAACTTGAAAGACTTCTAAATACGACTTTTAAGTCTTTATTACACTGAAATTTGTACGTATGAAACTTGATATTCTTCTGTTCAAGCAGCGCAATGACTTTATGGTGTGCATAAACAGTGAAGAGTTTGATGTGAATTCCCTTGTCTGTTTACATTCGCGCTTTGAAATCTGGGATACCTAAATCTTCCAAACTTTCTGACAATAATTTCCATGGGTAATTACGAGGGGTAGGCATTAAATGATCCTCTCTGGATATTGGAATACTTTGTTATTAGAATCATCCGGAACTTCCTCATTGACTGTTTGCCCGTCGCTTGGCAGGGCTGGAAGGGGGAATGCCTCCTTCTTAGCCTTCGGTTATCAGATTCTTTCCTGAAGATTAGGGGCCTTTTTGATATCCAAAGAAATGATATCATGCGGGTTGAGCAGCATTTTGTAAGGTTTGTTGGTTTTGGTCTATTTTTATTTGGTTTCTACTTCAACGCAACTTCCAAAAAAGGAGAGGGAACTTCATCTAGCTGGGCAGCATATCACATTCGTCTGGTAGAATTGCGAACATATTGTTCTGCTAAGTGTCAGATGTAGCAGGTCTGAGACGTCTTTTATTTTGGATTCCTTGAACATTCATGTCATCCCTTTTTTGTCTACCCAGGACTATAACTTTTTTTCCATCTTTGCTTGACTTAGTCGGTGAATCGTAGGGAAAAAAAAAGATACCGTTCACGAAGTTGCAGTAAACCATTAGTCAGAGTCAGCATGATTTTCCATAAAATTTGATATGAAAATGTATCATTCGAATTTACCGGTGTTTTTTCATTGAGCTCATGCCGTCTGGTGGAATCAATAAACAGTTACTTGACAAGATCCGCAATTTAAATTGATCATAATTCAAACCCATAATTCAAAGACATAAATGAAATTTTCAGAATTCGTGCAGAAGCGCGAAAGATGGTCCAAAAATGCCCTCAGGATCTGTTAGGCTTGCTAAGTAGTACAGCAAACTATGTTCTACTGATCGCCTGAAAGAAAAAAAAAGAGTGAGTGATACTCTGTTCTCAGGTACAAAGTAGTTACATGGCCTATGATAAATCTCCACTCGTCAATTGCCACTACTGCTAAAATATTAGAAGTTGATTTTACCATAACGTCTAATAATTAAAACTTCCTTCACTGTTCCTTGAAAAAGTAATTTTCTCCGTTCTTTTATTTTACCAACGTATTAGTCTTAGCAATTAGCATATTTACGTATTATCGCTACCACCTTACTAGAAGGCGCCAAATATTCATAATGCTGGAAATTCTAGCAAACATGCTCATTAAAGTCCATTAGTGAAGTCACGTCGCAATTTTAATATACTTTTCCTACCCCGTATTCTAAATTCCAACGCTTTTTGTGGACAAATTGTGATATTTTTTACCTTAAACATAATTTTAAAATATAAGCTTGTCCGCAATGATAGAAACTGAGAGTACAATTTCCGAAGGAATGCAGTATTGTGCTGCAGAATCGCTAAAGGAAACAATGATGATATGCGTTTGGTAGATATTCGGTTCGCAATGCTGATGCTGTGCGCGATGGCGTGTTTGCGATACTTTGATACTTTGAGTGAGATATTGGTGTTTAGTGAGGACTTTTCCTGCTCTTACCAGTTGACTGAAGGAGTCCTTTAAAGGGCTGACTTTTGAAGAAAACCTGAAGGAAATTCTCCATGTGAGAAGAAGCTTGGAGAAAGAAAAAAAAAGAAGGCTCTTTGCTTTTGCAGAGACGAAATGAAAGTTCTTGCGATAGCGTAGGCGAGTCAATAGATTCTGAGCTACAAAGAAAGCGGGGTCCAAGAAGACGTCAGTGCGTGGTTGAGCTGAACCACGTGTGGTGTGCAAGTTGCTTCACCACTTGTGGAGAGAGGAAAGCTGATTTTCTTCTGTATCAAACATCTCCAATAGGGAGAGAGCTAATTTCAGCTTCTACAAAGGGGATTTCAAAGTCCTAAATTTAGAAGCTAATTCAGCAAATTTTTGCATGAAGTCTCCTAAATCTTTCTCAGCAAAAGTCTTCTTTGGCACTCTCTGCGGCAGTGTGATAACAGCCAGCTGCGCTTTACCATTATTTGGAACAGCACAAGAGATTTCTTCAGTCTTAGTCATACCTAATTTCTTCGAAGATGACAATTTTCGCATTTCGGGGAAAACACACAGTCTTTGGAAGAAGCTATGTGTTGTGATTTGCATCTTGCACACGTCGGCTTCGCTGACTTGTGCGAGCAGTACAACTTCGCAAGTCAATAGCTGACAAGTATACGTTAGGCGATCTTCACCACGCTTGAGGCACGTAGGTTTGTTGTTACAAAACATCTGACCATGTCCGTAACGTTGACATCTGAAACACAGAATAGGACGATTACCCTGGCGGTAACGTCTTATCTTCACTTGCAGTCTCTGAATACATTTGAAAGAGTAAATTTTCCTACCTTCATCGTGCGGCTTAACGAAACGCAGTAACCAGGGTGTTTCTTTTCTTTCACGGGAGTTTTCCTCGTGAATTGCTTAATTTTTAACACTACAAAGCCTTGTTCTTTAAGCTCCAGCAAGATATCCTCTTCTATGATATCACCAGGAAGATCTCTGATGACTGCATTGATGGCGGACTGTGCTTTACTTCTGAACAGGCTAAACTGTTTTTCTTCGTTCATAAAGCACGTTATAGCCTTATCTCGCATGGACGTAGAGTCGAAGTAAATAGAGATCTTTTCTCTTCTCAACTGTCCTGTAAACCTCTGAATCTTATGAATAGAGAAAAGGCATTTAGTAGCTTTCCAGGTCACCTCCGGTGTGGGGCAGATAACTGGAGATAATCTTTCTTGTCTTTGCTTTCGGCAATCTTTTCCGCAGGAAGCATTTCCATTTGAACAAGCACGCTCTTTGACACATTTTCACAAATAGTAAAATCCGTTTTTAATATTTCAAAATTATTAGAAGTCAAAATCACTGGAGTAGCTTCCTGGGTGTGAGTCAACTTGGTTGGTTTCGTTGGGAAAGCCTAAACAGTTTCTTTGTCTTTAAACTTAGGTGTAGAATTCTTCCTGCCATCTTGGGAAGGAGAAGTATCTAAACTAGAAATCCGAATTGTAGGTTTTCGGTCAGGCTCTCTGAACATTCGAAGATCAAGAGATTCGTCGCATGCAGAAATAATGAAGTCTGTCTTCGCGTCTTGAAGCTTGTGCGCACTGACTCAGTCAGCGCTAAATCTGTTCTGCGTATTAGCAGCATTATTCAGTGCAGTACATAAATACCTTAAACTACCTTTTTCGCCAATATTTAATTGCAGTAAAACTTTTATTACATGAACAACATTAAACGGAAAATGCTTGGGAACCATAGTTGGATCACGAAGAGACAACTGCGATGAGATCAAACGTAAAAATACGAAAAGTTCGTCAGACTAGCCGCGAGTTTGCGAAATTCTCTTACGTTCTTTTACGTGAAAATGGATTGCTGTGTGCATGAGGAGAGCAGCAAAAACAAAAAGTACAGAATAATTTGGCAAAAAATGAGTTATATTTTTCATGCATCATATATACTTTTTAACAATTAAAATTCCTATTTTCAAATTTTCAAATTCAAAAAGTGGATTTTCGTTTCACAAGTTGATAATTTTTGAGGACTTAACGATATATGTCAATAGTTTTCGAATCTTTTCTTTTAAATAGTAAAAATCTCTATATTACACCAGCTAAGTCACTTTTACCTTTTCTTCAACCAAAACACACCAAACTGCGCCTGGGTAGTTGCGTTAATGCGAAATTACCAAAATTTAGTTGTTATGAAAGGGTTCATAACAATATGGATTACAAAGTTTTCGGAAATGATATTTCTTAAGGAATATTTTATTCAAATAATTTTTCACTTTTCATATCTGAAACTATATTTGTTTAATTTTCTAAGCAATTACTGAATTTTTCTGAGTTTGCTCTTGTAGTACAGCGTAAGTAAGCAGGCTCAGCTAACGCTGAGGGTATGTGATTCAAATTTTGGCTTCGGCTTAATTTATTTTTCATATTTCCTCGCTCCGAAATGTGTAAAAGCTGTTAAGATTCTTCCCATC
This sequence comes from Stegodyphus mimosarum, assembly GCA_000611955.2. NCBI lineage: Eukaryota > Metazoa > Arthropoda > Arachnida > Araneae > Eresidae > Stegodyphus > Stegodyphus mimosarum. Next base: position 493,103 of record KK116287.1, read on the forward strand.
GAACAATAATACAAAACTGCTGCTGGTTAAAAATTCCTTAAGATGGTAAACATTAACACACAATCTTATTTTTACTGAAATATAAAACGAAAGTTAACAAAAATAAGTCAATTTTTACCCAAGAATTTATTGTTCATTTTTCCTCTCATAATGAAGCAAACATACATTTTACGATGAAATTATTGTTAATATAATTATAATTAAAATGTTATAAATAACGATTAGTAGTTTTTGATGTTTCTCTAGGTGCAGATTTTTTACAAATTTTTATCACTTTCTTTCTTCAGTCTCCACAAGTTCTTTCCGTTTATAGAAGCCCTTCCACTTTACTGTTAATTCACATTACAGGGGTTGCAAGACACTTTCTAATAAAAGAAATGAGCTCAGGTTCGTTTCATGAGATAATTATCGAACTTCTACGGCATATTTTAATTATACCTTCCAAGATGATCTCTTACGTTTACACGCAAACTTCCTTTTACGTTTTCATCTTGTGTTTCTTCTCCCAAGGAACAGCTTCCAACTTTCAAATCTCAGTTTTTTCCGAAGTATAATTAATTTGAATCTACTCATCTAGAAATATATAACAATTATGGCGGTTAACATTCTATAAATAGACAGTAAAATCTTGTAAAATATGGCAAGATTTGAAGATACAGCGCTATATGGTGAATATCAAATTTTTTAAAACGCAGGACTGAAAATTTGGAGTTTCGCCAATCTGATCCACTGCCGCAACGAAACTACAAATTAATAGATGAAAAGATGAGAGAAAGCAAACATATTTCGGCTGCCGGTGTACACAGACTTAAAGTAAATGGTTTAATAGAACTGATGGAAATTGAGTTTTTGAAGAATTAGGTCAGAATGCAGAAATGTCTAGAAATTATTTTATTGTGGGAAGATGCCTCATATTTAATCATTTTAACGCGATACCAGCATTACTCCTTTACGTGAAAAAATATGTTGATTACGCAGTGAACATATATCATAGATAGAGTGCAGTAAACAAATGTCCCAAGTAGTAATCTGTTTTACACCAATTGCAACTACGGAATTGAATCAAATTACAAAAGTTTCAAAACTGCAGTGCCTCTCCTGACCGAACGATGAAACTGATGAACACAGCTAGCTCGTCGTGGGCTCAAATCACGGTAAACAGAGGAGCTGCAGAAGAAGAGTTTTCGTGTATTTCCCCATGGATAACGTGAATATGAGCCGTTTATTTTAAATGTCCTCGCTTATTCTAAAATAAGAGTTCCCCTGTGGCAGAACGCTTACGGCTGATAAATACTGGTAGTTCAATGGTTGATTTTCGTGGCTTTCTCCATGTTTAACGTGGATACGAGCCAAGATTCCTCAGAAAGTCTTGATATAAGGTATCCCCTTAGGAAGAGAGCTGTGCTGTCCTTTGCCATAATTTAACCTTCTCTTAAAATAAAAATGTTGTAAATTGTTCACCTGCTTAATTGTATTCTGAACACATTACAAGCTACTTTTCGAGTTTTTTAAATCATTTCTTGTATTATGCTAGAATTTTACCTCTCTTTTCCTTATAATTCCATGACGGATGATTCCTTATAATTCCATGTCGGAAGCAGTACATAATATACGTATTCGGGTTTAATGCATTTTCTAGATTTGGATATGGCATTTATTTTGTGGGGTTTTGCTTAAAGTTCAGACTTAGACCCCCACGCACACTAACAAGCGAATGATCGCTTAAGTGCCTGAATAAACACGTATAAAAACTGCATAAAAACTGAGATGCGAAAACTGCAAATAAAAATGATATCCATACAGAGAAAACTACCTAAGAATGAACGATTGGAAAAGATAGCGAAAGTGTACCGACTCTTCAGAGGTATTTGTTCCTATTGATAGTTCTTATTTCACACTATTTTCACTTTTTATTGATATGCATATGCAAATTAAAAATAAAAAAAATATGAAAATATTTAATTTCTCAAATTAACTAAGTAATTATCCGAATTAGCTAGCTCATATGCATATCAAGAATTCCCCTACACAATGTAAATGAATTTTAAAATTATTTGAAACATATAAAATTAGAAAACATTATTTAAGTGCTAAATAAGCGGTTAGAACAGAACGCGAGTATCGAGTCAATGATGCGATCAAAACATGTAAAAATGTTTAAATAAAGCATGATGATGCAAGTGTAAACAAAAGAAGTACACGTTACAAATATAAACAAAAATAAATAAACGTTTAGAACAGAACGCAAGTATCGAGTCAATGATGCGATCAAAACATGTAAAAATGTTTAAATAAACCATGATGATGCAAGTGTAAACAAAAGAAGTACACGTTATATTACAAAAATAAATAAACGGTTAGAACAGAACGCGAGTATCGAGTCAATGATGCGATCAAAACATGTAAAAATGTTTAAATAAAACATGATGATGCAAGTGTAAACAAAAGAAGTACATGTTATATTACAAAAATATTCAATTAAATGAAACTGTCTTATTTAAAGTGACGAATTAGGCCATAATAATTTTAAAAGCTAAAAACGTACTCTGTACATCGTGCTAGTAACTAACAACAAACGGGTTTTTTTTTCTTAATCCCAAGGGCAGGCCTGTTTGTCTGCAGTTGCCAGGTTTAAGAGAACAGCAAAATTTAGGCTTATGAAAATCGCAGTTACACCATGGCTAGAAAGCGCGACTAGCTATTAAATAACGAATAAGTAATTTAATAACGAATAATTATTTATAAAATTTCTGGCCAAAAGTTGTGAAACAGAAAATAAAATAGAGTAAAAGCAAAAAATCTTAGCGCAAAACGTGCTGTAATTGCGACTTAAGATAATAAATTGGCTCTGAGTTTGTAAAAGCTTAGAAGCTACCTTTAAATATTACGACTTTGAATATTGGAATTCATATTTAATTTGAATATTTTTTCAAGTTGTAACTCTTAGTTTTCTTTATTTTACTTTGAAATATTGGAATTTTAATAGAAGAATTTCCCCTTTCATTCTTATGATTATATATACGTGTGTATATATGTATAAGATTTAGTGAATGATAAAGCTAACAGTTGACATTTAGTTCGTTCATTAGGAATAAAACAGCTCTAAGAAATTTAGATTGCTAATTATTAAAGTAAAGTACGCTAATTCAAGATTATTAATTAAGTAATTTGCTTCTCTTAATATTTAAAATTTGTTTAAATGTTTTCTCCTTGCCTCAAAATTTACATTCGTTGCCTTTATCCAATTTTTTTATTTTGTATTTATTTTTTTTTAATATTAAGTACATATTTCCTTTCAAGTCGCGTCTGGACACTTTATACCTTTAAGAATGTTTTTTAAACTGTTTTAAAGTTTTCTTTCAAACTCATCTTAAATTTTATATATGAATATGGTCTCATTTAATTATTTGTGTTTCAATTTAAAAAGGAACTTTATTTGATTATTTTTCTTTTTCCTTCAGTTTTTTTAATTTGCGCCTCCCTATTAGGTAATTAATTTGTAATTTTTTATGTTTATTTAATATATTTTATCTTAGTCTAATATATATATACCACATCTTCATATTTTAATTACTATACAGTCTCAAGTTTTCTACTTCTAAACTCCTTCTTTCTTCTAAGCTGCAGAACGTTTTCAGATTGCACAGTTACTTTAAGGTCCACTTGTATTATGATGACTCTTAGATTTGAAATAAATATTTTTACGAAGATTTCTATAAAGAGTTATGCGATATGGTGAAAATTTTCCTGCTAGAACGTAAAATAAACAATTAAAGCAGATTAGATGCGAAGCATATTTAAACTATAGTTATTCGTAAATACTATAAGGTATTTCTCCCGCCTTCTTCGCATGTCATCGTGGTGTAGTGGTCAGCACGTTTGACGTGTAACCGAGAGGTCCGTAGTTCGATTTCCGGCGAAGACGTTGCTCATTTCTTCAGCTTCTAGCTTTGGAAAAAAAAACATAATTCTCTACAATATGAGTAACTCATCTAGAAAATTACGCAATAATCATTGTTTATTTTTTATTAACATTGATATTTAACGCGTGTAACCTCAATATGACGTTAGACAATAACGAATCGTCTGACGTACATGGAGAAATATAAACATGGATTTTGTAAGCTAATGTATAAGGTACTTATGTATTAGCGCAACCACCTTGGTATGAATTGCCAAATTTTCAGAATGCTTTATCCCTAGCAACCATGCTCATAACAGTTCTTCTACTTTAAAAGCTATGTTTCCATCGTACTCTGCATTCTTTCAGTTACATTGTAACTGTTTTTGTAGACAATTGTGACATTTTTTGTCTTAAACATGTAACTTGAAAACATTCACTCGCGAAATTTGCTTGTAGTGGAAGAAACTGCAGTAAAATCCTCAACTTCTGCAGGAATACAATACTTTATTGTCAGATCACTGAAGAAAACAATAAATATGAATCTCTTCATAAAGCAATTACCACGAAATTTCCGGCAAACCAAAAAAAAATCCACTTGTAAGTTTATTGATTAGTTTTCTGGTAAATACTTTAGTAAAATATATTTGTTCAGAATAAAAAAGTAAGTAGTTTTTTAAATTATAAGACATCGTTCTTTCCCTTTTGCAAAAAACTGCCAATCTGCGCCAAGGTGGTAGCGTTAATACGTAAGTACCATTTAAAGTCTAGCTATTATGCTTACAGATAAGCAAACTGAGCGAAACGTGGACTATACCACTAAGAATTTTATTATTCAAAATTATTATTTATTCCAGTAATTGCGTAAATATGTATTACCTTCGGAACTGCATGATTTTTTATGTTACCATTGCTTTCTTTGACTATGCAAATAGAAGTGGAGAAATATTAAAAATTTCAAATTCTTAATTTTGAATGGAAATTCTTGTCTGATTCTTTTTGAATGTATTTTACTGCTTGCAGGTAATAAAGATATTCACAAATAATTCAAAAAGCGCAACAGCAGAAAGCCATGAAAATTTCATGCGGTGATTGGTGTTATTATAACTCTAAACAAACTCCTCTTGTTTCTAAACAGGAAAGAAAAGCCTTTCTAAAAGTGTTTTGTTTCTCCTTTTAGTTCATTTGAAGACGTTAGAGTCTAGAATAATAAGATATTTTCTCATTATGATCAGCATTATATATGATTTGCATTCATTATATCGTCGTATTCTACTAATTATAAAATGCTGTTTATATGAAAGAGAAAACAAAGCATTCTCGGTTGGACAAAATTAAAGTCAATCAATTCAAGTGATATCCGGTTTCGAAATTTTTGCAACATTATTATGTTACTTTATAATATAAATATAGCAAGCCTCTGTTTCAAAGATTCTAAAAAAATATTTTATATTATTTCTAATGTTAATATCGATCGTATATGAAACTGTGCGTCCCGAACACATTGAGATTTTAACTGAGGATCAAATGAAAGTTAAATAGAAATGAAGCTTAACTTTCTTTTTTTAATTTCTTTCCGAAATTAAGTACCTTAAACCTAATTTCTTTCTGCATTTTATTTCATTTCCGTTTCATTGTTACATACAAAGGAAGAATATTTAGACTTCGTTATTAAATTCAGTTTTAACAATTTTCTGATCAATGATAATCGGGCTTAATTAACAGCAAACTTATGTCATTGCAAAAAACTGCATGCCTTAAAAATACCTTTCGTTAGTGTTTTTCTGCAAACATTTGGTCTCGTAGGTCAGTAATGAATTAGTTCAAGGAGAAAGATAAAATAGTAAATAAACGTTCGTTAAGTACTTTTTATAATTTATTGGTAACTTTCTAGCCAGTTGTACACGAAGTTAGTTTCAGCATCTTTAATTTAGCCAAGAAATGAGAAGCTTACTACCACTTTATAGAGAACTGCAAAAAAATATTATTTCCTGTTGTAGACTCATTGTCAGATCCAGGTTTTCTTCAGCAAAGTTAAGCAGGATTCAGTTACACTGTTTAAGAATGGCGCCCTTGTTTTTTAAATGTATCTCTGTGTATTTACTCAGAACAGAAACTTAAAATAAAGTGATTATTTTATTATCTGAAACACTAGAAAGAAATTTAAATAATAGCTAGAAATGTAGGGATAAATAAGTTTTAGTAGCCAGTCTTGCATAACCCAGCTATTTAGAGGAAAGTTGCTATTAATGGTTTACTTTTACAAAATCATCCTTAAAATCGTCAAATTTAGCAATTTTACAGTTTTGTACGTGTTAATATAGCTAATACTTTCCATACTACACATATCTAGGAATAGACATTATAATTTTGAAGTGTTCAGTAAATATTAGAAAAATAAAAATACGTGCTACTGGATCCAATGAAGGAAACCGGTCGCCTTCATTGACCCGAGGAATTTCTATTCTTTCTGATACAATATCATCCTAATACAATGTGTGAAACTATTTCGAGCATGATTCGTAAATATAAAACGCTGTTTGGAAACTAATTGAAACATACTGATAGCTTTGCATTATTCGCAGGGAATCAGGAGATGGATTTTAGTTTAGTCTTTATAATCATAAAATAGGCTTAATGAGAAAATCTACGAAATAACGTTGAATTTCGTTTATTAGAAACAAGTTAATGAAAATGAGAATTTGAGGGTAGTAGTATAAAACGAACAATAACCATAACTTGAAAACTTTCAAATAGCATAAAATAATTATTAAGCCTATTATTAATAGTAGGCTATAGATCTTACACAAATTACTACATCAATTATTCGTTCTCGATGGGTTTAGTTGCATTTTTCGCAATAATACATTTTCATCATCTGGTGACACCAGAACACTTCTCATGAATAAACACTTTACATGATAAACATTGAATCATGTCTTTCTTGAAGTCATCACAACAGATAGCACAGAACCATGAATTCCCTTTGAAATTGATAGGTCTATTTACTGAAAGCAAGGAAAGTTTAGCCTTTAACTGTATTCTCCGGTCCCGAGGTCTTTTCACGGCGGTGTCCCCTGTTTTATAAGGTTAACATAAAAAATCAGAGATTACGACAGAAAAGTACACAGCTACTATCAGATTGCGCAAATATGCAGCGTATGTCACAAATTCAATGTCTGGTTTCTGTTGTTTAACCTGTTGTAAAGTCTCTAACAAGTGTGCATTGTTGAAAGTTCTTGTTGAAAATAACAGTAAGAATTGCGCTACCCTATCATTGAACTCGTTAAATTTCTAACTTAATTTCTACACTATGCATGTTCCTTACTCTATTTATTGGGGGGATACAATTTTCAAATAACAAATAGGCATAAATAACGCAAGATATAATGAAAATTATTACGATAATTTCAATAAAATATTCATTTTATACATGAATTACGGATACTATGGTTTAGATTAAAATTAGACTAATAACTTATAATTATTTTTATAACAAAAAAATGAGATCATTATCTAATTATAGATTTAATTACTCCTGTTAGCTTTTTACTAAATCAGATACAGTGACATTTTATTCTTCAGCTTAAAAAGTTCCAAATATTTGCCTCGATATGGTTTCCATGGTTGGGCCACCAGCCAATCCATAGCAACGTAGGCTAGCTCATTGAAGGCAACTAGCAGTCGTTATGTAACACGCCCGTGGTTTCGGTTATAATAAAGCAAACAACCATTGTTAATACAGCCAAATAACGCTGACTGAACACAGCTTTAAATGTTATCAGTAACAACAAAAACACTATTATCGTCTTTGCATTGATAAATTAGAAGAACAGAACAAAAATCTTATCTTCTTGCAAAGCAAACTTGTTTGAGCCTGGATCAACTCCCAATCAAGAAAGCGGTTTGCAAACTTCATGCAGCATACTAAACAATCAACAGGTAGCGCCTACTATTAATAATTAGAAAATAATGGTGGTGGCTCAGCGAATGAGCCGGCCTATCGATAGCAACCTTACCTTACTTTTAAGAAACTTATTCAAAAAATAAACAAATTACGATTTGGGAAGTATACTCATTATAAAAACGCAAAAAATGACCTTGTAGGATTTATATTTATTTTAAATAACCAGTTACATTTAATTTTAAGTTACTTTCCTATAAGCCTTTATTCCCCTAATTGTCAGTGTCAGAATACTTAAATTTGGTAGCGCGCGTAAGAAATGCAAATTTTACTAGTGGAAGAATAAGTTAAATATCGACGTTCCAGTAGAGAAAGAGAGAGTCCCGGAAATTGCCGTGCGTGCTTATACGCAAACTTCTGTTTAGCAGTTACTGCTGGTTTGACGTGGCTTAAGCGCTATTATCTTGCTGCCACTAGACTCATCTACACGCGGTAGCCTACAGGATTATATGAGCCCTGTAGTGTAATTCTTCTATTTGTGAACATCTTGAATTCTTAAGTTTGATTCTACTGTTTCTATTACCGCCCAAGTTGAGGCGTAGTATGTTAGCGTCAAGTTGACGCATTGTAAATAAGTTAAAGAGTTTAATAAAAGGCAGTTTTAACCCTTCCTCAGGGCAATCACTATTTCTCAAGATTCTACACGACAGAAGGATAGTAGAACTTTACAACCTATTTGAAAATTCTTGGTTAAACCGGAAATATATAGAAAAATATTTGCCGTAAGTGTCTATTTGTTTGTGAACATAAGAGAAAGACCGGCTAATTAATGTTTCATGCATCCGCAGTTTTAACAATAAATCTTTCAGGAGAATTCATAAAGCTTTCTCGTCTTTTACTTCCGAAACTAATTGAACGCTTCCCAGATTATCGTATAGGGATTTTACGAGATAAACAATCTATACCAAAGCTTGCGTCTTGGGGCACGTAAACGGCTCCCAGTATGATTTTCAATTTTTCATTCCCAGTATTATTTATTGCGCAGAAATTACTGACCAAGTCTTTGTCAAGTACATTAGCATATTTAGTTATGAGTAAAAGAAAACCAAGCGGCTAAGGTGGATAACGGAATCCATTAGTTTTCGCAAACAGATATACTTCGTGTTTAGTGAACGGCGATATATTTTGTAGAATTCGGCCAAATTGGAATTGGAAACTTTGAAGCAAAGAATGACTAAATATGTCAAAGGAGGGAGGATTTTTAATTGTGTTGTTTGAGATTTTGCGGCATCTGACACCCAGAAGTTAGGAAAACCTAGAATGGACGCATAAAAAGAAGGCGCTGACAGAATATTTCATCCTAGCTCTATAAAATAACATCATATTAGATGTTCACGGATCGAAGTCCGAAATCATGGAAATTCTGCAAAATACGTAATTCCGAGCTGATTTCGCAACATTCGAATTTTCGAACACGAGGGATGCCAAATATTTATTCTAGACCCATTCTTCTCAAAACGCAAATATTTTAATAACCTACACCTGAAACAAAAAAACAAGGAATATTTGGCTGCAGGTGAAATTTGTGTCACGCGTTCTGGTTACGCTGTGTGTTTTATAATCCTCAATAAACGATTGCGAAATTCTAAAAAATATCCATCTAAAATAATGATGTACTTTTGTAAAAATCTCTCGGATGCAACGGATTTCTTGTAAAATCACTACAGCTTATAAACTGCTTATTAAAATTCTAAATGATGTATTAATACTCTTTCTGTCATGACAGTTACTTCACACGCATCAAATACCCATACAAAGCCATAAATAATTTAATTTCGACATTTACTTTGGCATTCAGTGCGCAAAGATTAATTTACAATGCAGGATAAGACTAATTTACAAAATAGGGTCAATTTATGTTAAAAAATAAGCGTTTCCGTTAAAATTTAAAGTATAGTAACACAATTAATAATCCACGAACTGCACAAAAGTTTGAGATTTTATAAGAATATTGTTATTATATTGCATTTTAATTACACGCAATAAAAATTTTATTTTGTAATTGAAAAGCTTCCTTGTATGTGACGTGACACAAAATGCCTAGTGTTGTTTGCATGTTCACTAGACCAGGTATGTCAACTCGCTGACCACGGGGGGCATACGGCCCTTGACTCATTTTTCTGTAGTCCTCCGTTCACACCAATAAAATAACAAAAATATGTTATTATAATATATTACTGAATTTCATCGAATACCGAGACGTATATACAATCTTCAGTGATAAAAAAGACTCATCAGATGGTCTCCTTATAAAAATGTTTTCTCAACCGACATTGGGAAAGTACTAGCCCATTTACAAATGGAATTAACAGGAATTTAGTGAAACTCGACATTAAAGAAGAAATTCAATGAAGTAAGTATCCCCGAATTTTAGAAATACACCCTTGCACGGTCCCCCGAAAGCCGCAATTTTCTCGTTTATGCAAAGGAACGAGCACATCCTCATCGAGATCCAGGCTAACAGACATTCATTTGACATCTGTTGTGAAAAGTGCTAGTACGAGAAACATGCTTCCATACATCCGAAAGCTGGTTGGAAAATAAAGATGCTAGGAATCGGAAAAAAGCGATATCCATCTACAGAGTGATTCCAAATGCATGGTACAGACTTGGAGTACAGAACGAATATACGACACGTAGGAAACCCCGACCGCAAATCCATTTATTTAGTCATTAATGAAACTTAAAATGTGTTTACACTAAAAAAAACTTTAAACTGAGATCGAGATAAAAGAACATCTCGTAGGAATTGCTTCATACGAAGAACAGCACCCACAGAACATTTGTCACTTATTTAAAAAGATCTTGCTCCAAACTACGCCACAAAACACATTTGCATATTAGTAATTTTCATAAAAATTATCGTTGCCCGTAGAAAGCAGTAGGTGTGTATCTCAGTCAGGAAAGAAGTCATTCGCGATTATGCTGTCCTCAGTGATGGAAGACCTACGTATGCCGAAAACGCAGGCGTGCATTACGTGTACGGCCTACAAACAGTAACGCCAGAGCTTCGCTACGAATGTGACACGCATAATTTCCAGATCACATAATGTTTCAGTGGTTACATCGTCAACTTTGTGAAATGGCTCTTTCCGCGTCACCAAACAGAATTTTGGTCAACAATGAACTGTACGCAATCCAAGATTTGAAGAAAGCATTTTTAACATTGTATCTGATATACACGAATCAAGTACAAGAATTGTTGCATAAAACGTAAGGGGGAATCAACATCCCATTTGGAGAGTGTTCAACAAAAATCACTTACACCCCTTCCATTTTCAAAGAGTACAAGTTTTGAATCCGCAAGGCTATTCCCTTAGCCTGAACTTCTGCCAGTGGCTTTTGCAACAACCTTTAATGCAGCCGGACCTCACAGCTCATATGCTATTTACAGAAGAGGCGAAGTTTACGACGTTTACGAGAGTTATTTAACGCTCACAGTTCTCATCTATGGGCAATGAAGAATCAAAACGCAAAACGGCCATATGAGTCCCAGCAACGAATCACTATGAATTGTGTGGATGGGTATCGCCCACGACTTTTTAATTGGCCCACACCTACTGGCGCAGCTACTCAATGTCCAGCGTTATCTTATTTTTCTGCAACACGTTGTTACCAGAACTGCTACAAGATGGTCTGATCTCTTTCGTAACCGAATGTGATTCCAGCATGGTGGAGCGCCAGCCCACTTCAGCTCTGATGTTCGCCGCAATTACCTGAATGCCACTTTTGGGGCGACATGGATTCGTCGTGGAGAACCAGTCACTTGGCCACCCCGATCTCCCGATTTATCGAACCTCGATTACTTCTGGCAACATCTGAAGTCTTATTTATGCTACTTTATTAGACTCAGCTGAGGATCTCGTTGCTCGAATATCAGTAGCTGCTGCATGTGCATGAAATACCTGGAAGCTTTGCCAGTGTTAGACAGTAGCTCCCACAGAATTTTGAACAGTTCTTGTAAGCATCGTATTTCAGTTGAAGTGAGACACCCTGTATTTATGACTAAATAAATGGATTGCTACTTGCGTTTCATATGTGAATATTATTGTTACCTTTGTTTGGACCTGCCCTCCAAGTTTGTAGCATGAATTGGGAATCACCTTGTATAATCCAGATTTCTTTATGTGCGTTCTGTTTTTTAAAGAGATACAGTATTAAGGAAGATTTTATGTATTTATTCACTTTTATACGTACAAAATCATTAAGTATGAAAGCATCTTATTGTTTCTTGCCGCCAGCACTATTGAAAACTGATTACTATTTGGAGCACTTGAGATTCTGAGTTTGATATGCCTGCTCTAGACAGTAGAATAACTTGGAATCGTGGCTCTTCTTTTGAACTATCAATGTCCCAAATCAAAAATTACGTTAAGCTCTGATGGAGTATAATTTTTCTAACCTACAAAGAAGGCAAGCTGAGCATTTTAAAGCTAAGCTCAATGAGCTTTTTAAAGTTCAAACAAGATGGAGTACCATTCCAATTTGGTTCTGTAAGCAAATCTTAATCTAAGTTTTTGAAGGAAATCGGGTAATAAGCCCTGATTTTCAACATTAATGACTTCTCAAATCTGTAGATTTTGAAGTATGGGATTTCTCTTTATGGAGCATTCTAACGTCATTGGTATAAACACGAACGCTCAACGCCACTGGCAATTTTAGAAGTCACTGTGTGGGAGAAAGCGTCAAATACTCCTTCAAGAAATGAAATATAAAATATACTATGTCTATCGTCTCAGTTTGTCTTCAGAACGTGCTCCGTAAATAAAGATTGTCTCTTTTGACATTTGTTATAAAGTATTTTCTGTTCTTTAACAAATAAAACGCCATCTGAAAGACATAACTCTAATAAAAAATATACATAACAAAATTCTTTAAAAGTTCTCATATATCGCCTCTGATGGTATAAATTACACAAAACAAATTCACTGAAATACAAGCCTTCTCAATTCTCTACAGACTTCGGAGTCAACTCGTTCTTTTTTATGCCTTAGTTTCTACTTAAAAGTAAAGCATGGTGCAATAAATTAATGGAACAGAATAATTTATAATACATAAAATACAGATGATTCAAATTTAAAGCGAACAGCTTTCAACAGGATCAAGTAGGTGCAGGAAAACATTAAAGGAGAACTGTAAAATGGGGCTTTGTGTTGAGTATACTCCGATGAAAATCTGTCTAGGTCAACGTTGAGAGTAGTCCGTCTAGGTCAACGTTGAGTCAAAGGTAGTCCGTTGAGATTCACCTTTCCTGCACTGGAACATGCAAGTTCTTTGAACCTGCTCTTTCAGCATGTTCCTAAGTTCGAGGACTTTGCGAGCAGGTGGATAAAAGTTTTGCGTTTGGAAGATGGACAAAGTCGTTGAGAAGACATTTGATAGATTATGACATATAGCGTACAATTGAGCGAATGGAAGAGAGCCATACTTTAACATAGGTTTCTAAAATTACCCAAAAGCTTCTTCATATCAAGAATCAGGAAACACTTTAAAGATATTCGTCATGTATGTAGACAACCAAGCCAAGATTGAAAGCGCAGAAAAACAGTCTTTCAGAATCATTATTTAGCAATGATTTCTAAAAAGAATCAGACAACTGGCGTCAACGCAGATTGTAAGTGATGGCAATCTGAAGCTGCAGGAACTCAAATATTCAGATATAGCGCCAGTGAGAGCTGAATATGGAGCAACCGGGACCCTGAAGCCACCGGGTTATTCTGGCACATATTATGGATTTCCTGCTATATGCAAGGAAATCCATAATATGCGCCACAACAACCGGGTTGCTTCAGGTTGCAGTAGTGCAGAGATCATCGTGGAGTATCACGGATTGGAGCCAAGCTTCCTGATGAGTCTTTTTTATATTGGTTCAAGAGAAGAGAAATAGAGGCATCAGCCCGTCTCCAGTGGACACCAGGTTTCAAACCTGATACAATTTCAAACCTGTTACAATCTGGTGCGAGCAAAACGTGCACATTAAACCTGAATACATCCGTGAAAAACGTTGCTACAAAAGGCATCACTTTCAATAGCCGCAGATATTTACCACTGCAGTTACAAATATGAGATTCTTCATCCTTATATCAAGTTGTTTAGGGATGCAGTCGGTAACATCTTCCTCCTGATGGACGATAATACTTATCACCATCACGGTTATCTTTTGGACGAAGGAATCCAGCCGATGAAGTAGCCTGAGTAGAATGAAAGTGAGAGTTCAACCACAGAAGGTGATGCACGATGCAAGTCCGCGGGCGAAACTCGCAGGCGAATCGCGGATGTGTCCACTAACTGATAATGGGGAGGACAAAATCAAGAGAGACTAGACGTCACAATTTGATAAGAGATTATATTTGTTGATTTTTCAGCGGTAATTCCTGTAATTATGCTAGTCAGTTTTTCTCCGGAAACATACGATTTTCTTAATTCGACTAATTTGTTTATTATCCTGTTAATTATTATACTATCCAACTAATTAGTTATCCTGTTAATTTTATTTATATTGTCCGACCGTAACTGAAAATCTACATTACTTTAACAAATGAACATTATATTTTAACAAATGAAAGAGCACTATATTAACAAAAATATTAAATTAAGAGGTATTAATGCCATAAGCAGGAAAAATAATTTCAGTATGAGTGGATGGAAGAGTAATATGGTTCTAAAAACACGGATGAAAGTTGAGACATCATTCTAAAAAGATAGAACTATTCAAACTTGTTATTAAAGGCAAATGGGGTTCGAAATTAAGTATGATACTAGCAAATGTCGTCGAAGTCCTTAAAAATATATGAGAAATAAATGCATGCATTCAAATATAAGTAATATTAAACTATATAACGTTTATTTTATGGAAAAACCTTGTGCATAATATTAAATAAAATTATGTAGCTGGCCAGTTTATAACGTTTCGTATTCTTTGGCAGCATAATATGTACGAAACATTTAAAGACGAGAAGTGAATTAACATTATGTCTTATAAGGTACCCCAGACAGGCAGAAAGGCTGTAAAGGACCCTTTGTTTAACTCTAATAAAAGTTACCAAACGCTACCACTCGTGCTTACAAATATAGCGAGCGGTTATGGCTTAAATCAAAGATATTGAACTGACTTAACTGAGTAAAAATACGTTAGCCTAACGGCCACACAATTCATGTTGACTTTGAGCTAAAGGTCGGCGTGACAAGCCTAATGGCGAGAATAACGCAACGCCGCTGTATAATTACTCTCAGAAGAATCAAAATTAGCATCGTGTCCTTCACCAGGCGGAACACGCTCTGATTCTACCCTCGAAAACCATATTTTAATTACGGTCTTCTTTCTTCCTCATTTGAATATCACACAAGAAACTTTAATTCTGGTAGGAAAATGAAAATAAGGAGGATCTAAAAATTCATTAACATTAAATAACTGGTTAAAAACTAAACAAGGCTTTACAAGTTACAATCGGAAAATATAAGAAAAATAAAAATTATAATGAAATTATTAAGTTTAAAAATTTGAATGAAGATGATAATAGCATCTAAATAAAGTAAAATATTTGATAACGAATGAGAAGACTATTACGGAATGAGAAGTATATAATACGTAAATTAAATAGAACTGTAAAATGCAAACTACGTAAGGATTTAA
Organism: Stegodyphus mimosarum; assembly: GCA_000611955.2. Classification (NCBI taxonomy): domain Eukaryota; kingdom Metazoa; phylum Arthropoda; class Arachnida; order Araneae; family Eresidae; genus Stegodyphus; species Stegodyphus mimosarum. The sequence continues at coordinate 508,601 of KK116287.1, forward strand.
ATGAGTAATAATAAACTGTCTTAAAATGAAATGCTTACTTCAAAAATCTCAGTGTGTTTAAGAAACATACACATGTGAAAGAGACATGTAAACTTAAGTAAAATAGTGAAATAATTAAAATCAAAAGCGGTATTACAATCGAAAATTATAAAAAAAAGAGTTGCAAGTTGTAACATAAATGCCACAGGGCGCTGAAAAATTGAAGTTGTTAATTATATAAAAGGTGTGGTAAATTACATCTCAGATTACATAAGGGTAATGTATATGATCAGAAAATATAGTAAATTATTTAAAATTTAGAATATTATTAAAATTAAAAACATTAAAAATGCGAAAGTGGCTTTAAAGCTCACATCTAAAACTAAATAAAGCTATATATATATGATAAAAAATATAAGAAATAAGATTAAAATTAAGAGTATTTCGAAAATTACTAAACATATATGAAAATAAATCTGTGTAAAATTATATAAACAATAAAAATTAGTAGGAGACTGTTGTTATGAACAGAAAATATAATAAATAAGTTAAAATTAACAGAATATAGGAAGCTAAAAATGTTAAATGTACAGTAGAAATTAAAAATTTACACCTAAAATTCAGTAATACAATTTTTAAGGGTACATATGATTAAGACTTACCGGATAACATACTTGGAAGACAAAATAAATGTAAGTTTTAACAGGTAAAAATTGATTGTTAGAATTATAGAAACTGCTTCTGAAAAATCAGTAAAATATTTCTTATTTAAACATCATTATCAAACTGTGACGTTAAGTCTCTCTTATTTGTGTCCTTATCTTTATCCGCTAGCGGACTCATCCCAATCCTTTTGCGGGTTTGCACCGCGTACCGCCTTTTCTCACTCAGCCCATATCTTCCTGCTACTAGCCTGCATATTTTAAGTACTTAAATCCAATACACTATGTTTGAGACGCACTAGGATACGGATCTGTATCGCAGCTCATGCTACTAGCCTGCATATTTTAAGTACTTAAATCCAATTCAGTATGTTTGAGACGCACTAGGACGCGGATCTGTATCGCAGCTCATGCTACTAGCCTGCATATTTTAAGTACTTAAATCCAATACACTATGTTTGAGAAGCACTAGGATGCGGATCTGTATCGCAGCTGACCGCAACTAGCACTCTCCATCAAGCCTCCAGAACCTTGAAGGCTCTATTTATTGTTAGTTATACTCTGTTACTACAGAAATTCCTGAACGGTCTAATACTTGTACGTAGCATGACTGTAAGGCTTGCATTTTTGTCACGGGTGACCAAATACCTCATCAGTGTTTTTCTATGTTTCTCTTAAATGTTATTAATATCAGCTTTACCCTATTCTACTTTATATTACATTTCTTATACTCTTATTTAAATTTATTATTTGCATTCAGAATGTTTAAGTTAGTTAATTTCTCGACTGACGTATCATTTTACTGCTATTAGTTTTATTAAGTTTCGATTTAATAATGATTTAAGGAAAGATTTTACTTTCATATTTGCCGCTATGTAAGTGCACGCGTCAGTCACGTTATATAAAATGATGTTGCAGATATTAAGTTTGAAATCATGCAGTTCAGAAAGATTTATTTTAGGCATAATGTTAGGATGGAATGGGATATTGCCGAATTAAACGGAAGACTTACAAGACTATTACAAATTGAAATTAAGATTTCATTTATTATGTATTTATCAGGTGCATTATTAATATAAGCTATTTATTTGTAAAACAATTTTTGCTTTCAATTTTCTTTTTTTTAATGAATAAAGTCTGAGCAATAAAAATGTTTTTTAGCCAACTTGTTTATTATTATTATTATTATTAAAACGTTTTTCATACCAACTTGCAATTTTCTTATCTTATTTCATCTAATTTGCATTATTTGTTTACTTTTTATCACAATCTGGTATGTATGCATTACATAAGTGTACTGTTTAAAATAAACTGCCCACAAAACGTGCCTAATATTAAGTGTAATGCTTACCCACTGATAATAAGATAATAAATAAAACATATCATATTTTTACCTACATGAAAGGTAAAATAAAGCAAAATAGAGGAGAAATATAGCCTTAATAAGAACTGCTGTAAACATAACATGCTCAGCAAATAAAAGCAGACTGGATGATTGCTGACTTATTGGTATACTGTGTAAGCACCTTTTTTTCTTTCGCACATAGCTTCGTATGCTTTGAATAAAGTTTTCCATTCGCGACTACAGAAGGCTTCACCAGTAATGTAACAGAAGTCAAGCCTGATTTATTGGAATGCAAACTAAATGTAAACTCCTAGTGGGATTTTATTTCCCATTAAGGACGAATTGATTTTTTCTGCCATTGGCGGACCCTTAATCGCCTTAGGTTTAGCCACTACTGAGGCCGAAAGTGGTAACCACTTTATTGTGGAAGCACCTAATAGGTGAGCTATCGTTACCTCCTATGAAGAGACGGCCAGTAACAGCCATGCCTTCTCCGGGATTCCAAATCGGGCCATCGGTATCGTGACTGAATGGCATTAACATTTTTTCCAGCTAACGAAATTACATTTACTTTTCAAACTTGATTTACCGAAATTCTTAACTTCAATCCCAATATAGTATTTTAAATGCGCCCATTGCGCAGTCAATGGAACTTAGCTTCAAAAATGTCGTCAAAGGTTGAACTATTTCATGTAATCTTTAATAATAAATATAATATTTCATATTTGTATGCATAAAACCTCCAGAACAGTATTCCTGTCCAATAATGACTCCCGAAACTCTGCGTGTTAAGTGTTTCTGTGGTTACTTGGATTGATACACTTCGGCCTGTGGGCCGTAAAATATTAACGATATATCGCAAAGCAGTGTACTCTTTCATTGCATTATCCTAAATAAATTCTTTTTTGCCAATTCTTATCAAATTTAACTGTCAGTTTGTCTTTGGACGTTGCGGAATCAGCATAGGGCTCTAATCCATGTCCACGTCTACCCCAAACCCCATGCCTAATCTATTCCATGCTCTTGTCTTCTTATGTTTGCTTTCGTATGTAGCAACTACACAATTTGGCAGTAATTCACTGCTACTTATGCTCTAACATTCATTTTGCTTGGATCTGATAGCCTATAGGCAACTATTTCTTAAAGTGTCTGCCATGATATAAGTTTCTCTAAACTCACTTTGCAAGTCTCAGATAAAAATTTTGAATATGTCAATATTACAGATAGGCTTCAGGTGTAAAATTTTGGTATCCAAACATACAATCACCTGCATACGTTTATCGATTAGTCAGTGGCACCTTCATATTGTCGAGCTTCACAACGAAGCAAATAAAAAATTTATCCATATTCTTACAATAAAGTACCATCGTAGCTACCGCTTTAATTTACATGTTACCTCGCATCTTAGCTGCGAAGCAAAAGTGCACGCTGAAAAATATCCCTGTATTTACGCTCATCATTAATTCTTCTGCACATTCCTATCGGTTTGTGAGCAGTATATTTTCAACTATAAATTTATATCTGAAACTTGTGTAGTTAAATTTTAACTGTGAGACTTACGGCATTTTTATTCCAGCAGTTATGCAAGGGAGTCTTCCGCATAGCCCCGGTAAGTACAATTTTTTTAATCATAGTAGTTTCGTTTCCACCGTATATTCCTGCTTTTATGACATTTACTATGAAACACTAAGTGACAACACTTGAGAAATTTGCATATCATCTCTTTGTCAAAGATTGTTGAATTGCCTTAATATGTAAAATGTTTATCATGAAACAATTATTTGAATTATAAATGTAAGATAAACATGAAATATTTCAGATAAGAGCAGGAAACTAATATTTTAGTCAGTAGCATAAATAATTATTAATAAGTTTTCGTACTGTATGAATAGATGTTAAAAAAACATACAGATTGCAAAGAAAGTCTTTCCACATTAGTGCATAGAGGGCCATTTCTATCAGAAATGTGTATATAGTTTTCACATATTTTAAAGGATAAACGATTTTGAAACAAAAATACTAAACAATTTTGTAGAAATGCAGAATCAGCATTGGAGGATAAGTTACGTTTCTGTTAAATTTTGCAATCTAAATTTCTTACTTTTAACTAAATCTTTTAGACTGAATATAAAGGTAAGATGAAATTTTTCCACTTCAAGATGCAAAAACAAATATTTTTTCGAGATCTTTTTAGACACTACGAGGACTAACGAAAGGGATCCAACTCTATGAACTCGGTAAGTGTAATAGCTTTTATCCATTACGTTTGCATACTATATTCGACTATATGTATACTATATTTTATTAAACAAGCTGCTAAACTTGATTAATTCTAACTTATCTTTTTATATGTTTCAGACCCTGAAGCCCATAAAGTAAAATGACTTGCATTCAACTCTGGCTGATAAAGAATCTGCGTCAGAAGATATGGACATACTGCTTCAACACTTCATTGGGCATCTGACTTACGGAAGTCATGAACTACAGGAAGTTTCCTTTACACTGCTTACTCTTAGCAGTCTTCTTATTGGAAATAAAATGGATGGAGTGATTTTTCGGAGTCTGTGTTGAAGTGTCTAAAGCCTTTGTTCTTTGAGTGCAAAAATAAAACGTATGACACATTAACTTCAAATAACCTGTTCTAATGTATCTTCTGATCTAATGTATTTTGGTCCCAATCCTTTACTGGAAACGGAATTCTTTAAAGAGAATGGATGTTTCATAAATTTTTAAATTAATGCACTAGAAAAATGGTTATCTGGATGATCGGCAACGAAACTGTGTGCGTGGAAGATTCTGCATAAGAAGAATAAATTTTGTTACCCCGAAAATGATCGTCATTGGAAAGTGTCATCACGAGCAAAGGAGTACTTTTAAAATATTAGCCCTTTAGCAAACAGAACAAGTTTTCACAATATCAGAACCTGTTGCTGTAATGCAAATGAAATTTCGTAAATTGTAAAAGACATGAAAAGTATAACTTTAAATGACTGGCAGAAAATGTTTCAAAAGCAAGAAGTAAAGATAAACTAATGTTTAACCTTGTCAAATACTATATTTGTTATCTCATGAAGTCTATCAATAAATCATTTCGATAAAAGATGCTTTATTTAACCAAATTCATTTCACATTTAAATGCCAATTAATAATTCTGAAGTTATCATTGTGACTGCTAATTAATTATTCATATATGCTTGTTATTTAAACACTGTATTAAAAGAAATGTATTTAAACTAATTTAAGAAATTGCTTCAACACTTATGTTTAAAGAACAAGGACTATCGCTCTTTGTTTGAGAATTAGAGTTACCATCTTTTTTTATTGTCTTATAAAGCATGTACACGGCTAACCTCAATTTGCGCTTTATTTATTTAAATGTAGCAACAGTATTTCATAGATTCCATATTTTTTTCAATTATTAAATTTTCCTCGTGTACTAGAATCCATTTAATATTTTCTATACAATACAGCTTAAATATTCATAATTCTCATTTTTTACTAGCCATAAAATTTAGTTTCTTTTAACACATTTGTGCCGTGAGTATCATATGGCCTTCAGATACATATGAAACTGGAACTCAGACCAGTTAATTATTATATTTTTAATTTTTAACCGATATTAATATATTTTTAAGTCAAGACATGTTATTCCGTTGGATAGTATAACGCATATACCCTTGTGAGAGTTCAAAATTTCTCCACCGCATAAAATCTAAATATCTAATCTAAATATTGCTAAACGAATGTGATAAGCAGATTCGAATATTTTCTGTTTGCGAATTATATACACAGCAATTTTCTAACTTTTTGGGCTTAAATCAAATTTTGAAGGAAATATTACTATCCATAAATCTTTAAAAACAATTTCAAATATAGTTAAAGTATATCAAAGTAAAATCAGTGATACATTACTTTAAAACTTCAAGTAGAAAATATGATATTTAATTACAGAATAAAACCAAATCAAAAGTTTAGGCAATACCTAAAATAAACGGCTTATATTGAACAAATAAACAAAATTAAGTTAATGCTTTTCTTAAGCTCCTACACACTTTTGTACAGCCACTTCGTGCATGGGAATAAATTATTGTTCCCATAGATAATCCTCCACTGAACCGAACAGACAAACGCAGTTTGTGCAGGATCAGATCGGTGTAAGAGAGAAGAGACTATCATCCAGCCCAAAAAGATCGCCTAAGTTATTGGTAAAGATGTGTGAAGACATGCATTAACATGGTAAATGCACAGCGCGTTAAGTCTTGTTGTCTGTCTTTTCTTCCTAAGTCTTTTCCAAGAGTTTGAAATGTCTGAATTCACTCCCCCGTGAGCGCAGAAGGGTCATTTCTAAACTTCTCAAGAAGAATGATACCCTTGTAATTTTAAAAAGCTATCTTAATGAGACACTGTTCTGATCACTGGTCTTGAACACTTTAAATCTGGCAAGGGAGAGACAACGCTATCCCTTGAACTAATTCTTCATCTCTTCACCAAGTTTTTGTCATAAAAATTGAAACAAACTTGCCTTTATTTACATCAAAAGCTTCCTTCGAATGACAACAAATGACAGCTGTTTTCTGCTTCTTATCGGATGTCAGCTGTCAAGGTACTACGTTTCACTTTACCATAATCTAAAAGTTCCACCATCTTTTGTATAGCATTGTTATCCCAGTCATTTGAAGAAAAATCGCGAATTATCCGTCCGAATGAATTGAATCATATGTTAAAGAAGATAATTTGAAGACCCGTGACTGTTTAAATTGATTTTCTAACGTGACGTGGCTCTTTTTCCACAATGGTATAAATCAAACTAACCTTTTAGTTCCCGCTAGTGCACATTGCTGTTGCCATTAGTATTGTTTCTACAACACGTAGTCTTCCGTGGAAATTGGGCAGACTGCATCCATTTTTTGTCTACAAATCAATGACGTCAGATTGTACTTCGCATTCATTATTTATGTGTACAAAAAATTATCCTCACGTGCTTACCTAAAGGAAAGTATTTCACTAATAATATGTGAAATATAGACAATCGAAACAGTTAATAAAAATGTTTGCACTATTTCCTTGTGATCCTGGTAACACTTTTTCTACCTTAACTCTCAACACATTCTGAATTAAGAAAATTCTTTACAATTACTATAATCAGACTGTTTATCCCTTAATCAGTTAGTTTTTTTCAAATAATTCTTCTGTTAGAGATACATATTGTAATAATTTACATCTCTATCAGATTTAATGCTGTACGTCCCCTTTTCAGAAAAGGGGACATAAAGACATTTCAGGAAAGGAGCATAAAATGCTCTTTTTTTTCTAAATACTTGTAAGGCAGCATACAATTTCTGTGGTACTAAACTAACTTAGAACTACTAGTCCTCTCATCTAATGGCTATGTACAGAGAAAAGTTATTTTCAGATACTGATACGTTATCCCCTGATACTGCTAAAATACTACTACACAACATAAAACTCATAGTTAAAATTTAGCAAAAGCTTTATTGGCTGCTACATGTGGGTAATACAAGTGAAATCGAAAAACCTAAGTGACTGCTCCTTAACTTAAAAATAATAACTGCTTTCCGATATGTTAAAAGTGGCAGGTGATTGCGCAACAAATCCAACGTAGATCTATAACATTTCTGGGTTGGAATGGGAAGCTAATTAACACTTCTTAAGACTTACCGCACTCCGACAAACTTTCGGTAGTTCTTACCACTCATTTGCGAGCTTCTTTAGCACTAAGATGGCAGTATTCCAGAACAAATTCCAGTGAACATACGTTTCAAATTACTTTCTAATTTTAAACTATGTCGCTTGCCGTGTAGTTTGATAATCCTCTGGCTTGAGCGAGTATATAGAGGAGACAAAGAACATAGGAAACTAACATAAAATAACTAACTGCCTGTTAATAAAATTTAAATCAAAATTCCTGGTGGATATTTTTAATCATACGTATAATAATAATTACAAAGCAGGTTACATTATTGAGATAAATGAAATTCAGAGATAAAATTATTTTTATAAACCAGATTTATATCTAGATCCTTTTCAAAAGTTATTTTTAAATAGCATTTACATTTCTTTAGATTGTAAATAATAAAATAAACACTTTCTTAAATTAAAGTCAGGGTACCTTATTTACTAGGCATTTTTACTTAGAACTTCAAATGAAATGGGTAAGAAATTCTCATTGTTCTGTAGCAATGAAAAAAACTAAATAATAGCATACCAGTTACAGAAATAAATGGCAAAATATTTACCATACACTGACTTAAAGAGAAACGTATATTATTTCCTTTCTGATCACTTGTGTTCAGACTTAATAATCTTTGGAACCCAATCAGATAAGCTGCGGCATCTAAAACAGGAGTTCCCAGTGGGATCGCTTTTAACTCCTGGGGGGATCGTTAAAATTTTAAACGGGGTCAATGATGATCAAGATGTCGATAGCCAAATATGCTCCGTCAATTGATTGACATGATCAAGATCTCACTGACTACCAAAACTTATTAATAAAATTGGCAAATAATTGTTTAATATAAAGCTGTAATACATTTTAAGGATGAAATCGTACATAATAGGTATAAGGGGAAAAATATAGTTTAAAAATAAACAATACGTTTTCTTTTAAGCCTTTTTATGAAATAAGAGCAATGGAAGAAAGCAAAGCGCAAGAACTCTATAAAATTCAACCAAATAGGCATGAAGAAGGCAAAACTGAAGTAGAAACAAGAAATATCGTTGAATATTTTTGAAAGAGGTGATCTAAATTTTAAATTAACGAATTTTATGCCAAATATTTAAAAAATGCATCAGTACATCAGGCACAGCCATTACATTAACTAAAATCGAAATTTTGTGCGATTAGGAAATATGATTTTGTTTCTGAAAGCATGTTTGAATTTGAAAATAAAAAATAATAAAGATAATAATAATGGTAATTAAACATAAATCTAAATAAAACCATTTTCTCAAGCTCTTATTCTTATTATTAATCTAATTATTATCTATGGACAGTTAAGTTATCTAAGTTATTTATGGACAGTTATTTATATTATGATTGTATTGTATATTATGGAGAAAATGCAAGGGGATCGATGACAAAATCATTCCTTTAAAAGAAGTCGATGCAAGAAAACTTATGAATCCTTGATCTAATAATTAAAGGACATATGCTAGGCAGTAGGAAAGTAACAGGTTAAATAGCAAAACCTCATCTGCCTTTTGGAGCTTTCCTTTCCATTCATAATATCTTTTATTTCTACTATAATTTAAACTGTTATTCAAACATCATAAGAATACAATTTAAAACTTAAAACCCTTTTCTTAACCTAGGTAACAGTGCCATCAGAATACAGTGTAGATAGAGAAAATTAAAGAAAAGTGTTTTGTTATTTAGTTTATATCAGGTTTTAATCCAAAATTTCATATTGATGAATTTATATCTGTGTTGAATATAGCATCGTCTAAGCTTTTAGAAATTAGCCTTATTAAATGAAAGGTAAATGTAAAAACATTCTCAGAATAAGCGTTTTTTATTTTTAGAACAAAATGTATATTGCATTCTAACAAAGAAGCAAAGGAATGAAACTGAAATATATGCAGTTTTACATAAAATTAATATCAAAGATTTTTGCCGTAAGATAAGATGGTAATAGAAAAGCTAAGCGTAGTGAAGTATCCTAAAATTAAACATCAGCCATCAATGGCTATATTTTTCTCTGGCTACCTATTTACGTGGCTGATGTGCTTAAGATTATGTTCTCGGTTAAAGAGGAAACGAACAAGGCTGAATACTGAAACAAAAGCTTTTTCTATTATTTTCTCTTCATTTGTAAGTCAGAACATCGACTGGGTTCCACTGACTTCGTTCACAAATGGCTCTTTCATCGCAAGTTAAGGGCTATGTTGATTACAAACGTTGGCAATGCTTACCATATTATTATTTTTTTCTTATTATAATAATTTTTATTATTATTATTATTTATCATGCAATTCTTGCCTTGTTTCATACCGCATACAGATTGTCTAATATTTCGAGTTCGCTGATGATAAAGTGACAGATGTGTTTTAGAATGATATATTTATTAATTTTAGTACTGTGTTTTTCAAAGCTAGTTTTTTGTTTTTGTTCTGTTTTAATTTCAGAAGTTTTTAATCCTTGAAAATTGTCTTATACATCATAAGAAATCAATTTTTCTTTCAACTTACTATTTGAGGCTAGAAATTTCAGTCTTTTAAATAAGCTTCTTCTTCAATAATTCTGATGATAAATGAATCTTAACAGTTTTCATTGCTTGAATTCCACCGTGATTTTAATTTATAAGCAAGGCAGCATTAGGCGCTTAATGCCACAGTAACAGATAATATTTTAAATTTCTGGTGAAAACACAAACTAAGAAACTATACCCTGATGCAATAGTTGCGGTGATCATGGCCCTCTATTTTATACGGCTTATGAAGTGATGGAAACATCCACTTGAGGATTCCGCGCATTCCGTTCACAAATTACATACATTTTTATTAACAAAGGAATGACATGGAGCTAATTTGTGAGTATACGCCAGTTTGTCTTGACTTGCTGATTAGTTTGTCAGGAGCTGAGGCTGCCCAGATGGTATAGTGATTAGGGAAGCCTACTGCGATACCGAAGAGACCGGTTTCGAATCCCGGAGAAGGCATAATGTTTGTAAATGCACTGTGTCTTTGCGGCATAGACACAGAGCATGGCACTTCAAAAACATGGCCCATACAACGAGAGGTTGATGGTAGGGGATGAGGGATTGGAGACCCTCGGATTGTCTCCCCCGGGGTGTTTTTCATCAAAATTGGGAGCGGAACTGAGCAAAGTCGTACTGTCGTCTGTATGGTGCTCAAGGCCAACGATAAGCGCACTCTTGCTTTCCTTGCCACAATAAATTTCGTAGGCTTGTTCTGAATTTACTGTCAGGCAAGTCAGATAGGTCACCACCACCAGGATTTGAAGGCTATTTGTCTAGTTTAGAAAGCCTTCATTGAGAACTTTCTATGAGAAATTCGGATCTACTTGCGTCACATATGAGAAAAAGGAGACCTTTCAGTAAATGGGCCACCTAGAACTAACAACCAGTAATTCGTGTCTATAGTCATTAAGTCGTTATTTGTCTCGTTATGTCTAACGATAATTTTAACTAAAAAAATACTTAAGTTAGGATAATACTTTAAAACATTTGTTAGTTAAAGCTGTTTGTAGCATACAAAAGTGTATCTTGTAGTTACATTACTGAAAAACTATAAATATATATGCTTCATTAAAAAATACATCTAATGCTACTGCACAAAAGAAAGGAAATTAAGCCTCAAAATAAATTACTCAGATAGTATAAGATAACTGCCAAAGTTAAGATGCGTATTTACATCGTGCACACAGAAGTCCCCATCGTGCCCTTATTTCGGTAGCCGTTGGTAGTGGAGAATCAAAATGTTTTAAATTAAGCAAGGATTTATGTTTTGGTATTTCTAAATTAAAGACATCAGTTTTAAAACTATTACAAATTCTAACATTTTATACCTTCTCCCGGTCCCTAAACTTGTATTTAGGAAAATTTTGTAACCGTTATAAGAAGTAAAGCATAAAGGTTTTGACTCCCAGACGACAAAAATTGCCCAAGATATTTAATTTAAAAGAAGCGATTTTTGAAGTCGTACTCAGTTTGAATTGAGGGGTGTGGTGTTGTAAATGTGACTCCCTAATCCAATGTGATACTAGAAGTATCAAATATAAATTAAGTCTGCACAAATTTAACTAACTTAAAAACTAGTGGTGTACATTGCGTTTACTCTTTAAGATAAGAATAACAAAATGGTTGACTTACCCAATAACCCCCATGCATGAGACTGTAGATTCCGTTTAAAGACACATTTATTTTAGCATAAGAAACTTCTCTGGGTTATCAATATATCAATGCAGATTACAAAACTATTTATGGAGGACTTACAGATGCTATCTGACAAGCATGTTATTAACATCGTTCATTTTTAATGCACAAACAATCCGAAAACATCGATGACACAATACTTCTTAATCATTACAAAAATGCCTATTTAAGGTGAGGCATATTTTCCGCGATAGAATAGAGCAAATTTTCTTTATCTATACCCAATTATCGAGCACATGGCCGTCACTTCCGAAGTTACGGGTTGCGAAGATTAAAAAATTTAACTACTTAAAAACTAGTGGTGTACATTGCGTTTACTCTTTAAGATAAGAATAACAAAATGGTTGACTTACCCAATAACCCCCATGCATGAGACTGTAGATTCCGTTTAAAGACACATTTATTTTAGCATAAGAAACTTCTCTGGGTTATCAATATATCAATGCAGATTACAAAACTATTTATGGAGGACTTACAGATGCTATCTGACAAGCATGTTATTAACATCGTTCATTTTTAATGCACAAACAATCCGAAAACATCGATGACACAATACTTCTTAATCATTACAAAAATGCCTATTTAAGGTGAGGCATATTTTCCGCGATAGAATAGAGCAAATTTTCTTTATCTATACCCAATTATCGAGCACATGGCCGTCACTTCCGAAGTTACGGATTGCGAAGATTAAACACATTGAACACAAAGCACAAGAGGTATTTTCTTCTGAAGTAGATTCGCCATTTCATCCAGAGTTCTTACCCCTCAATTATACAGCTTTCATTAAATTAGAACTTGACTACTCCTCCATCTCAGGTAACTTAAGGCGATGGGTCGATGTTTCCAAAATGGGATGGCGTGAGACGTGTGTGGCCTCACACGCTCGATAGAACGACGTTATGCAGAAAGAGAGAGAGCGCCTGTCCGTCCAGTGTTTTTATACACTGCGGCGCACGTGGTGGCCCACGATTACGATTACAGTGGCGATGACGATACACTGCGCGCAGTGAGAATTCCATATTCTCACATTCCTCCGGCCGAAGAAAAAAATGTTCCATCACTACACACCTGACATTGTCCAAACTTGAGAAAAGACTGCACTTAAAACATTTTGTGATACATATTTGTTTTACAATCATAAATCATTATTTTTTGAAGTACTCATGCATGTTTACTCTTACCTAAAATACCACTACAGATGCGATTCCATGAAAAAAAATTTTTTACATTTGACATATATAATTTATACTCACATGTGATACAATATCCAATTAATCACTAATGACATTACATTAACAATGTGATGTTACTATTCTTAACAATTGTTTACATTATCTTATTCTTTACATTCTATAATCACATTCACTATTTCATTATTTAGCTACTTTTATCATTTGATCATATACATTTCACATATATATTTCATATACCAATATGCCATGACATTGTTACAAGTTACATTTGTATTAGATCCATTACTAAATTACATACCTTCAGTTTGATTCAGCAGTAAGACAAGGAGATTTGAAACACTTCTTTTTTTTTTTTTTGAATCTGCTACCTAGAACAATCAATGATATCCTGCATAGTACAAATCAATTCTTCTGGTATATGGACCAGCCAACTCTACCAAAATCGTGCAATTAGCGCTTTATTACACTAAACTGACCCATACTACACACGATCATCATTCATTATCTAGTTTGTACACATGCTACATGCTTATCATAACCACAACTTCTTTACACTTTTTTTTTTGCTGATCTACAATTACAATTGTGTTACGCTCCTAAATCTTCATTTTGTGTCGAATCTATTCTTGAAGGCTTTTGTAAAAACAATTTGCTTACGTGAACTTTAGTAGTTTTGTTGTCTAATTGTATTATGTAATTATCATTTCGTAGCTTTTTAATAATCTCATATGGCCCCTTGTATTTTGGATGTAACACCCTTCTATCAGTAAATTCTTCCATAAAAACTTTATCCCCCGATTTCAATTCTGGAATTTTTCTTCCTTTCAAATATTTTTTTGCACAATTAAAGTATTCATCCTCATTTAATTTTACTTGCTCCTTATCGCTACTCAATTGTTCCTTTAGTCTTTTGAAATATTCCTGGAAATCTTCTGCTAGTTTAAGAGGATCATTGCTATCTATGGGAGTATTTAATGTTCTACCAAAAAATAGTTCTGCTGGTGAAAATTTAGTTACAGAATGTTTAGCATTATTATAATATAGCTTAAATATCAGTATTTTTTGTGGCCATTCAAATATTTTGTTTGATATTGCTGCAATTGATTCCTTCATCACCCTGTGTACTCTTTCAATCAACCCATTTGACTGTGGATAATAAATTGAACTTTTTCTGTGCTCTATTTTAAGTGATTTCAAGAATTGATTAAATTCTGTAGAACGAAAATAAGAACCGTTGTCTGATAACAAAATTTTTGGAATGCCAAATCTGGCAAAATAATCATTTAAAGATTTTATGATGGATTGAGAAGTGCAGTTGTTTAACGGAATTGTTTCCAAATATCTGGAATAATGATCAATGATAGTGAGTACATAAAACTTATTATCCGTGGATCTTGGTAGTTTACCAACTATGTCTATAGCTATCATCTCTCCAGGAGCAAGATCTTTCTTAGGAATTAGACGTGGCAGAGTGTTGTGTGGTCTAGACTTATTTTGTAAGCACTCTGAACAATTTTCCACAAAACTTTTAGTATCGCTGTACATACCTCTCCAATAATACTTTGCTTTTACAAACTCATATGTCTTTTGAATGCCAAAGTGTGGTGCATGAACTGTCTGTAATACATCTTTGATTAGTGCCTTAGGTATCAGAATTTTATTTTGGATACTTTTATCTTTCTTTTTAGCACTTGCAGGTTTTAATTTTATCATTACTACATCTGTATGACTATCAATAAAATATTGTTCTACACTTTCTTTGTGGTTATCCTGTAATCTTTTTATAATTATTTTTATGTATGGGTCACTTTGCTGTTTACTGATTATGTTTTGAATGGACAAATTATCATTACTCCTAAATATATTTATATTGTTTACAACTATATCCTCTGAAACTCTTGACAAGTAATCTGCTGGGTTTTTGAAACCAGGAATATGCTCCATCGTGTATTGAAATTCCTGTAAATATAACAACCAGCGTGCTACAATATCTGGCTGCTTGTCAAGATTAATGTGGAAAGTCAGAGGTTTAGCATCAGTTAATATTATAAATTTTTTTCCATACAGATGTTCGTGAAATTGTTTTACTGATCTGAAGATTGCATAAAGTTCTCTTCTAATTGAAGGATATCTAGCCTCAGCAGGCGTTAAAATTTTTGAGTAAAATTGCACTGGGAAAAACTTATCTTCATTCTTTTGCATTAATATGCCACAAATGGCTGATCTAGAAGCATCAGTTACTAAATACAAAGGTTTATCATTTTCTATGTTTTTTATTGTGGGTTTCTCTAAAATTAATTCTTGTATTTTATCTAACGCATTTTGGCATCTCTCATTCCACACAAATGGTGTATTCTTTCTAGTTAAATTCACTATTGGCTTGATAATTTCTGCATAATTAAAAATTAGGTGTCGAAAATAATTTACCATGACTATGAATGTTTGAACCTCTCACATTTCTCGGCCTCGGAAATTTAGCTACTTTCTGAATATTCTCCTCTGAGGGAGCAAAACCATTCTTATTAACAGAAAAACCTAAATATGTAATCTCGTGTTTACATAACTGCAATTTGGCTGGGTCTAAAGTTAAATTAAACTTTTTCAACTTGTCAAACACCTTTTGTAAAATAATTACTAGTTCATTTATAGTGTTAGCTGCAACAATTATGTCATCTAGAAAATATTGTAAATTTGGACCCTGCAATTCACCTAAACATTTTGATATTAGAGTATGGAAATAAGCAGATGAATTTTTTGCACCAAAAGGTAACCGAGTTGGTTGAAAATTGCCAAGTTCCGTGCAAAAGGCTAGTTTTTCTTTATCCTTCTGATCTAATTTTATCTGAAAAAATGCTGACTTAAGATCTAGCACACAATAATACTTTTTACCTGCTATATTATGCAAAATGTCAGAAATCTTAGGTAAACATATTTGATACGATTCAGTTATGCAATTTAGCAATCTATAATCTACTGCCATTCTAAATTTTAATTTATCAGGATCAGTATTAGGTGGTGATTTCTTTTTGACAAAAATTACTGGAAAGCTGTAACTCGATGTAGATGGCTCTATAATACCTGCTTCTAGCAATTTGGCTATCTCCTCTTGAGCATATTTTTTAGCAATGCGAGGAATAGTGTATGGTCTAGTCTGAATTGGAAAGTTATGTAACAAATTAAATTGTGGCACGACAGCATCAGTCTCGCCCAGAGTGATGTAAGATTTTGAAAACACAGCTGAATTTTTCATGAGCATTTCAATCATCTTATTTTTTTGTTCTGCTTCTAAATGACTTAAATCAAAATCATCTGTGCTTAATTCCTCCTTTCTTAATTTTTTAATTTCTTTTAAAGTTATATGGTTAATTTGTAAATTTTGTTGCTCTCTAGGTTTTTCAAATTGTTTTTCTTCTACTTTATATACCTTACCAATCTTTTCACCCTTTCTTAAAATGATTGTGGAATTGGAATTGTTTTCAATTATGGTGAAAATATATTGCCTGTCACTTATCTCATGAATTGAGTCAGTCATACCTATTTTGCCCACTTTTCGTCTATCTGGTGAAAACATTATTTGCTGTTCTTTCTGCATATTCACTGGAATGCTTAACTTTACTATCTCTGCTGTTTTTGGAAAAATTCTAGTATTTAATACTACTCTTACAATACCCGACTCCTCTGGTCGACTATTCTTGTTTACCTTTTCTGCATTAATGTTAGTACAATGTTTTCTGTCTAGGAGATCAAAATAAGTGTTATCAATGATTAACTGATTTTTATTTGCATCTATAAGTATCTTATTTTTTTGAATGAAATCGTACCCTAAAATCATTTGATAATTTGTGTTCCAATTATGTTGTGTAACAAAAAATTGGTTGGCAAGCCATTTATTTCCTAAACGAAATTTTAAGTTTACAGCAGATAAATATGGGATGGTAGCATTATTTAGTGTATGTATTCTTACAGATCTGCTTAAGTAATGAATCTTTGTATAATTTTTTATTTTCTGCAAGGTGTCTGGCTGTATCAAGCTTAAATTTGCACCTGTATCAAGTAATGCTTCTACCCTAAAGTCGCCAAATTTAATTTCTATTGTTGGTAATTTTGTTATACTATTAGTCTGGCAAGAAGCTACCAATTTTTGTTCACTACTTTCTTTAATTTTGTTTCTGAACCCTTCATGTGTATTTGGCCTATTTGTGTTCCTTATTTTCTTACTTTTGTCTTGTTTCCCCCAAATTCTTTTATGGGCACTTGAGTAATACTTTATGTATCTGGGAGATCTGCAAGTACCCTTTACTAGTTTAAATTATTCATACGAGTATTGTATCTTCTGTTCTGCGGCCTATTTCTACTACTGTTCTCGAGTGAAAGCATACTGACCATTATATCTATTCCTTCTATTAATAAAGTTACCCCTATAGAAATTTCTCCTGTAGTTGTTTCTAGCCTGTCTATGATATTGAAAATTGTTTGAAGGAAAATAAGGACACTCTGTAGTCCAATGATTCTGCTGGCAAATATGACAAGATTCTCTATTATTACTATCTTCAGTGGCATTATTTTGTAGTCTAGTTACATTGTTTACACTACCATTAGGTAAAATTGTATTAAATTTTTTTGACAAATCCTCAATGGCTCTATTATTTTGCATCTGTTGCACTATTAACGTATTTATTTCCGGTGAAAAATCATGCGTCTGTGAATTATTACCAGAATCCTCCAATGCTTTTTCTATGTTCTTTGCCTGTTTAACAGCAGTAGCAAAATCAACAGGTCCTAGTTTTTTAACCTCCAGTCTTAAATCTGGTCGGAGAGCTTCTATGAATTTTGAAAGCATAGCTTTTTCAGTGAGGTTTTGTACCTCTTCACTCGAACTAGGATAGCACCCAAAATATTTTGTAGCATAAGCATTCACTTGATCAGCTAAGTCCTCAACTGACTGATTTGGAGTCTGTCTAATTGAGGTAAAATTGTTTTGAATCGTGTCAAATGACTGAGATTTTGCAAATTTGTTACTTAGTAATTTTTTTAACTCATCAAATGACATATCTTTACATGATTCATTATCCATTACAAATTTTAATGCTTTACCCCTCAACTGAATTTTTAACACCAGGCTTTTTCTTTGCTCATTCCAGTTCTCTAAACTAGACATTTGACATAACTGATCTAGAAAAAATGTTATATTTTCATCATGCTCCCCAGAAAAAGCAGGCAAAGCAGTTGCAAGACTCATATTCATGATATTATTTTTCTTAGCCATTCTGAATTAATTTAGTTTCCTTTAGTTCCACTATAAATTACTATTATTATTAATACTACTGCATAGTACATTCCTAAATACACTATTTCAACTTTTATCAAAATTTTGTCTTACATGCATGGATGCAAGTTATTACATACTCACTGTCACACATTATGATATACATTCAGGAATAATTTCTTAAATACCAACCAATTTTGAACAGATATTACTATTTTCACATATATATTTTTAATCATTAAATCATTTCACATTAGCAGAAAACATAGTCATATGGAATTCTATTTTTTTTTTTTGCATGTGCAATTTTTAACTTAAATCTTTTTTAATGATTTATATCATATAGTCACAAAATTTCAAATATTTAAGCAATCATTAATAATAGTCACATAATGGAATCACATGTGTAGCTATATTAGTAGGCATATGCATAAAATGGTTCTCAACCTTAAATCATTTTCTATCCTGTTTAACAGGACCAAAATTAAAATTCAAATCAAGAATTTTTTGTCACGGCACCATTTAATGTGGTGTTGTAAATGTGACTCCCTAATCCAATGTGATACTAGAAGTATCAAATATAAATTAAGTCTGCACAAATTTAACTAACTTAAAAACTAGTGGTGTACATTGCGTTTACTCTTTAAGATAAGAATAACAAAATGGTTGACTTACCCAATAACCCCCATGCATGAGACTGTAGATTCCGTTTAAAGACACATTTATTTTAGCATAAGAAACTTCTCTGGGTTATCAATATATCAATGCAGATTACAAAACTATTTATGGAGGACTTACAGATGCTGTCTGACAAGCATGTTATTAACATCGTTCATTTTTAATGCACAAGCAATCTGAAAACATCGATGACACAATACTTCTTAATCATTACAAAAATGCCTATTTAAGGTGAGGCATATTTTCCGCGATAGAATAGAGCAAATTTTTTTTTCTATACCCAATTATCGAGCACATGGCCGTCACTTCCGAAGTTACGGGTTGCGAAGATTAAACACATTGAACACAAAGCACAAGAGGTATTTTCTTCTGAAGTAGATTCGCCATTTCATCCAGAGTTCTTACCCCTCAATTATACAGCTTTCATTAAATTAGAACTTGACTACTCCTCCATCTCAGGTAACTTAAGGCGATGGGTCGATGTTTCCAAAATGGGATGGCGTGAGACGTGTGTGGCCTCACACGCTCGATAGAACGACGTTATGCAGAAAGAGAGAGAGCGCCTGTCCGTCCAGTGTTTTTATACACTGCGGCGCACGTGGTGGCCCACGATTACGATTACAGCGGCGATGACGATACACTGCGGCGCACGTGGTGGCCCACGATTACGATTACAGTGGCGATGACTGCGTTACACTGCGCGCAGTGAGAATTCCATATTCTCACAAGGGGTCATTTAGTAAATAAATTAGAATAAACTGAGCTTGATTCTCCCTCTTAAATACCATTAAGTCATACTGTTTTGTGATTTGCTGGTGTGTATAATTTTTTCCTTTATTGCGTTTGGCATGCAAAAGATTTTTCATACAAATAATTTACACTCAAATCCAAAAGTTAAGCGCGGAGAGGAAAATGCTAATTTCCGGAAGCCAGTCAGAATTGAAGAGGATGCAGTTCGCTGGAGAGGTAGATGGAAGTATGCAAATCTGTTAGGTAACAGACAATCGCGCTTTCATGTCACGAAATATGCAAAAAAAAGGCAGTCTTATTAGAAGCCAGCTTTATGAAGGATTACAGAAGTTTATTGTAAGTGCTGTAGAAGGTTTTTAAAACTTTCGTGTAATTTGTTTTCAAGACATACGTGTTGCTGTGACTTCCAGAAGACGAATGGAAGATTCTAAGCGCAGGCGTGCTGTGGGGCGTATTGAAGCAGGACAGTCGATCACATATGTTGCTCTTTTCTTCGGCGTTCATGATTCTGTAATTTCACGTTTATGGAAACAATTCCAAACCACACAGACAGTTGCCCGAAGGCCCGTAGCCGGTCGCCCAAGGGTTACAAACCCCGCGGAAGATCGATATATTGCTATTGGAGCCAAGCGGAATCGCAGAGCGACCTCCACACGTATAACATCTATGGTTACAGCGTCCATTGGTAAGGCGATACCTGCAGCTACTGTACGCCGAAGATTACATATGAGTGGACTGTACGCCCGGGTACCTCGAGTTTGTGTTCCTCTATCCGCCCAATCAAGAGGGGCACGATTACAGTTATGCTGGGAACATGTCAATTGGAATGTGTCTGACTGGGGCAATGTTATGTTTACTAATGAGTCAAGATTTGCTCTGGAGCCAGATGACAAGCGTATAAGGATATGGCGTGAACAACGAACACGCAATCAATCCCAAAACATCACCGAACATCACGCATTCCGAGGCAGAAGCATTATGGTGTGGGCAGGGATTTCATTAGGATATCGCACCGACCTGCACATCTTTAAACGGGGTTCTTTGACGACTGTCCTTTATCGAGATGAAGTCCTAGAACCCATTGTGAGATTGTACGCTGCAGCAGTTGGCCCTACTTTTGTTTTAATGGACGATAACGCACGTCCCCATAGAGCTGACATCGTCGATGACTACCTGGAGAGTGAAGGAATTGAGCGTATGGCGTGACCAGCATATTCGATCGACCTTAATTCTATTGAAAATCTTTGGGATGCTCTCGGCCGTGCTGTATCTTCACGTTTCCCACCTCCAGCCACTCTTATTGAGCTGGAAACTGCTCTACAAGAAGAATGGCGATTGCTCAATTCTGCGGTGGTTGACCACCTAATTGAAAGCATGGTCACAAGGTGTAAACTTTGTATATAGATGAAGGGGGATCACATACCCTATTAATGTTCTTTTTTTCATTTTATGCTGTTTATTTTTATTTTATACATAATTCTGTTTAAGTCTCCAGTATGTCATTATCTGATAACTTACAAAAATTTAATATTGTTTTCATTTCTGTATATAATTATTGATTTTGTTTTATGTATAAATATATATGCTACTTTCCTGCCGAATTTTGTGTCAATCAAAGCAGTATTTGTTGATTTGTTAGCATTTTACATCTTCGTGCTTAACTTTTGGAAGTGAATGTATAAGTTTCAAAGTTCAAAAATGCGTAATTAATATTCTCGTGAAATTATATTGCTTTCGAATCATAATCTGGTAATCGTACAAAAAATTCATTAAGGATCAAATATTTTTTTTATTTTTAATTAATTCGAATAAAATTAGGAGTTGGCTATCCAACCGTACTTCAAACCCTACTAGTATTTTCTACAACCCGAATTCTGTAATAGTCTGTGAATTAGATATCCATTTTGAGAAGCAAAATATATATTTATCAATGTTTTTTACAATAATATGCATAGAAATACTTGTTACGTAATCTGCTTACATCAGAAACCTTTTCTAAACACCATTTTATTTTTAATTGCGTACAAATGGAAATATTTCTGTCTTCAATTTCTGTACGGCCGCTAAATATGATTTTTGATTTTAATATCAAATATCTAGGTCAATTTTTGTTGTACGGGAGACACACTTACGTGTTTAATTTTTATAAAGCGTGCAAAAGTTTTCTTTACTATAAATACAGGGAACAGAGAAACGTGTAATATAGGAAACAGATGAACTTCAAATTTTACACAAAATGTTTTTTAATTTAAAAATGCGAAAACATGAATCTTAGTATTAATTAAAAAATTTGTAACTGTTAAGTATATGTCTATAACCAACAGTTGCGAAAATAAAGGCTGAATAAAAGACTCTTGTGGATACGATGTACATTATATATATAGTTATCGGAATCGAACAATTCTCAATCACAAGCTATGGTCGCCGAAATAATTCCGAGTATGTAAAAACTTCTGAATATAAATTATTGCAATACGGAAAATATTACACGGTAATGTAAAAGCGTTGACTGGGTTGCTGATTGGTTAAAAATGTTGCGATTTACTACAAGTAGCAACGGAAGATTACAATCGTCTCATATAAATCAATTAATTAACTATGCTAAGCCTTGAACTGCGCCTGAGAGTTTAAAGCTGAAACAGTGTTAGCGTACCGCGATTTCAATCCCTGAGATGGGCTTCATTGAGTTTGTCTTAAAAATAAAGAAAATAAGTTTAAGAATTAAATAATCAGATTAAATCAAATAAATAAATAAACATGAAATCTGTATGAGCTAATTATCTAAATGTGAGTTTATACATTTATAATACACGTGGTAAAAGCGTGTCTATTTTGTGTTTTTAGCATATTAGTGTACGTTCTCTCTCTCAGATTTTAATGTAAATTCGAATTCTGAAGTTGTATTTTTGCTTCCCAAAGCTATTATTGATTACAGAGACGCACGCAATGGTGTACGCTTAAGGAAGGGATACCTCGTGGAGGACCTTTTAAAAAAAGTGGCTCAGCTCCAAGTTAGAAATAGGGAAAACCTAAAAATGCCCATACAGCTGGCCTGCTCTCCGGGATTCGAACCCAAAGTCAGAATTATCAGCGTTCATCGACTTCACCGCTCGGTTGC
Source organism: Stegodyphus mimosarum (assembly GCA_000611955.2). Classification (NCBI taxonomy): domain Eukaryota; kingdom Metazoa; phylum Arthropoda; class Arachnida; order Araneae; family Eresidae; genus Stegodyphus; species Stegodyphus mimosarum. Next base: position 531,506 of record KK116287.1, read on the forward strand.
TAAAGGAGGGGGGCTGCTTTTCAAAGTATTTAGTACCTTACAAAAAACTGCATTTAAAGAACTTCCGATTTCGAAATTTAATGATTTTAGTGTTGCATATAAGTGATAGCAGGAAAAAGAAAGTATTTGTTTTAGATTGAAGGTTAAAGTCAGTTTGAGTCTACTTAATATAAGAATATATTTAAATAGTATAGCAATAAAGCAGAAGCATATTATTTTGCTGGTGTGTTACAGAATATTTAATGCAGAATGAATCGCCTGTTTGGAATACAATTATTCATTTAATGGGATAACTCGTTTGCTTTGGATTTCTTTTAATATTTCAACAGACTTCAGTATCAATTTCACCGCCTTGGCCGATAATTTTTAGGGCCTGCATTTTTCACTTGAAACATTATTTTGTAATGGTTATTCAGATGTATCGCCGAAGTAGATGAAGATTAATTAGATTCTTAATTGCCATCAAAGAAAAAAGGATTTCAACAGTTGCTTTGTTTTGTTATACCTTTTTCATTCCCTAAAAGCTTGCAAAAACCTTTAGCATTCTTGCAGTTTATTCGAAAATACGATCTTCAAAGCAAAGTTCTAAATATTGTAATGCTAGCGTAAACTTTCCTCTCAGAGGCTGTAAGTACTGCTAGTTGTGAGAAGCGTTTTCTAAATAAAATCATTTAAGAACTAGGACCACAGATGTATGTTTTGCATTTAAGAAATCTTTCTATACTGACTACATAACAGCAATTGGAGCAATCAGATAGACCTCTAGAATGCTACTGATGGTTCTGCGAGCAACTAAACAAGAAAAATAAGGATATAATTTTAAAACTTTGTAATTGAAGTTTGAAGAGTTTGAATTTATTTCTCTATACGTCATTTTGATAATTCTTTTTGTGGTTATTTGCTTGTACATCAAGAGGATCGACAGAAGTTGTAACTACGCCACTGCGTATAGGTTTTGATGGACTACAGAACGGTATCAATTTTCAATCTTAAGTAAATTTCGGCGACAACTTGCTAACGACCAGTGTCAAAAGCACCAGTTAACCCTTAGTTTAGAAATTAAATTTTAATGAGCTACGTGACTATTAATTCGTCTTCTTTTTCAAAGAAATTTTAAGACGTGGAATGGCATCGGAAGCAAAAATTAGCTTGTTACTTTAAATTATTAATTTCAGCCCTTACAATCAGGTAGCCTCTAGTATTTTGGAAGTATAGTTTGTAGGGTTCCGCACTCTTTTTGTCAAAAGTAAATGTCAAGGAACCTAGTGAACTGTTTAGCGGCTTATCGCTGAGTTCAAATAACTAAAGATGTAGACTCAAGAAGGGTTAAAATGCCCTTTATTTCGCTCAACTAAGAATAACAATTGGTCCTTTCCTCGGGCTAACAACAAAGCCTCCACTTGGGCTAAAACTCAGAATAAGGAATAAGAACTAAACTATAACTACCTAAGAGAGACTTAGCCGAAGCTAATACAAGTATCTAACGTAGTTGGCCCTGAATGTAAACTAGCCGACGAATATCAAAAGGAACGTAATATACGGCCGAGCGTAATAGCTGAAGAAGGACTTAGCCCGAAGGCAAAACAAGTTCTACTCAGGATTCCTAGCTCTCCCTCACGAAGTAAGTTGAACCTTCCTTAAATGCTTACTCTAACTTATTTGCATTCAAAGCGATTCTAAAAACTCATCCTGGTAGAAAGATGTGAAACAATAATTGATAGGAAAGCACTTTGAAATCAAAATAACTGTTATAAAATTAAAGTATACCTTTCAAGTTACAAAACGCTCTCTTTTCGCCTTCAAAAAACTATTTCGTGCCAGTTCTTATCCTGAGCACAAATATTTTAATGTATTCTCTCTCAAAAGGTAGATCAGTTTTCTGCTATCAACCGAAATTTGATAGCAGTTTTGTTACAAATTTTACATTATACTTTCTATTGAAGGACATTAAGAATTCATAGTATAATCTGATTTTTGTATTGATATTCTACTCCAAATTTATGTTGTTTTTTCGTGAAAAAGCTCTACTGAAAATGATTTAAAATGCTCTTCATCTGACGTATTGTTTTTAGTGCTGATTTGTCTTCAAGCTCGTTACGTTGTTTGTTTGCATTGAATATATGCATTCCAACACTTTTTGAGGTTTTGTTTTGCTTCATTTACTTTCTTATGCTTTCTGCTCTCATATGAAACCAGATCTTTTACGGATATTCGTTAAATTCGTAGATTTTAAAAGTTACTTTCTTTATAAACGTTCCTTTAAAAGATTCATTGAAAGTTACATCTTTAATCTGAAGAAATATCTTCAGATATATCTACGGTATACTGAATGATTAAATAAATATTTTGCACAACACGTCAAGATCCGTCTTGGAAAACGCCTTCAATGAATTTTTCCTGTACGAAAATATATTTTTCTTTCCTTTGAGATCACGTACATTTCTTGTAAAGGAAAATACCAGCCACATATACCTCAAGCTTTATGACAAAAATATAGTTACTTAGCGCCGTATCATTTAAAATTTACCAGAAAAATGATGAATATAATCACATTTGTGTTATAACTTAAGATTAATTTTAGGGAACGTTTTTTATTATATCGAAAAACTCCAAAAACGTCAGAAAAAGTGCCCACTGGATAAAAGAAAATACCCAACAAAATCCCTCAGAAAGACGCCCATTATCATGATAGCCCACGCGACAAATACCCGCATGGAATGAACGCAAATGGATAAAAGTCACATAGCTAAAAATCTAGAATGATATAAACCTAAACGTGTGTGTATGCCGGGTATAAGACAATAACTCCCGGATTATTTTCAGTTTATACAAAGCAAGCTCATGAAAAAAAAGTAAATGCAACGTAAATAAATTTAATTAAAAGTCAATGACAAATATTTAAAAAACTAATTTAAATAACTAAGCATAATTTATTTTGATCTCCGCTTCATTTAAGCCCTGTCTATGCGCGAAAATACTAGGCATGTTTATATTTTGTTTTTAAAAAAATGTTTAGCAATTATAATATATATACATATGTATTTATATATATATATATAAGAAAAGAGAAATGTGTGTGTGTGTGTGTGAAATTTGTTGTTATATTTAAACTTTGATTACGTTCGACTAAGGAAAATCGAAGGGAAAACTAGCCTCAGTACTTCCTCTTCTTTTACAAAATTATAAGGAATATAAATTGCTCGGAAATTTACATCGCGTGCAGATAATAATTATTACTACAGATAATAATTATAAACTAATTAACAATTACAGAAACTTTTATATGTAATGAATGAATTTAATATCCAGAAAGAAGAATTAAATTCGAATTTTTTGTTTCAACGAATGAGATAAAGTACCGTTTTGTGATTATGAAAATATCTGCATGCGCAATCAAAAACACTAGTTTAATAGCAAATTAAAAGCAAGCTTTCAAATCATTTAGTTAATTAAATATTTTTCGTTTACGCAATTTAATATCATTGCAACTTAAAACCTCATATTTAATCATACACTAGACGCCGCTTAATGTGATCACGATTAATGCTATGATTCGGAAATTGTTATCAAATTGCCGAAGTCTTACCCATTTGTATATGAAATCGTTGTTTTCAACAACTAGGTTAATATGATCATATTATTACAGAATAAAATTTTTTAACTCAAATAAAATTTCCAAATAAAAGAAAAAATCGCCAGATAAGGTCAACATAGATTGTAAAATTTCTGAATGACAGAGAAATTTCGTGAAGTAAAGGATTAAGTTACCAAACAGCTTGGTTTTTATTTTAGCCGACCATTTAAAATTAGGCTACAAGCAGCCTTAATTTAGCATAGATTTTGAATAACTCTCTCAATTTAGGGAACAATCAGAAATAGATCTCTCTTCTTCAGGAGCAAAAACTGTTTCTGCGGCTTTATTTTTTTTTCTGCTGAAAAAACAGTTTCTAAAAACATCACAGCCAAATTAAGTTTCTTTTTTGCCGAATTTAAAATTTTGCTGCCTTTTAACCTGATCTGAATTCTAATAATTCCAATGTACAAAAGCCAAACATAACAATATAATAACTATGTACGAAAGCCAGACATGTTTTTTTCCACGTTTTGTGAGCATTTATTTTAGTAACTAGTTCAACGAAGCTGGGATTCCAGATAACCTTGCTTTTTTGGGTCAAGAAATTCCTTTGTTGTTTGCTCAGCTTTATATTTTGATGCATTTTCTTCTCTAGAAAGGACTCTTTTTTATTCTATTTAGTCACTTTTATTTATTTTTATCATTTTCAGTCAATTTTACACCTTTTTTATTCATTTTAAAATTATGGAGACTAGTAAAAAGCGTAATGATCTAAGGAGCAAGGAAGATTTATTACACGGCTATTACCTGCTTAAAAAAACCAGTAAACAGAATGCTGCTCTTAAGTTAAATGTTTTCCAACCCCTCTCCCGTAAGATTTTAAAGTATCGTGAACATACTGTTTGCAAATCAAAGCAAAATTGGAATGCAAATATGAAACGGATGCGTTAAAGGAAAAGTCACAATGTTGAGAAAGCAATGAAGTTTTGTTGGCTATTCGTTGATGCGACAGAAAGCCACAGCCTGAACCGTAAAAATGAAGAAATACGATTTTATAGCATTTTATGGCTGGTTTAGCTAACGGAAGAAAATATTATTTGCAAACGCATTTATAATGAAGAAAACGATGCTCATTTACCTGCTACAGGAACATGATTGTCGAATCAATGACCTGAAGTATCTACAACGTACTCCCCTGAAAATATTTATAAAGTATCTATAATATATCGTCAATTACCCAAAATACATATAGTATCCTCAGCTTATTAAATTCGCTTATAAAATCAGTCGTTTATTACGCTCTAACTTCTAGTAGCCAAAACAAATATATACTAGTTAATAGAAAAACCGCCGTTTACTAAACTCATATCCGCCTTTTATCAAATTCATTTTCGCAAAAGTCTGTTTCTTCAGTACCAGAATATCTCACTTTTACCTTTTAAATCTGTTTGTAATTCATCCAGTTAAGTTATTATGGACTGCGGCTTTTTTTCGGTTCAGGTATAGTTCTTTGATAAATTTTCCTACCCATTGCCTTTATATATAGCTTTGAGACACTGTTTTCAGAACTCCTTTTTCCGCACTGTAGCTCAGAGGGCTAGATTCTCCCAAGTAAATAAAAACAAACACTTTGGAGGGATTGTTAATGAATGAGTGTTCTTTCTCGAATACAAGCTGACAGAAGGTGGAAGCACGACTTCGAATACCCCTCGGCATCCGACTTCGACATCGTTTTAAGTTCTCCATGTTCAAAATTTTCATCTTGATCTAAACACATTATATTCACAAAAGAGTTCTAAAAAGTTTTCATGAAATGCTTCCTAGCATTATCATGCATTACCATTCTTTGAATGGATAGGGAATATAATTGTGGCTTGAAAAAAAGTAAAGAAAGCACTGGTCAGGCAGAACTGGCAGATCGACTTTACCGACAAAGTGCAATCTTTCTGTTGGTTAGAAACGTGAGTTTTGAAAACTGGATAAGTATCTGGATGAAACTTTTTTTTAATTTGCTTTTTAAATGCTTAATAGTAACACGCCAAAAATACTTGAGTGAAAAGATTTAAATCTGAAAGAAAACGAAAAATTGTTAAAAGATCTTGTAGTTTTTAGTAACTGAAACCAGATAAAACAGAATTTGAAGCTGAAATTTCCCAAAACCCATTGTACAGTTTACATAAAAAAAGAATTATAATCGATGAAGAACTAACAAAAAATGCAAATGTCTCAAGGAAGCGCAAAAAAGACAAGAAATCGAGAAACTGCGAAAGCGTTCTTCTAAAACGTTTCCAAACAATGAAACTAAAACAATATTCCTGTTTTTATATCTCTTTTTACTGTAAAACCTGTGTAATTCGTTGAAATGCTAGCAGAGACTTTTATATCAATAAACGGATGACTCCCAAGTCGGAAAGAAAGAAATAACGTTCTTTATTGGAAAATGTATGAAGAGAAGGCAGCGGCAGATCATCTTGCAGCTCATAACTAGATAAAAATATTTTAACTTGGACTTCTAAATGGGTATAAGTCACTCAAAATTTATAGCGTAGGCTAAACTGGACTATGTTACAGAACATCACCAGAACACATATTAATGTTTAAAAGTAAAACAGCAGCTGTTTGAGAAAACTGAAACGAAAAACGAGTTACTGTGTTATTACGCGCAATATGAATACAGAGATTAAGAAAACAGCACTGTTTATTAACAGAAGCAGAAACCTCGATGTCTGAAAAGCGTCATAAATTTATGTCTAACTTATCATAGTGACAAGAGCTCATGAATGATAAACAGTATTTTTACTGATTTTCTTTTGAAATAAGACAGCGAAGTGAAAAATAAAACATGAACATTACTAATTAAAAACTGAGCAGCACACTCCTTTCTGATCTCTTTCTAAAGCGCTGGTGTCTCTTCCTGCAAATTCAACATCTAACTTTTAACCTTGAGACCGGGGTTTTGTAAAAGCTTTCAAATATCATTACAGGAAAGATATTCGGAAAATGATAAACAAGATTGTATCTTGCTTAAATGTAAGCATGTCGAAAAAGGTAAGTAAATCTACATTTATCTAACTCAATCATTCATTTCGTTATGGTCTTGGTCTTTTTCATTATGTATTTCTGATAACGTCCGAAGAAGGTGGCCTCTGCCAAACACAAAAACGTACAGCATATCGGAACGAAAATGAAAACAGATGCTAAGAATTTATGAATTATGGCAAAGCATGGTAAGGTTACCTGCATAAGGAAAGAAGATTTCGTAAAGCACGCTTTCAGGGAAATTGGCTAGTATTCACATCACACATCACAAAGCACTTTCATGCAGCTTCCTTAATGAGGGTCACATATGCATTAGTCAAGAGATCGAACATTTTCAGTTGTTATTAAGGATAGAAACAAGGATTTAAAGAACATATGAAAAGTACAGCAGACCTATAATCTAGACTAATTAGAACTACAGTCCAAACGGAAATTTGAAAAATATGGTTAATTTGTTTGCATTTAGTTTGTGAACGAAATATGTATTTTTCGTAACGCAAGTGAGGGAATTTAGTGCTTTCTTTTATCGTATTTTATTTCAATAAATATTTCAAAATGAACAAACATTTTTTATCTCCATAAAACAAAATAGGAGTCGATGATAAGATTCAACAATAAAATCATTTTCCTGGCCTAAATACACAATTCCTTCTTATTCTAACTCAAATGTTAGAAGGAAATTAATTACAGTATCTAAATAGGTCCTGAAACAAAACAAATAATCTTGCATATAATTTCAATCTATTAATAAGAAAATTATTCTTGAGGTTAAAACATGAAATTCATAAACGATATCTGATCAAATGAAACTAAGATGTTGCTGTATTCTCAAGCAGCCCTTTTGTTTTACAGAAATGCAGATTAAAATCTGGAATGCGTCTTACACTCCTGAATGATTAAAAATAGCTACTTACGAATAAGTGGCAGCTCAAACATTTGGGCAGAGGGTGAAACGTAGCATCAGCACTTATTTAAAAATTGAGAATTACATTTTTGTTGGGTAAACGTTACATAGGATTGTACAAGTTTAGCTGCAGTTGCAGGTCGTTTGAAGGAAAATGTCAGGTAAAGAATTTAGATGCGACACCCAGTTTAAACAGCAAGTTATTCTGTGAAGAAAATGAGAACCGAGTTCCAGCACGTCATTTTGATGTGGATGAACCTTTTGATGTGGATAAATCTTTTGATGTGGAGGAATTCATATCAAAATTTGTGAGGGTAGAAAAAGCAGTAGAATAAACTAGCGAAGATGATTCTGGAATAGTTCATAGTGGTACCGACAGTGACACAGAATTAAGAGAGGCTAAACACAGAAACATGTTCGGTTTGGCCAATAATAAAAATTTTGCCTCAGTGTGTTGTTAAGTGTTGTTTTCATTTTAGCTGTTTCACATCTTAAAACTAAGAAAATATTGTAGATGGTAAAAAGGCTATCTACGACTTATCCTTGAAACATTTTTACGGTAGAGATAAAAATTTAGGGTGAGGCCTTATACACGTGAGAATATAGTATGTTTACTGGCATGAAATGATTAAATTAACACTATAATACTTACTACTCTATTTTTGAATTTATAGTTTGTGATGCATTTTTTATTTTTATGAAAACATTTGTTTGAAAACATATGAAAACTTTTGAAACATTTGTTTCAACAAAAAATGAAATAAAATCACATTAATAAATTTTTTGAAAAACCTGAGTTTACTTGATTTTTAAAGAAGTACAAAACAATTCAGATAACTGAAATTACAGATAACAAGAATTCGAATAGCTGCAATTTTAGTCTATCTCTATAGATGTAAAATGTTAGGACAGGAGATTTTTGCAATCTTTTTTTTTTGTTTGAGACGTCGCAACAATACTCAAATTTCAAGAATCCTAAAATGACTTTAAGGTCAAAGAGTTCACCTTCTTTTAGATTTGAAATAAAATGTTCCGGCAACATAAATTTTGAATAAATGCAGCTACAAACTTTGAGCCGGTTAAGAAAAACATATTACTATCTAACATGAATGGACAGTCTAATTTTTGCCGTTATTACAGGCTTACAAAGCATTTGTCTGTCTCTGTTAGGCTACTAATCAAAAGATTAACTGAGTATATATAGGAAAAAGAGAATTTTCCCAATTATTAGATCAATATTTCGTTTCCATTTGCTTTGCTACTAATATAAAACTGCAGAAATTTGAACGTGTTACTTTAAGTGGATTTTCTGAGTTTTAAATGTTAATAGTTTTTGCATTAATTTAGTTCAATTCTTCTATTCTCAAAATGGAGAAAATGCCTTTGAAATCATATTTTATTTTAACACATATGCGTTTTCTGAATATGAGTGTGTCATATATTCAGTTTTAGTGTTCCGGTTATTCTATACCGGAACACTAAAATGAATTTTTACAATGATTCAAAAATATTACTCGAATTAAAAATATTTTTAATGAATGTGTCAGGACTGCGTGTTCGGTGCATATTCTTGGCAAACATCTTCGGGAAAGTAACTCAGCCCTGATCTTGAACAGGGAGCTGAATGCAGCTATGTTCTGTGGTAGAATACTGTGATTAAGTGGTAGAATAACTATACGTAAGAAGGATTTAAAATCCTCTTTTATTAAACCACAATTATATACAGCCACTTCCCAACTCGGGAGGGATACAGAAAATAATGACCGCCACTTGGGTCTAAACTGAACAATCAAATAATTTAAACTAAAGCTAAGTAGAAATTAACTTGTTGATGCTCACAGAGCTATAACTCGAGGTTGGCCTCTAAACTAAATGGTGCGTAGCAAGATTTTACTAATACTAATGCACTTAGAATTACTTCAATAAGTAATAGCGTAACAGCGCTACGGCTTAGAATTTAAATACTAGGTGGTCAGGCGAACGTTAAATAGAGTAACAGTGGTCTGAGACTAAAAGCTCTCTCACACTGAGAGGTTCCTACCTCTTGCTTAAATAGAACTTGGCTCCACTTCAAATTAGCATAAAGCTGAAACGCGCTCTTATTCTAACGGGAAGTTGAAATGAGAACAGATAGAAAAGGCCAAATTAAAATAAAACTTTGTTAGTTTAACTAAAACCTTACAAATGTAACAAAATGTTTTTAAACTTTTTTCTGCTCTACGAGTTACACTGTGCAACACTTGAACCCAAAAGCCATGTATTTTAATGCGTAACAAAATGCAATGAGACGCCCTAAAACGTTTTAAATGTAAAAAATAGGAACAGCAATATTAAAGTTCAGAAACAAAGTAGAAAACTTATTTTAGTTATTAGATGTTTGTTGAGTAAAAATTCCTAATGTACTATATATAGATCCTACGTTAAACGCTCAGCTGTTTTCTATTGGCCTGTTAACATCATGGAATGTTTTCGCGACGATAAAAACCGCTATTCACCTTTTCCACTGGAAAAATTTTGAAACCTCCAGATGCCCAAATCATTCAGTTGTCAGGACTCAAAATAGGATCATTTAGTGAATATACTCTCTCAGCTGAGCCTGTAAAGTTTGCCTACACTTCTGAAAATTATTTTGTTTTCTGCATCTAGAAGTGGCATTATGCAACCATTTTCCCTGTCAGCTTAAAATATCTTCCTAGTTTTCCTTTTCTCTCCTTTTTTCATAAAGTTGGCAACAAACAAATTCTCTCTTTGTATAAGCTAAAATAACAAAGTCTACGAGCCATTAACTGTAGAAGTTTCTTCATGTCTTTCATTATTTTCAACTATTTCTTCGAGAATCCTTTTAGTAGTTGTGTCTTTTACAAGCATCTCTAGAGATGCGGATAAAACTGGTAACATTGAAACAGAAGGCCATTAAGATGATATATTGCTGTCATTTTATGAAGGTTTCTTAAAATAGCAATCCCGTTTACTAGAGTTATGATTGGGTTTTCTAGGCAAGTTTATTCTTTCAACACGGAAGATAATAACTACTAATCCCAGACTGTGAAATATATGATACTTTAAGTGGCTAATTCGTGCTGCAAAACAAGTGTAGCGAAAATCAAAAGATGGGTAACCTGATTGACATAAAAGAAAATCTAGCGGTTACAAGCTGATATTGTATCAATTCTTTGACTCTAAATTGGACATAAAAATTGTATCTAGCCACAAATAGCATGTAAATTTTATTTAGAAGTTTTAAGGAGCAGTCTTCATATCCTCTTGCATTATGAAAAGTTTCAGAAATAAATTCCTTTTTTTGTGGGGGATGATAAAAAGGTCTAAATTTGTTTGTGTGATCTTATCGGTAGATTATAAACTATTCCAAGAAATAATATATAGTAATAAGAAAATAATTTAAAAAAATAAACTAAGGAACCGAAAGAGATAGTTTTCTCAAGCTCAAAGTTCTTTCTTCATCAGTACAGCAAAATATGATATTACAGCAAATTAGTGCGTAAAATGTAATGCCCTCCTATTTTTCTTTTGCACAGCAAATGACAAATATAAAGGCTGTATTAGTTAGATATATCATACGTTATGCCATTTCTCCTAGTGGATTTTCATTGGTACCATTCTTTCTTATGAACTGTATGTGTGATGGGATCCAATGGAATCAATGCTCCCAAAATCTTCTATTATATTTTTTAAGCTAAATGTAAAAATGCAAATGAAATTCAATCCAGATTGCGTAATATTTAATAAAACATTCTGCATGAATGATAACTGTGCTCGGAACTGATACCACAGCTAGATGATCATAATGAAAAGGGCCGAGAAAGATAGATTTCCGGGAGTGTTGATTTTCTTCTAATTATAATGCGACCTCTCTAAATGGTCTCTTAGCAACTTCACTACTGTCGCGTTTGGGCAGATATTCCAATTAAAAAGGCAGCTGCGTAGACAAATGACTTTAAAATGTATCTAACGCTTGCGTATGTTAAAAATGCTTATCTTCTTTAAATTTTTATATCGAAGAATTTAATTTAACAGTTTTCCAATTCGTAAAAGTATTAATATCACCATCAAATGGTAAAGTAGAATCAATGACCTTGTTCATAGATTGTAACTTCCTTTCGTTTACAATAATTTCTTTTATTTTATTCTTTCCTTGTACTCTTAGACAGTTTTGTGCTTTTTTCCTCAAGAATTCATAGTGAGAAGGCATGTTAAAAGTAATTACTTCAACATGGTCCCTTCTTCAAAAGAGACCTTCAGAGAGATTTAGTATTATTTAAAGAACGTGATTATTTTTATTTACTTTTTTTAATATTTTAACTTTTGTACTGGGGAAAAGCATCTTGAAAAATGTATATCTTATTTGTTAAAATTTGTATTTTTAAAGTCAAAACCATTTTATTTAGATAATAATACATAAAAATACTTTTTTAGTTTCAAGAATGAACTTCAGTAAATCTTTTAAAAATATACTTCATTTTCAGCGTAAACAAATTCAGAATTTTACGTAACGAGAACTTATCACCTGAGAACTTTACAGTGAAATTCTGACAGTCTATTTAAATTTATTAATTGAAATATTTCAAATCTTGCCTGTAACAAAAAATAACACTAGTTTAATGGTGAAAATTCTACATATCACAAGGCTTATAAAGAGCATGCTACACATTTCTAAATTATAGCTGGAAATGGCACAAAACTTTACCTGGTTAACCGTTAATTAATACACTAGCTTAGTAGGCGTTTTAATCTTCTGTCAGATTCTTGATAGGTTAATATTGTTTCTAAAAGATTTGATTTTAAAAATTCTGAATAGTAAATTAATATTAACTTAAAGATGAATGAAACATAAGCAGGATATTTACTGAGTAGTCAATGGGAACGAAATTCTTTTAGCGTGTAGAGAATGTCCTCTAAATTATAATAGCAACTGCGTCGAAAGATATACATTTCTTACTGTGTAAATACAAATTTTTTTTATCTTAGATTATTCCTCCTGTATTAAAGACTACATATATTAATTATTTTATTATCATTGTGTCTCGTAGTTTTAAAAGAATTCAGTTTCAGCACATAAATTTTTCATTCAAACTGCTTCTTCGACATCAGCGTATTCATCAGTTGCTTTCCTTTCTGCTAATCGGTTATTTTGAATTTACCTCATCGTTCTTTTCAATTCATATTAGTCATAAATTTAACTTCTAAGTAATTTTACTCATATTATATTATTGAGATTATTTCAAAACAATGATAATAAAGAAATTCGCTATTTTTCAATCACTTAATTTGCTCTTCAGATAGTTGAGCAAATTGCATGGTTTAAAACTTCACGCAGGTTTTTCATTCTTGTCAAAACTCGTTGGAAAGAAAATTACTGAAACGCACAGAAATTGATTTCATTTAAATACCTTTAATTAGTTTTAAATTGTTTCCATTCTGCCTTTTTGATCGAACATAAAAACACACGAAACAACGTCATCCAAAAAGCGAATATATTAGTTTGCAATATATACACACTTTGGTCTATGTTAAACTGTATTTTATTACTGGGGCTGTAATATAATCAATAAGAAGAAAAATACATCTCGATTTTATAAACGTTCTAAAGCCTGTTAAATACTCACTTTTCTTTGAAGGACATCGTGACTGTCTAATAGAAAACTAAGGTTCTAACTAATTAATGAAAATTATGTTCTTAATATTTCACTTTTTCACTAATATACAAATTCTTAATATAAATGTAAACTATAAAATATGTCAACTATATGTATCTAAATCGTACATCTACAGATGCAAAATTCATTTTTAGCGCACAGTTTCAAGCAAAAGATTTTTTAAGGACATTCTCTTTCTGACTGTCCCACTGAATTAAATATAAATCCAATATTAATACCGAGTTATTCGAGCTTTGTGTTTGTGGTAAAGAAAAATTATTTCCACGCTAGTATTTCGACAAATTTCTACCCTTACTTTATTATGACAGTGTATGTATTTCTTTCTTTATCTTCCATGGATGCAATTTAAGCGAAACTTCCTCGTAATTCAGTTACGAGTATTATTCATGAAATTAGTTCCTAGGGATCAAATCTAATTATGTTGGGATCGGTTTTAGTTCGCCCCAATCAGCTCTAGTACATCACAAGAAATGTAGGGGCTGTTTGTATTTTTAGTTTCCAAATGCGAATATTTGTTTTCAGAAAATTTTGGAAAATTGAACTTCTTTCGAAGATCTCAATTGCTATTTTACAGGATGTGTTATTCTTTATATTTGTATTTGAATGTTTCCATAAACATACAGTTGCAGAACTGTAAGGATTTGAGACGTGCAAAAAAGAAAGTATAATTTATATCTTTGGATATTAGCGAAACGTTCATTTAAGTTAAAATTATATCCATTGCATGTAGAGAAGTAGTACCATCTCGGAAATATTTTTTATTATTCACGATTTCGTATCATCTTCACAAATACCTAACAGACATCATTTTGTTATGCACCAAAATAGAAAAAATTTAAATTTCCTCCAGTGCAAATAAATTTGCTTACAATATTTAGGAACTTTAAACTAAATTTGTTTCCAAAATATGCTCCATGAGTTTAGCACCAAAAGAATTGAAGTTGCACATTTCACATAGTACTTGCTATATCCATATAAAACACTGAAATTTCCAAAACTTGTGTATTTCACATAAGAATATTCTAGAACTAAAATTAATAATTATAAATCACATCTCTAGAATCTGGTAAAAACTGTGTACATGAACTTACTTAGTTATGAAACGAAAGGAAATTCTTATTGAAATTCCGAGCAGTTTTTAAAGAAAAGTACGTGTATTACAGACAGTTTTCAAAAACGCTGTTTATATATCTATATAATAAGATTTATTCAGGACGATTTCATTACACATTCTATTACAAAATTTGTTTATGTAAATGTACTGCAAAAACGTAAAGACAGTACTTTGTACCTGCCATTACACTTTTGCAGATATTTTTAAATCATTGTCAATGTACAGTTATTTTTATATACAGTTTCTAAAATACAACATATCATTTAACTCGTATAAGTTATAGCAAAAGTTCTTGAATGATGCGTACCTAAGATGAAATGAACTTGACGACAATCTTTAGGCAAAGCCTGGAATTACGTAATATTGTTATGTTTTACACCAACCCCATAAGTTTCAAGCAATAAAATATTTTCAGTATCGAATACAAAACGAAAATTTTGCAATACTTTGTTTCTCGTGAAAGGTGAATAGTGTTTTTGTCAGCCTTTGTTAAAGTACGATTTTGTACTAGTAAAACGATATAGTATTCAATTAATTATATAACCAGTACAAGTGCCTCAGACGGTTTTTTTCACATGTCCAGTATCCTGAATGACTACTGACATTTATCATAAAACGAAGACTAAAAAAATCATTTCTCAGAGGACTTCTCCTAAAATTAAAAGCAAGGAATTAATGAATTTAAAAAGAAAATGCTTATAGAAAGCCACAATAAATCTAAATCCATCAAACTTAAATGAAGTAAATAAAATACTCCTTTATTAAGGTTATGTTTAATTCAGCAGCGTCATCCATATATCATCAAATGAATTTTTAGACACAAAGTCTCATTTTTTAAAGAGCATAACTCCATGTTTTCTGCAATTTTACTTCCTTAAACACAGTCATCTTCTATTTCGGAGATTACGTAGAAGTCATGTCGTTAATCTCCAGCAGACCTAAAAATGCAGCTCATCAACTTGATAGAAGATATGCTTCTACGATTAGTATGTAAATGTCTACTTAACTTCATCTAGTTCTTTTTGGTAACTCAAACTGCAATATTATATTCACTCTTGTTGTCTTTAGAGATTCTTCATCTTTCAGGTCGACAGTTAAGCTTTTCCTCTGTCACATTATTTTACTTTAACATGAGTATTTACTTCATATATATATATATATATATATGTATTTACTTCAGACTTTCATCCTTCCCTGGGAAAAAAGTTTATTGGAGAAAAGATTTTCACTTCCTGTCTCCAATGCGGGCCATTATTATAATAATTACTTATTTAATTATGGTAATTTATGTGTGAAGTAGAGCAAGCGTTATTATTAAGTCGAAAGACTTCTTATTTTTTCATTTATTTCCTTTATTTTAACAAATGTAAAGATACACCCGACTAACAAAGAATAAAAATGCTAATGAATAATAAAATATAAATAATAAATAATAAAATAATTCTTAATCTTAAATAAGCACTTTGAAGCATATTTTGGTTTAGTGATTACCTGAACAGAAATAAAGTTGATAGTCGTTTCGAACGAACTTTATACTAAACTCTCTTCATCGAGGTGTGCTTTAACTGCTGGTTTAGGAAAATTTGCATTTGCTCACATCCATATAGCTTTCTGATAAAGAAAAGCCCATTTTCTCTCTTAAAACTTGTTTGATACTTCATAATGCTGAGTTTGTAATTTGCAATTTTTCTCGAAATTTTGAAAAATTAAATTACGTTTTATTTGCATACGAATATGGCGACTTAAACAAGTTAATATGTGAAATATATTAAATTATGTTTATCATTTGAAACAGCATCGTTATTTCAGTAAAACTACTGTATAGAATTAATATTTAAGCAACAACATTCATTAAACTATTTGAATCACATATGAAGTATTATCAATATAGTTTTTATTTTGTTTTAGACACGCGTAGTTAATTAAAAGGTTCCCAACCTGAATGAAAAATTAGCGAAACCTTAAGTACTTTCCACCAAAATGTAGAAAGTTATATAAATATTTTAATTATTTTTTCATTTATTTATTTCATTTATTTATTATTTGTGCCACAATAATAAAAATAAAAACAATAATTATTTATTCGGTACACCACACAGTGCCAAAACATCAAACTGCATTTTTGCAAGTGAATTTCTGTTTCTTGCTTGTAGCTACTTAGTTATAAGAATTGCGGCCGATAAAAAGTTGCCTTTCAAACACAATATCATTACAGCGTTAAGGTAATTCTTTAATTTCATCAGAGCAGATTAATAATACGTACAGAGCAAGCAGCTATCCTGACATATCATCGCAAATATTTTTGTGATCAGTATTTGATGAATGGAATCCGAATGAAGAAATATCTTAATTGAAACATGATCAGTTATTTAACAGACAGAAAGGAAAATTCTTAGGCTATAGAGAAGATAGTCCTCAAGCCTCGTTGCTTGGCCCAAAAAAAATGGCGCTTCCTTGCGATCGCTCAGTTATTTTAAATTTCGGGGAAAGGATACATTACCGTGAATTATAATCTGCGGAAGAACGGAAACAGCATTCTTTGTCATCCCTTGAAGAATTCTTAATCTTCTCGCCATGAAAAAGATACGAAAAATTGAAGAGCATCTTAGCATTGTCAGAAGCGAAAGAGAGAAAAGTCTCGTTGTTTCGACTGCTACATTAAAGGTAAAACGCAGAAGTTTACCCTCGCTTGTTTTCAAGGTTCGAAAGAGGGAAAAACTGGTCAGATAAGCTTTTTATACAAAACATCATAGCAATTAAATATCGAATTTTACATGTGAGGCTTGTTCTCACAGTAATGCATAAAAGGTAATATTAATACGTCGATAATTCTGAAAGTAGTTTATTACCATAGGCACAAATTCTGCATTCTCACAATATAATCACCTGCCATGCTTCTTGACTTCTGCCAAATTACTACGAGGTGTCGTATACCATCAGCTCGTCCACTTCTGCTGATATGCTGCAACAACAGTCTTAAAGCTCAGATAATCTCCTCTGTACTGTTCTAATGTGTCCCTTGTAGTGTTTCTTTCATTTTGAAAAAGCGATTACACGACATGGTCTCATGTCGGGTGAATACGGTGTGTGTTCCAATACAACCTATCCCCCACCGTAGCAGTAGATCCGTGACAGTACCCACGTTAAGCATTACGACACCGGGAATTATCTGTTCGCAATGATCGGATTTACACCTGCGACATTATTTACGTCCAAAGCTCAGGAGTAAGCGACGACAGTTGTTAGTTGTGAATCTCATTACTCCTTCATGACAATGCCGCTGTGTCATAATGCGGGCTCAATGAAGGTAATAGGAAATACAGGAATACACAATTTTCACACGATATAAGCTTTAATGACTATGATCTCTTCGAAAATATGAAAAAAACATCGCAAGGGTCCCACTGAAACAGTGCAGAGGAGGTTATCCGAATTTTAGGGGTTTCTCTGTGGGATGTCAATAGAACTGGGTATGCTGACGGTGTTTATTTGGTAGAAGAAGTGGGACATATCAGATGATTATATTGAGAGGTTGATTATAAGTATCGCACGTATGGTAATAAAGTGTTTTCAGAATCCTCAACGTGTTACCACTAATTTTTCAACTCTTATAATATCAAACCAATTTGCTAAACAGTATAACTTTTATTTTAAAATATACGTATAATGGCGGCAAAACATATAATGGTTCAGAAACTTAATACTCTACTATTTCATGCACATTTCTTCTTAAGTCACCTACAAGTTTTTATCTCTAAGGAAACTATTCACTTTTATCAATGACATTACACATATACGTTTTTCATGTAAGACAATACAAATGTATCTTACATAATTTAGTGAAGCAATTACAATCATTATACCTAATAATCGCTTTAGATATATTCCATATATTATATTCGCAACGTAAA
The DNA here is from genome assembly GCA_000611955.2 of Stegodyphus mimosarum. Taxonomy (NCBI): domain Eukaryota; kingdom Metazoa; phylum Arthropoda; class Arachnida; order Araneae; family Eresidae; genus Stegodyphus; species Stegodyphus mimosarum. The sequence goes on from KK116287.1 coordinate 549,723, forward strand.
TTAATTGTTATAAATTTGATGCATATTCCTGAAAAAAAGATCAATTTCTAATCCTCATTACTTCGTTATACATGGTATGTAAATAAGTATATATATATATATATACTTATTTACATATATATATACATAACACAACAGCACGTAAGGTCTGTTAAATCATAAACATAAAATACACTTGAGCTACATGACTTAATTTGTTATTTCAAAGAATGATGGACTGGACGCCGTTAAAGTGAATAGCAACGATTTATTCCACTACCTCATGATTTAGATAATTAGTTTACTTTAAAACTATTTACTTAGATAAATTAACTAAATCTAACTAAATTAACTAAATCTAAACTAAATTAGATTTATTTTTTTGCTTTTGATAACTGATATGAAAAGCGTTGAAACATCAAAAAAAGATACAGTAACTTGTGATTATTGGTTACTTCGGCAGACCAGATGCAAATCCAGATGTATTGCTTCACTATTCAAGTGATTCTTTGTATTTTATTTTTTTTTGAGAAATTTATGATGTTTCTGTTGGACGGGGGGCAGAAATCGGATAATAAAAATGCTTAATAGTCATTATAAAAATATTGCACAAAATGATAGTAAGATTTTTCTAAGTTAAGTGCTTGTGAACCTTGTCAACAAAAAACAATAATGCGCAAAAAAGGCTTTGTTTTTAAACTTAGAAGACAAGAAAGGTGTTATCACACATAAACTCGAGTTGTTAAGTAAAACTAATAGATTTTCAGTCCTGTTTGGAAGATACTGTAACAAAGAGAACAGAAGAAATCGTGGAACAGTGGATTGGTTCAATCGTATATGTTATGGAGAAACCTGGTCAAAGCTTGAAATCGCACATAACAAACCAAAATATAGACAAAGACAAGGCAGTGTTGAGAGAGGATATAGAAATATAACCAGGATATAGAAAACATTTTGACGATATGGATGGGAGACAACCATTTTATTTCCTAGAGTAAAAACCTAAATTTTATTTAGTGCATAAAACGCAGAGCTTTTCACTCTCGTCTTGAAAGGCCCTTTGTGAGCCATGTTTAATTGCGGAGATAGATTCGGATCGTCAACAATTCTTAATTCGAAAGAACTATTTGATTCATTGAAAAACGAAGAACAATTACGAGATTCATTGACTGCAATAAGTACTTCGCTTTTACCTGACAATAATGTGGTAGCTGAAGGAACAAAGCTAGTCAATGCCATAATGTGTATGCGTCGTTCTTTGAAAGCGCAGTGGAAGCATTGTTTGTTAGAAATGTAGACAGCCTGTCAACAGATCATGTTTAAAAGACTGTATTTGGGGAAATAAAATTGCAGAAAATATTTTTATATTGCGTTCGAATGAACTGAGAGTGTATTGAGAAAATGGAGAGAAATCTAAAGAATCTCTGGAAGTCAAGCTGAGAAGATGAAATTAATAACAGATAAATCTCACTCTGAAGCTAATGTAGGGGGTACAATACGTATGCCCGAACCTGAACCTGAAATAGAAAGGAGTGACGATAATTCTATTTTAGTTATTGTCATAATAAAGGAAAGGGATTTTATTCAATTGGGAACAAGTAACGGCTGCAAACTAGTTAGTTGTATTCCCGATCGCAGTTCAGCATCGGTGAGCAAAAACTAATAACGACTGAAGAAGCGTCCATTATAGAGAAATTGCTCAAGTTAGCCACTACACCGGTAAAAAAATACTCGTGTAAAACAACAATGGAGAAACCAAAAATGTACTGGTTTTAAAAATAATGTGCTACATAACTGTATACAATTTTAGTTATCTCTGTTGTATGAAATGTTTTCAGTGTATTTTGTACGTTTATAAGCAAAACTTTCTTATGCTGTATGGTTATAGTTAAACTTTTACTATTATTATTTTATTTTACACTTTAGCTAATTATTTCGAAAAATAACTTGCCACTTTTTAGAACTTTGTAGAATGTCGAAATAATTTGTACAATTAACAAATTTATTATATGCTTTAACGATAACACATATATATTAGAAATATGCTGTGGAGAACAATGTAAGTATAGTGTGCTCGAATACATTTGTATTGTTTTAAAATATTTCAGTAAACACTGTCAGGACTTCGAAATAAAAGTTTGTCAGGACTGAGTGTTCTGTGCATAGCTTTAGGGAACATGGTGAAGTCACTCCTTCTAAACTACAGTCCTGCTCTGGAACAGTGAGCTGAAAAATATGTTGGCTTTGTTCTAGTGTAGATACTGTGCTGGAAATTAACTGCACGTGAAAGGGATTTAAAATCCTCTTTTATTAAATCACTATTATTTACACACTTCCCAACTCGGGAGGGATACAGAAAATAAAAGACCACACTTGGGCCTAACTTAACAATCAAATAATTTTAATACTAAAACTAAGATAGAAATTAAATTAAATTTTGCTCGCAGAGCAAATCGCGGAGTTTGGCCTCTAACTAACTGGTGCGTAGCAAGAAGTACTAATACTAGCGCACTTCAATTTATTTCAATATGCAATCACGTAGTAAGCACTATGGCTTATAATTTTAGCTACTAGCTCGTCAGGCGAACGTCGAGCAGAATGACCGTGATCTGAGACTAAAGCTCTCTCACACTGAGAGGTTTCTACCTCTGATTTAAATAGTACTTGGCTGTAATTCAAAATTAGCATAAGCTGAAAACGCGCGCTTCTTCTGACGGGAAGTTGAAACAGAGAAGAGATAGAAAGATTTAAATTAAAATAAAACTTGGTTAGTTTAACTAAAACCTTACAAGTTTACCTTTCTCACGAATCGCATATACAGAAAGCTCTTTAAAAATGCACTATTGTTATTGTGACTCATCTCGTTCGTGTGATACCAAAGCAAGCGCATGAAGTTTATCGTGGTAAGAAGGCAAGATTCCACCTGTCCTTGGCAAGAGCCTTCGGCTCAGGCTAATGGTGTTTGAGCCGAGTACCCGAGTGAACAGCGCTACCCCAGTACAATATGTAGCCGATTTTCGAATACGTATAGTTCATATGGCACCATACAGATGGCAGTACGACTTTGCTCACTTCAGTCCCCAGTTTTGAAGGAGAGCACCCAGTGGGGACGGGTCCGAGAGTCTTCCTCTCCTCTTCCCCTACCATTAACCTCTCGAGAGGACTTTCGGCGCCCCACATATTTAGAAGGCCCCATGCCGCACAGACACTATATATTTACAAACATCCATTCAATCTCCGGGATTCGAATCATGGCCTTTCGGTAAGGCAGTGAGAGTCATTAACCGCTATCCTATTTGGATGGCTAAAAGAGCACTAAAGATTATCATTAGAATTCACAGATTATTGAGTTTGTAATTTTGGTCAATTCAGTTGATTTTTTCAAGTCTACTTAGAAAATTATTCTTGTCCTGTTTTCAGCTTGATGGTGCAATGAAAATCATTAATCTTACGATCTTGAAATAAAACTTAATTTTTCACACATTCGCATATATATTTGATTTCAATATAGCATTTTAAAGTAAGTAATATGTAATTTTAAAGCCAAAAATCCGTATTTGAAAGTTATCTTTCTTGAATTAAATTCTAAGGTAAAATAAAAAATTTTAACTATATTTATAAAATACGGTAAATCTTAAACCATAGTTATTATGGTGAAAGAAAATCTTCATACAGATATTGTACCTACTAGTACCTACTAGATATTGGTGATAAAAATAACAACTGTCTGTAAATCTGTAATAAATCTTGCTACTATATAGCCCGATGTTCTGAAGTAAATGTTTTGGGAAATACATAAATCTTCTTAACCAGAAAAATTCGTCTCAAAAGGAAGAAGTCTGAAGAAGGAAATCTTGACGACACTGAAAACAATGGGGAAAAGCACAGTGTAGAATAAATGGCAAGACAAAAGACTGTTTCGCTAAGTAAAAGAAATTCAGTGTCGAAAAAATAAAACTATTGCTGTCATTTACTTTACGATCGCAGACATTTTACTTTACTCTTGTGGGTTAAAAACAAAACTTGATCAAAACTATACATGCATACACATACTCAAACATTTTTTTAAAGAATGCATATAACAGGTTTGCGAAAAGAAGCAAACTGATACTTTAAAAATACAATCTCTATTTTTGAAAAATTGGTGCTTTTGCTATCTCCTGCATTTCGGTTCATTTAGAAAAGTATCTCTAATAATATTTTCCATTTTTTAAAGTTTTTGTCATACATCACCGCACTAGATATCGAAATTTGACTCTAAATATTATTTTTATCATATCACTTAACTAATAATTAAACAGACAATTAAACAAACAATGCTGCATATTTAAACGCTCTAAATTACACCACAAAGGATTACATGCATCCTGATATTCATATGTAAAGTAGAAATACTATTAGCGTCGCAAAGCCATTCAACTAGTAATGATTTTAGGCAGACTATGTACTTTAACTAATGCAAGAATGTACTCATGAGGCAGTTTTGTAAGACAGTTTTGACTGCACTTAATCTGTCAATGTCCTTGAAATCTGTACTGATCAAACTTCGTGATATGTCTATGATGACTACCTAAACGGTACTTCTAAAACAGTGACTATAAGGATAACGTTGAAGTTCAATGGGAGCACTGAGTATCCTACACTATTAAAATAACTTTTCGCTAGATCTTGTCGAAACTTAATGGAATTTGGTTTAAAAAACTTAGTAATACGTCATTCAAAACGTTGCGTCTACTTTAATTGGTTGCGTCAACTACCTGGCAGTGCAAATTACCGAACGTTTAGACTTCAATTTGTAAACGTCCAGTGCAGATAGATAGTGGATGACCGACAGCATCTAAATTCAAGTTTTCAGAGTCGAAGACTGAATGGATAGTTATAAGATAGAAGAGATACATGGCAGAAGTATTTAGGATACCTAATAAGTGTGACTAATAGGAAGCAAGCGTCACCCGTTTGGAAGAATACTAATTGAGGATATCGGGTCACTTGCTCCTCGACTCCATGCCTCAAGCCCTTTTCATCCATGGAGTTTAAGAATTTCCTTCTTAATTCCACGGTTTCGACGCTGGAAGCTTCCTATTCGGGCGCTCGCGTTTCAGCCGTGCAACTTAGAGATAATATTTCAGAAGAGAAATTTATACATATTTCGTTTGCTGTGAATTTTGATGCATTTAACGTTTTTGGCACTTGACGTATTTTTGTAGCATGCATTGTTTGGTAGTTTTGAATTTATTTTACAAATCATATGATTTGTTAGTTATTCACACATATTTGACAGTGTATAAGGTATTTCTTTCCCCTTCTTCGCATGCCTTCGTGGTGTAGTGGTGAGCACGCTCGACGCGTAACCGAGAAATCCGTGGTTCGATTCCCGGCGAAGGCGTTGCTCATTTTTCAATATTCCTGCTTCAAAAAACCTAATGTCTCTACAAATACACTGAAAATTTCCCATTGCTTTTTACATTATATATATCCTTTGCTCACATATTATCGACTACATATAATATATTACGACAAACTTTTGCAGCATGTGCGTTAGCTGTGATTTACTGTACGATCCTACACTTATTACACATACATTTGACTACCTTCCTACTGTGAGTGTTACACTTATTACATTTATACAGTTTTTGATTCTACATACGGAAAAATGTTATTTCACTTTGATATTGAATTTTGATAGTTAGTGGCATATGTTGCTTGTGTGTGGTATTAATTTGTTACGCCTAGTAAGCTTACATAATTTCCATGCGCAGTAACATATTGCTATCGCTGCACATATTTTTCAAGTTGCTTATTGCATTGCCGTTATGACACATAATATTATATTTTTGCATTTGCATCTTTTCAATTCATGCTGTTTTCACTGTTTTGGAGATCTTTTGAAGAGCACATTTTGGGAACATGGGTATTTTTTTTTTGTTTTCTTGTTTCGCTATTGCTGAGCAGAGACGAGCCATCATTTTAATCATTTTGCCTTCATCTGCTTGGTGTAACTGTAGAGAGTCAATATATCTGTGCTACGGAACTCGTTGTGAAGCCCAGCTATCAACGGATATGTGAAGGTATAACGATCGGGATAGTCTCTCTGTCCTGAAGTGCTGTTGTTATAATAACAGAGATTTCTTTTATAAAAGTATGTTGGAAAGAAAACCTGTGCAGTCAAGGATTTATTGAGGAAGAACTTAGAACTTTTCCTATGTTTTTTGACTTGTAGCCAAAATTTGTAGACTCCGTTTTACCTTGAGGGATATTATTTCAATCAGTTTGCTATTATTTATTCTCTATTTCATTTATCTTTCGGTAACATATCATCATGCACATTTTATTTCTAGTGCCGGGACTGTCATATTCTGGATCATTTACTTTCCTAGTTAATCTGTCTATTCGTTACTGGAGAGACCACGGAAACTTCCACACAAGAAATTTGAAAGTCGAGAGTTGTTGTTTGATTTTTGAAAAAATGTTTCTTGGACTATTAGGAGGGTTGGTTCATATTAGAAAACATACAAATCGTTGAGGAGCTATCGCATTTAATCGTAAATTTTGGAAATTCGTGTGCTATTGGGCATATACTAATTGCGTGTTTAATAGCCGATAAATCAGCCTGAACAGGACTTTTCTCGGACGTTATGAAACCTTTCCAATGACCCTTTCTTCCGATGGTATGAAAACCACATAGACAGAACCCTCCCCCTTTTTATAGGTTTTTGAGCCACCAGTAAATGTTAACAGTACGAAGCAGTCGAGATTACTGTATATATAGAAATTATTCTAAATTTCAATCGATATTGTTTGAGCAGAGCATTCTGTTTCATCCTCTTCTGAAATAAAGGTAGTATCGCGCATATTAGTTTTATGTTTTAGCTGCAGTACTTCTGTACGCCCCACCTTTTATTGACTGGGTGTATAACGATGAGTTTCATGATAAAACATCCAAAGCAATGTTAGAAGTCCTATGGTAGGGCATCGTGATTTGGAGGATTAAGGGCCTTTGTGTGATATGTCACTGTTTTTCTTCTTTTCATTTGCTGAAAGAGCCCACGCAGCCACACCGTAGTTTAAAATACTCTTTATTACAGTTTGATGTATGACTTTTCGGATATAGGGCTACAGTTTCTGCGTTGAACTTAGAATGCGTTTGAAGTTTTCCGCTCTTTTCCCTTCTTGAAGCAACATGTTCAATATCTGAGAAGTTTTGGGCGATCATAATTCCCAGACATTTAATTTGGGGGACAATGTTGGTAGTTGTACCTTGAATTCTAAAGTTGGGATTTTTTTTCACAGTCTGACCCGGTTTATGAAGGCTTTCAGTTTTTCTTTCGGTAGCTTTTGCTTTTGTTTCGCGCATAAGTCTTGAATCGACTGGAAGGAGATATTAGCAACGACTGGAAGGAGATATTAGCGACTGGAAGGAGATATTAGCATTTTCCTGTAGAATATCTCTCACTTTCCACTGTTATTTTGAGCCGCGTCATCTGTAAAAGCGTACTTTTGCATAATAGGAGAAAAATTACGAGAAGTTAATTCAGTTTTGTTCAACACTGATTGAAATGTTGAGATGTTAATCTGTATTCCCAAGTTCTGAGCTTAAACAAGATGTTTTAAGACGTCCTCTAGACTGTGACTCTTCTGTTGCCATATTATATACACTTTCTGTCAAAACATTATTAGTTATTTACCAGAATTTTTTTTTCTTTTCCCATACTTTGCAGGACCTGTAAGATCCTTACATCCCTCGGTCTTACAGCTTTAAGTAAGTCTTCTGCTTGAGAGGAGGGAAAAACTGTTATTTTGAACTGACTGTATGAAGGGCTTATCCACTATAATTAATGGAGAACAGTACTTGTGTTGTAGCCATTGTGAAGTAAGGGATGCCTCTTACCACATTGTACATACTGGAAACTGCGCAACACTACGCGAAGAATTTAGAAAGACTTCCTTGGGACCCTTTGTATTGATGAAGATCTTTATTAATGTTTCGATCTATGTAAACATCGGACCCATCGGCGGTCGAACGGTAAAATTGCTTTACACTCGTATTTCAACCTGGGTTCAATTCTAGGCGAAAGGGGTGGCTGCATAAGCGTTTTCGTTTCCAATGTGTAACGTGCATACGAGCCACTTTCCCTTAGAAAGTCCTCCACAAATGCATCCCTTACCTCAGGCAGATAGCCCTAGTGTACTTTGCCATAACCAATTAACCCAAACCAAAGCTATTTAAACATCGGGCTCACCAGCGGCTGATCGGTGAAGTAACTGAACATTGGTAGTTCGGTCTGGAGTTCGAATCTCGGCAAATTGGCTGGCTACATGGGCGCTTTCGTGTTTTTCCCCATGTGTAACTTGTATACTAAAGAAAGAAAGAAAGCCAAATAGTAAATGCACAGAATATGATTTACAGTATTTAAAATAAGGGTCAACAATGTTATTAAAAACAAGGGAGGTCGAAGGCACGGAAACAAATTCATGACACTTCTTTGGCCAATTCATTCCATTCTACATTTTAATGAATTTTTTGTATAGTTAAGCAAAGGGTTATCAAATTGTAAGTGGAAGAAACTTTGCTGAACGCTAAGATCACAATAGCACAATTTGGAAAACGTCAGCCTAAACCTTTCAAGATAAACATTAAACTTTTCATGCCCACACAAAAATTGCGTAACGTTAAAATTGAGCAATAAGTCCTCATTTTTCAGTCTTTCAAAGATAGTTGGATAGAATCTCTTTTGCAATATCTCCCTTATCAGAATCTTTATAATCATAACTCCATTTTTAAATCATTTTATCTTATATTTTATCTTAATATTTCTTAAAGTGCGATTTTGGAATATTTACAGCGACATAAATGTTTTATCTACTTGCATTCTTGGAAAGCCAATCAACTCTGTCGTTTCCACATTTCCCGAGTACCCACAAACAAATTTAAAAAAACACTGAAATACCCTTCTGCAGTAAATCACCAAGAGAGAGTTGTATATTAACAATAATATCATTACATGATGAGGTACTTTTTAGGGGCACCAAAGTAAAGAGAAAATCAGTTTAGATTAAGTAACTGGAAACATGTGTATCCTGGCTAAGTATTCCCTCATTTGTAAAGAGAAGTTCATTAATATAAACAGTGAATTTATTTCTAATAAGAAACTGGTGACACTTAAACTCAAAATCATCCTCATAGATAGCATAAGTAAAATCAACTCTGTCATCAATTTTACTACAGTCCGTACAGCACACAACTGAGAATGAATTTTCATCAACATCCCTACTACAAAAATTTGTATTGGTTATCTTATACGTGGATGAGGAAGAGAGGTCAAGGAAAGTAAACGACCAAAAGGAGAACTGAAGCAATTAGAAAGGTTTTCTTTGTAACATATGCATTGCAGAATAAATACTATATCCAGCGATGGACGTACGGCAAAAGTGAAGACACCTTCACAACTAATAGTTCGGTTACAGCCGAAAACATCGCGGACGAAAACGGCGGGGAGAAAACAACGCAAGGCAAAAATGTCGGGGTACAAAACATCGTGGGAGAAAATAAAGCAAAGAGAAAACATCGCAATTCTAAAACGTCGTGGTACAAAATATCGTTGTCGAAAGTAAAGCGATTCAAAAACTTCGCAGCGTCGTCGAAAATATCGTGGTAAAAAATAAAGTACCTACAAATCATCGCATTACGATAACTTCGCAGACATGCGTTTTTCAAGCTTTAATAATAGTAAATGGATATTCGCTTGTGAGTGCAAGATGGAAAGAAGGATAGCTTTCTACTTTCATATTTTTTATTAACTAAAAATTTAAAAAAAAACAGATACAAATTTTAAACAAAACGAGAAATAATTTGCACTATAAGAGTATCAGATTAAGAAAAGTGAGGAAAATAATCTCATAATTAGCAATTTTTTTGTGTAAATAAAGTCATGCGGTTATTTACCTTCCTTTTTCTGTTCTTTTTTAGATTATACTTTTCATGAAAAATTATCAATAAAACTTTATAAAAAAAATAATTTATTAATGATCTTTGTTAGTTAACTAGTTTAAAATTCTATGAAGTGCTAAAAGTTGCATTAATTTTCTTATTTCTAAGTTTCCATTTTCCATTTTCAACAAATATTTATTATTTAATGAAAAATATTAAAGCAAAAATTATGCTTCTTTCCATCTTGCGTTCACAAATCATTATGCGAGTATCCTTTTACAACATTAAAGCCTGAAAAACGCATGTCTGCGATGATTTGTAAGTACTTTATTTTTAGCACGAATATTTTCGACCACGATGATTTTAAACTCCGAAGTTTTTTAATCGCTTTATTTTCGATGATGAAGTTTGTACTATGATGTTTTAGAACTGCGATATTTTCTCTTTGCTTTATTTTCTCCGACGATGTTTTATTCCACGACGTTTTTGCCTTACGTTGTTTTCTCCGCTATGTTTCCGGTGGACACCAATAGTTCGGCAATCCTTGTTATCTCCCAGCAGAATTTACCTCTAAACTCTACGCAGAATATTGGAATTAATCTTCTTTTTCAGGGACAATCCTCTCGCTCTGCAGCCATATGAAATGAAGGGGACAGTACCTTATACTACATTCGGTTTAACACCAAAACAGTCATATGCAATTCGATTCAAACCACGCTGAAGTCTCTCACATTTATTCGAAATATAGGCATTATGCTTTTTTCAGTTAAATTTGCTGTTCAATAAAATACATAAATATTTAATTTCATTCACCATCCCAAGGAGATTGTCATTTAATTGACATCCATCATAAGTAGTATTTCTTTTATCAATAAATGTCGTCTTACATTTTGAGTAGTTAAATTTCAGCATGCATAAAATTTATCGACCACTCACAAATGAATTTTAAAATATCCTGGGCAAGGAAAAAAACATCATGCAACTTCTTTTCCTGAACAGACAGCAACAAATCATCAGAAAAAGTAATAACTTCACAACTGGAGAGATCAGCAAGTTTCCTTCTGCAATAGACCGTCGATAATGAAAACACTGGGGAACAATTTGTAACACAGTTTCTGTTGAGTTCGCCTTTAAAGCTGCTTTAGAGTTAACCCATTAACGGCCGCACTACCTTTCGCCTGAGTGAAATGAACAAAAATTATTTTTTGACTTATTAGTGTCTAATTAGGAGAAAATGTAACACCAAAAAAACATTAATTCTTTTGAAGATACAAAATGTTCCGAAACCGTAGCGTCAGTCAAAACCCATTACTTTTAAGATGCATAGAAATCTTTTAAATATTTGCTACAAAAAGGCACATTACGTTTATTACAAACAATTATCGTTTGACTGTCAGAGTATTTACATCTTTTGCGTTCGTTTGTTGAATTTTTCTGGATAATGAGATTTATGCGATCATTTCTCGTTTCGCATAAAGCTAAACTCTGAAAGAAAAATGACCCACCAGTGCAATTAGCATATGAAGGTTGCGACGTTTTAGAATATTCTTCGCATGTTTTCAGCAATGCAGCTCAAAATTTCTTCGATTACTTAACAGGGATCATCTTTACAGTCTACAGCAATCTTATAAAATTTCCATACATTATTATTCCATACATCTATTAAATACTTAAAAACAGTTCGTTATAATTTCTCACTTTTTATTTGCGGTCATTTATGCATCGCAATAAAATTGTCCTAAAGGTCCACGTCATTCATACATTTTTGGTAATTTCCGATGAGCTTGGGGTTCTTTACGGATACAAATTTATGTTCTTTTCTTGAGTACCTTTTGGCAACTGAAGGCGGATAATTGTATCAAGGTTAGTTGCTATACCTATGAGAAGACTACCTTTCCATCCAATTACTGCGATGCCATGCTCTTTATCAAATGCGATGTTCTACCCTCTTCGTTTTCCATTAGCTTTGATTTTGTTTCTGTGATTACGGCAAAGCCTTGAGGGCTATCTGTCTAAACGGAGAGATGCCTTCGTGAAGGACTTTCTAAGGCAAACTGGCTCGTATTCACATTACACATGGGAAAAATCTACGAAAACGACCATGCAGCCAGCCCATTCGAGGGATTCGAACCTCAAACCGAACTACCAGTGTTCAGCGACATATTTTTTAATACCATTTAATTTTTTCCTCAACTTTTATTCTTTTGTTTACGCCTAATGATTATGACTTGATTCTAATAGATCATTAAGATTTTCATTAACAGGTACTGATTCGGAAATGATTCATATAATTCACTTGCACAAAAGTTTTGAATATCAATAATATTGCATTGTAATTCTTTACATGCATTTCTGCTGAGAGAATTTCCAAATAACACAGAACAGGCCCTTCGAAATTTATTATATATTTCCCGTGTTTACTTTCCAAAAGGTATGTGCTTAGTTAGAATCTCGACATTTAAACCCCAGGATATTATGTAAACAACCTTGTATATTTTCTTAAATAAAATAATATGAAAATACTTAATTATGTATTTCTTGATACGTAGTTAATTATTAATCGCACGAGGATACAATCAAAGAAATTTAAAAAATCTAGATTTTTTTTAATAAATACACATGATATAAAAATAGAAAATTAAAAATATAACTAAATTAATAATTTTTAAATATAATGATTTCCCAATTTCTCAATCATTTACCTATTCAACTTTCAAATCAAGGAAAATGATTTAATAAGCACGAGGCCATAAGATAAAAAAATCAATTTTTAATACAAAAATGCATAAAAACGAAGACAAATTTAAAACCGGAAACAATAAGCAACTTCTGCGGATAATAATAAAAATCAAATTTTGTAACAAAAATGCATAAAAATGACGAGGACCAAATTCTGTGTTAAAAACAATAAGCAATCAAACGAGGACAAATTATTAAAAAAAATGAAATTATACAATAAAAAA
>KK116287.1:562740-705363 GCA_000611955.2 Stegodyphus mimosarum
AAAGGTCTAAACAGCATTAAAAAGAAGGACCGAAATAGAAAGCCCTTAATTTAAAAGTAAAAAAAGAAAATTCAATTTTTGTAAAACAATTTATCTTAATAATTTAAAGCCATTTTTGAAAATAATATTTACAACTTCTTTAAACAAGTCCGTTTTCAATATGTCACAATCTTTTACTTTATTGTAGAGACATTAGGTATTTTTTTAAAGCAGGAGACATGAAAAATGAACAACGTCTTCGCCGAGACTCCAACCACGTACCTCTGGCATACGCGTAGAACGCGTAGAACTACACCACGAATGCATGTCAAGAAGGTGGGAGAAATACCTTATATACTTCCTCTTTTAAAGGGTGACTGGGAGATTAGGGGCCCCAATCGCCAAATCCTGGTGATGGAAAATCATCATCCACCACCTTTTAGCTCGGGCGCCACCGTAAAGTCATCAGGTTATTTACAAGCAGGAGAGATGAAAAATGAGCAATGCCTTCCCCGGGACTCCACCCACGGACCTCTGGAATACGCGTCGAGCTTGCTGACCACTAAACCACGAAGGCATGCCTAGAAGGTGGAAGAAATACCTTATATTATCAATGTGTTAAATTATGAAAGATTCTGAAAGCGTTTTATATTTGAAAACCTCATTCCAACTTTACAACTATACAATCTATCAATATCTATAGTACTTTCTATTAATTTTATATCTAGAAACTAATGCCATATTTCATTTTCTCGAGTTCTCTTTAATGTAATTATCGCTCAAAGTGTGAAATTCTGAAATTTTTCCCAATCCAGTATAGAAGCATTTTGATTTAAAAACTTTTCAACTAACGTCTGGTATCTTCATATGGCATCACAATGAATTAAGTGTTCATTCTCAATAATAGATATCTCTGATAGTGTTTGATATGGTCGAACATTAATTCTAATTTACCTTGGCTTCATATTGTTTGACAAAAGGGTCTGATAACATCTGATATTTTGAAATAATGAACCAAGCCACAACATATAAGATGTCTAATCAAACTTCCAGTTAATCTACCTGTTCTCAAACTTTCGCCCAATTGATGTCCGATTCGCAAATGAGCAAAATTTTCTCTATATTTATATACATTAATTTTTTAAAGTCATTTCATATTCAGTTTTAGATTTTATATATACATTTTATAAAGTTATTCCGGAACATTTCATATTCAACTTTAAATTATATATAATATATATAATATATATATATATATATAACGTTATTCCAAACTTTAAAAGCATGCATGGTGGAAGCACTAGCTAATACTATAGTTACATTTTTCGGTTTATCTTACTGGGGAATTTATTTTTGCTATATGCGTTTGTAATGAAACCTTATTTATTCCTCCGTTTCCGGTATTTAAATGAGACACATTTTCTGCTGAAGATCGATCTTTGCAACCAGAATTTGAATTAAAAATAGTTTCGATTCGTATATTATAATTTTTGACCGTCAGATAAACAGATCGATGATAAAATATTCCTTTACATTTTTTACAGGGTTCAGTTTTGATTCTGCGCTGAGAACTAACATGGAAACTCCGAAAACAATTTGTAAAGTCATTAGAATTTTTTTGAAGCAAGAGACATGAAAAATGAGGAATGCCCTCCTCGGGTCCTTGAACCTCGGACCTCTTGAATACGCGCCGAGTGTGCTGGCCATCACACCACGAAGGCATGCTAAGAATGCGGGGAAAATACCTTATAAATTAAAACAACGACCTTCATTTTTCAGTTTTGATCGTCTACCCGGCACAGATGTATTACAGCATTGATAGGAATCATGATTAAGATTACAGAATAAATACTATATTTTAAGTTACTTCTAAATGCTGTAGCCGTAATTATTTGATTTATGCCGTGTAATTATTTGACCTTTTTAATGCTTTTAAAATTTAGAGTAATTTGTATTTTTCCCCTCCTAGAATTTTTCAACATTAATGAAATTTCGCGCCATTCAACTTCATCCTTAGTGGATGTTAACAGTTCTTGAACATTAAACTCCTTTTTTTATGATCATTCTTTAATGAAATTTAAATTCAAATTTTCATTATCTAATTTCAGAAGAACGGGGCATAATAGCTCTGCTGAATCTTCAGATTCTATTTTTACACTTTCGAATGATCCAATATTTTTTCAAGATCGTCGTGCAGATTCCTTAATGTTTCAATAATGTTATAAATTTTACTGGCTCTAAGTTCAATAATTTAGTCATGTGACTATAAATAATTAGGTCCCATCTTCCGAATCTTTCGGTCACCAGTTTAATACAATGATTGTAATTTTTATCGTTTAAGCTGAATCCCTTAATAGAATTTAGTGCAGCTCAACCAACAATATACTCCAGTAAATAAATTCCTAGATTTTACTTAAAATATCATTCTTATGAATAGCACTTTCAAATTGCTTCCAAAATACAGAAACGAACTGCTGGATTCACCGTAAATTTTGTTGTTAACTATTTCGGTAATTCAATGTATTAGAATTATTCTCGAAACTTATTTTATTAACAGTTTGCATGAATGATTCATCAGACATTTTGTTTTGCTTACTTCCGGTTTCAGTACTAAAACGCGAAATTTTCCCTTTGCATTTATTTTTTTTTTTCAGAATATTCTCCCCTGGCTACAACTTATTTTCTGTATCTCTTACATTAGTTAATTTAGATACTTCCTTATATAACTATTATATAGCTATTATCGTTTTCCAGGAGTTTATCTCCTAAATATTTAATTCGGCATTCAAGTTCTATCGACAACCTTTTATACTATCGCGAAAAAGCATTCTGAAGAAACGAAGAGTTGGCGTAAACTTCGGTTCCCATGGAGCGCTCAAAACGCATTGTAAAGTTCAAAATATTTCATAGAGATATATCTTCTTCAATGATGAATGACATTTCCTACATAGCTTGGATGACTGGATGTAGAATTCATGTATGCAGGAGGATTGGCACGACATTATAGACAAGCATGTTTCCATAATCTACTTGTCATTGTGCAGCGGTTAATCGCCCTATGTCATTGTGGAGAAGCACATGTCCTTAATTTTCGCGGAGCAATTTCTTATAATGCCACGTCACCCTGAGTAACTTACACAACAGTATGCCTCATGATACGTCGACGAGAGTTTCCCGTATGACTCCGGTATGAGGTATCATGTATGGTTTCCGGTATTAGAGTATCATGACCGACGAGTCATGATACGTCGACGAGAGCTTTCGACTTACCGTATTGCCAAACTATTGCGTTTATCAGAAGTCATCTGTAAGCAAAATAATACCCACCCGTGCACAGTGAACGTCTATGGAAAATATCTATTCAAAATATTTCTTTGGCATGCCACTTCTCCAGATCCTAATTGAAAGACAAGTTTAAAGTCAGTTACATCTCTTCCGGATGCGTCAACTGGCTGAACCGATCCATAATAGCCAGGAGCAAATTCTGCGAGATGGCATTCGATGTTTCACGCGTCCATGATATATTAAATAATCTCGTTCATTTCTTTCAAAAGTGATCATAATGCTAATGTATAACATACTCAGAATTATGTGTGATGAAATACTTTGATTGTTTTCCACGTTTAAGCATTTTTTCATACTTATCTGGTCAATGATTATGCGAAACTTCATCGAAATCCTAATTTTTCCCCCTAGGTGCAAACATGATCAAATAACTGCTGACGTAAAGTGCATTTAAAGAATATACAAGGCGAATCTGAACAGGTGCGTGAAACTATAGAGAGTGATAGAAAGCAGCTATACGAGCAATATTCGTCATAGAATGTACGGTCGGAACGCAAGGGGTGAGAAGTTAAAGGGTAGTTTTTAACTGTCACGTTTTAAGAATGAGAGGAGATAAGAAAATGAGAGGAGATACTTCAATGGGAAAGAGAGAATATTCACAAGAATGAGAGGAGATACTGGAAACATTTTATTAATAGAACATGCTTATAGAAATTGCTCAAAAGACTTTCTGCCATCTGTAATGCAGTCTTCACACCTACGAGATAGGGACTGACGCACATTTGCGAAGATGGCATTTCCTGAATATCGCCGGAAACAATGGCTATCCTGGCAACTAAATCCATAGTGTTTTCAACGGAGAACTGGCAGATTAGGCTTTTCATATCGCCCCACAGGAAAACGTCCAAACACGAGAGATCCGGTAATCTTGGTGGCCATAGCTTGGCCATAGCTTGGCCACCAAGATTAGCTCGACTGATCCAAGTCCGACTCGAGCGATTAAGCTTGACTGATCCATACTCCTGGGAACTTTGCATCCAAAGTGTTCCGCACACTCAAGTTAAAGTGTGCAGGCGAACCTTCGTGCTGGAACAACATTGTAATCCTAAGACGATTACTCACAGTTTCAGATGATTTGGGCTCTCAGTGAAGGTGGTCGTCTTACAAAGGTAAAGTCAACACCGATGTTTATACTGGTCTTCTTCAGATATGATTGCCTTAGGAAGCTGGTGACCATGACATGTTTTATTGAACACGAAGACTAATGAGTACAATCATACATAATCATATATGCATCATTTAATCAAAGATTTACTGATTTTATCAACTTCAACCAACTTTTAACACATTTTATTATAATATTATCCGTATAAAAGATTAGTGCGTATGACTTTATCGTACATGCAGGACATACATAAAATACATAAGAAATTTTAGTAGACGTCCTTGTTTTCATCTAGATCATCTTAAACTTGGTGAAAACTGCTAAACTACAGACTACTTCAAAACTTCGATTTTCTGTAGAAAACGGTTACATTAACAAGATAGCACCACTATCCATCGGCAAAAATTAATTGAAAGACAACCGATAATCCATATGTCATTTTTATTATTAATGGACAAATCAGGAAACGTTACCCACAAATAGAGAGTTTTCATTAGTTTTCTACCATGGGTTTTTCTGTCAGAGACTGCATATCGCCGATTCACAGACATTGTATTTTGTAAAAAACGAAACGTTTGACACGAGTTTAATTCAAATGTTTTAATGTAATTCGAGAGTTAAATAAGATTTCACATTTCTCTGGAAGCAGACTTGTCTATCCAAATGCTCTTGGGCCCTGAAATAATCAGATTTGTATTTCCCTCAACTGAACAAAATAAGCGGAATTTTTTTAAAAAAAGAAGGAACAAATGCGTAATAATGCTTTTAAAAAAAGTATTTCTCCTATTTGATTAATTAGAGGTACTAAATATCCTTGCATTAAAGAGAGTAAATTAATGCGCGTGTCGCCGAGATGGTATAGTGATTAGGGGAGTCTACTGCGGTACCGAAGGCACTACTGCAGAGAAGGCATGGATGTTTGTAAATGGATACTGTCTTTGCGGTATAGGGCACTCTAAATATATAGCGAGCCGAAAGTCCTCTCGTGCGGTTTGGTGGTAGGAAAGATGGGTAAGAGACCCTCAGATCCCACACCAGGGTGCTGTCCTTCAAAATTGGGTTGGAAGTACAAGTCCAACCTCCTTGAGGCTCTGAGAAACCATTCTTCAATGAATTACATGGATAAGACAATAACAGCAACAACTAATATGCGTGCTTAGAATATTTTGCTCCTAAACAAAAGTAACTGTCTATTTATCCCTCGAAATGATCTGAGTCTTTCTAACTGATTATAGTTTTAAGCAAAGTTTGTCCTTCCCCTTACCCCTTATTTTGAATGATAGAAACTTTGTGTTCAACTTACATCTTGCTCTGTGAGAATTCAATAATCCATAAAAAGTAACACGTGCTACATCCTTATAGATGGGGTATAGATGCAATTTATTCAGTCGCAGGCTGTGTTTTACACCAAAGGCGAGTAGGTATAAAGAAACATTACAATCCTTTTAAAGACTGCTAATTATGATTCCAGATGATTTTGATCATTAATGGAGGTAGACATCTCACAGAGATATGACTCACAACCAGTGTTTATTTATGTTCTTAGAAACATTGATTCCTTTCAGAAGTGATGGTCTTAGGAAGGTGTCACTACAGGGTTTACTGTATTTTGAATGCGAAGATTGCTGAGTATTATAATGCTTCGAAAAACTGATGAAAATTGAGGAGGAGAAATCATTGGTCATGCCATAAAATATAAATAGATGTTTAATAAGCTTACGGATGACATAAAAAATAACTAATTAAACAAAAAGTAATTTTATCTCGAAACGAAAACAACCAACAAAATATACTATTTTTTCACTTTGCATACCATTAAATATTTTGAAATTTTGTTTTAATATTCCAATTTGTAATGACGGATATAATATTTCATGTTTCTAAAAATGAGAATATACGAGGTAGATGTTTATTTTAGGATTGTTTCTTGTTTATCTTACAAATATAATATCACAAGGATATCGCGCACAAGTAACAGAGGCCGTAGAATTGTGATACTGACAGCTGAACAGAGGGTTATCGTAAAGCGGCTTGAAAACTTGCTTGCGCGTATTTCATAACGCTCTTATACGGAAATATGGTTCTTCTAACCTCGTTCCTTTCCAGATTTCAAACTCGAAATTAACGTGTCAATGCATTTTATTTCGAATCTTCCACATATCACAAGAACACTTCCATAAACGTGATCTAAAACATAGTACTAAAAATCAAATTAATTTCACTCATATGTGTCTTGAGAAAATTCAAATTTTTTACGATTTACTGACAGTAGTTAATAGCACACCTAATGCGGCTACGAGAACAGATGAAAGCTCAATAGTAGTTCCTTGCGTAGAGGCGTCGCAACTTGAAAGGATCAGATTCTTGAAAATTCCAACAAGACAACAAAGGTGTGCTTTCTTCAAAAATGGTACAGTGATGTTCTTTTCAGTGTCTTTAAAGGTTTAAAAATTTACTTAAAACTATTATTACATAAAATGCTACAGTACTAGCCTAGTTTCTACGGTCCACTGAGTTTATTGCTGATTTTAATGCTTCTGAGCAGCACGAGCTTACTTTTGAAGTAATAAAAATTAATTATATTTTCTTTTTGTTATAAAATGCAGTATACTGGATGCTTTGAATAACTGCAATCATAAATGTTTAAAATTCAATCTAATCGTAATAAATAAAGAATATTTTTAATTAATTTATCCACTAAAAATAGTGTAAATCTTTTATAACAATTCAATAAATATTACAAATCCCAGAAAAACATGTAAGAGTGCACATATTGTTATCGGCTCATGTAGGTCACTCATCATGGCTGCTCTTAAACAAGCGGTTAAAATTCACATGAATTGCCAAATACAGAAATTTCTGAGAAGCGCCATATATAACGCAATCAAGTCATTTTCAGCAGAAGCAAAAGGAAATGAGGCAAACAAATAGAATAAATAGTTTTATGGAAAAAACTCTCTGTCTTTCACGTACTCTTAAACAGTCAATTTAAAAACATTGCGTACATCAAAGAAATTTGCAGCAGTTGGCATAGATGGTCTGCTTTACATTTCCAATAATTGTCACCTGGCACCTACATGATGGGATAAATTTCTTTCATCTGGTTCTCATGACTGTTCTTGGCTGGTAATGCAGTATCTTCGAATAGTATTATTGATTTATTACTTTTCTAGCTTTTTTGATTCACTTATTAGCATTAAAACTGCTATTTTATCTTTCTGTAGATGCTGAAGTTGTATGAGAATTTAAAAGTAAACATTTTTATGGTAATCAGTTTTAAAGTTCACGTCATTATTGCGACCCACAGAGAGAAATTTGAAGGAAATTGTAAGAAAATTCCAAAATATCACATATTTGGAAAACACATCCAGATTTGAGCTAATGAATAATTTCCGCTTCTACTTTTAATTTAGTGAAATATTAGTGTTTCCTGTGTTGTGAATTTTGAGTATCTCTGGTTACTGCAGTCAATAATTTTTTGATATTTAGTCAAGTTCAAATAACTACCCATTCCTTCTTCATATAAAACTTAATAGTAGGAATTAGTCTCAGTAATATACTTACGATATAATTGTCTTCTAATAATTCTCAAACGAGTTTATAAAACTAGAGAAGGGAGTTCATTTTTTTAATTGAATTGTATGCCACAAGTCAAAACACGTGAAGACGTTTCGCTTAAAACATGATGCCTCTGTAGAGGACTTTCCAAGAAAAACTGCCTTATATTCAGATTAATCGCAAAGTGAAAGACAAAATAACAGCGTTACCTTTTCGGCCACTGGTGAGCTCATTTACGCAAATTTGGTTATATAAAAATCAAATTTTTAATTTAAATATCATACAATTAAGTACAATATTTTAAGTTTGAAATATCACACTTTATTCAGAAACACGCTACTCTTCTTGTAGCGTTTTAATGGTTAAAAAGGTTTAAAGGTTAGGAAAAACTAAAATTTCCTGTTTCAGTTTACCACTTTTTAAAGTTCAGTCTTTCTCGAAAAATATGTTATACGTGTTGGGAAAGGAAACACTTTACAGCGAATTAAATATCTCTTACTATATGACTGTATTCGCCTAAAGTATGTTTGTTAAGTTTATGTTCGCCTCAAATGCTTCTGGTACACAAGCACATCTGCCTCCATTTTGCAAGTTTTATTTTGCTTTCAACTACTTAATGCTTTTTTTCAGTATAAATCAACATGCTTATATAACACATTTTTCAGAAACCATAAAAGTTACTTTTACAGTTTTTAAAGATAACGCTTTTCAAGCCAAAATATTTTACTTTATTATAATTAATGCTTACTTATGAAGCCTCATGCTAACTTTTATTAAAGTGTATATTATACGCTCCTCGTCCTCGTTAATGAAAAGGATTTATAAAGAGTTCACAAACAATATTCGTACCTTAAGCTTTCAACTTGTGGAGTTCTACCCTTTTATTTACAGTTAAATGTGGGGAACCTCTTACACAGACAAGCGAATAATTGCTTGAGTGTGTGAACAGAGGCGTAAGACTCAATAAGTGTTAAATACCCTTTATTTCTCAAAATAAGATTTAACACAGTCGGCTCCTATCTCCGGAGCGTACAGCAAGCCTCCTTTTAGGCTTGAACTCAGAGTAATAAGAACTAAAGCTTAACTAATGCTTAGCTAAAAAGATATAACTGAAGCTATCAAGATTCTAAGTAGTTGGTCCTTAAATCTCAATTAAATAGGCGAAGATATCAAGGGCCTGAAGTACAGCCAAGCATAGTAATAGCTCACAGAGAGACGTAGCCCAAAGGCAAACGCGCCCTAGTCAGACACTCTGGCTCTCTAACGCAGTCAGTGAAACTGAGATTTAAATACTACTCTTACTCATTTGCCTTAAACGCGATTCTAAAAACACATTCTGGCAGGAAATTGTAAGCTGAAAATAGAAGGAATGTATGAAATAAGGAATAAGTGATGAAAAACTAAATATGAATTTGAATGAAAAAATAAGGAATGTAGTTTTAACTAAAGATAACTGTTAAAAACTTACGATAAACCTTACAAACTAAACATCCCTTAACGTCTAAGGGTAACTGAATTTTATTCGCTCTATTTAGTGGTTTTGTGCATTAAATATATCATCCAGTATCTATATAAAAATATGTTCTTTCATTCTGTTGTACTTAACAGTGTAAAGTCTAAAAGAAATTTTCGTAACTATAAACAATAACTTTCTAATCTCAAAACAGTGATTGAGTGGTTAAAGGCACTGAATACTAATAGTTGGACCTGGTTTGGGCTCGGTCGTAGGCGAATAGGCTGGCTGCATGGCTGCTTTTCATGTTTTCTCCATATAACATGAATACGATCCACCTTTCCTCAGAAAGAACTCCGCGATGGCATCTCTCAGGCAGATAGTCATCGCGACTTTATCGTTTTCGAATAAACTAACCTCTAATTGGAAAACTGATTTTAAATACTAAACTTCCAATACTGGAGATAATAGTTACGGTACTAAAGATTGATGGCAGCAGTGAGAATCAAGCTCGCTTGTTTTCGTGTATCGTTCGGTATTTAGATCATTAAATTCATTCTTTATACTCATTTCAAATCCATCTACACTTCTAATACATTTTCCTGTCTGTATATTCTTTGGGCAAACAACTATTAAAACTTAGAAAATCATCATTTTGAAGTGAGAGCTTTGATAATTTTCAGTGTACTACTTTAAAGGCTCTTATTAATGAATATCACTCGTTCCCAGCTCCTAACTTGAATACATAATAGAAGTTGAAACAATGCTTTGGTTAAGCCTGACAGGAGTTTACATTCTCAACTCACCGCTTGACAACCGTAGTTTCAAACTCACTTTCTCTTTGTTTTATTTCAAAGCGTACGTTACAGTAAACGATGGATATGAAAGCCGTAATTTAGGAGGTATAATACCTCATTTTCGCTTATCATTCCAAAGCTGTTATTGGGCACTTATGCCAGAAAATACTGAGAAAGCATGGAATATTTATAGCTTTCCGTAAACAATGATCCAAGAACTCTTACTTGGCGTTATGATATAAACCATCATAATTGTAGAAAAAAAATGATTCTCCAGAAATATTTTCTAAATATTTTATGCTCAATAGAACAGTATATTTTTGGTACATTACTGGTTTCAGCAAAGTGATAAATTTGTGTGTAAAGAAGCAATTTATAGTATGTCAAACACAGGCTACTGTAATTTGTAAGCATTCCGATAAAAGTCTTGTGAAAGATGTTTTCCATTATTTTTTTGGATACGAAATACTACAAATCGATTTGTTGAACGTTCCGCATTTGTTAGCTTATTGCTGAGAAATTATTTCCTCGATTAAAAACAATTTGAAGGAAATTTCCAATGTATGGAATCATTCACATCTCGAGGAACAGCCATATTATTATGCAAGAGTTTTCGGTGGTTTCGGTGTTTATCAGCATAAACTACAATGAAAATTCTGTACAGGGAACAGGTTTTCCAAACCACTAGCATTAAAATTTTATTTCATATGAATGCACTTTGACAATTACCATTTATAAAAAATTCAATATCGTTCTCTTTAAGACAGAAACAATCTCTTAAAATCATTTTATTACAGGTATGTGTAACGCAAAATACCTTTCTTAATTGTCTTAACGCGGAAACGCCCTTACGGTAATATTCTACCATTTTATTCTACTAGAAAGATTTTTGAAAACACTTTTGTTTACCAGGAGGAAAGCTAATTTTCGTATTCTATTCAAATAGGTATTCTGGTTACAAGAAGCATTTTTGAAGTTTAATAATAAAATGCTTATAATTGCTAATACGTAAGCATTTGTGTTTTACGTGTTTTGAACGAAACGTGGTTAATTTCTATATGGGATTGGCTCATATGGGTGTCTTTAAAACATCGTTCTATTCTTTTTCTTCAGAACCATAACATTTAAAGCTTAGTTTTTGAACTTTACATTAAAAATGTTTAAACGCATGGTTTAAAAAATTAAAATTTTAAAACCCTTCTTTTTCCTCTAAGTAGATAATTCGATACGAAATTAAGTTAAATAAGAGAAATAAGGAGAATTGAAAAAGACACGAAAGATGAAAACTAGCTTAAAATGGGAAATCCTAGACATGACAAAACAGCATTGAACAGGATTTTTAAAAACCTCCGAATATGTAGTTTCCTCCATTCACGTTTGTCATTGTTGTACTAATCTGTCCTAAATTTTCTAAATAATTGTTATTGATTAAAAAATTCTCTCAATATCCATTCTTTTGATACTCTGAAAGATATTGATACATTTAACGAATAACTAAAAGCTTAAATTACTGCTAATCCAAAATCAAATGGTGGAATCCACTTCTGCGTACGGTTTGACTGTATATGTGTGCCCTTCGTCCCTTTCTCGTAGGTGTAATATCGGTCTATGTGATGAAACCCCGGCAACTTTCTTGCCGATGTAACGGCTAAATGACTGATCAGCTCTGCGATTCTCAACAAATGCTTTAGAGGTAGTGTTCGACAATGGGGAGAAAAAAATAGCCCTGCTTTGTTGCCCAGCAAGCTGAATGTATGACGGTTTTAAAAATCTTTTACTTTTTTTCAACGTAAGAATAACAATTTTCGTATTAAAGGTAATTTTCGGAAGCCTTCATTTATCTAGGCAAATAATTCTCCATTCTTTGCCTCAGTCAACAAACATTGCGAAACAGTTATGTAATGGTTAGACGAAAATGCCGCGTTTTTCAAAAGAGGAAAGTACAAAATCATTAGACATCCAAATGCTTTAAAAAACTAAGAAAATAACAGCTAAAATTTTCCACATGAGTGGATTTAATTCTTTTTATTCTTTCACGACCATAAAGAGAGGAGGTGATTAATTTCGAAAATTTAACTTTCGCTATGCTCCAGATATTTCAAAATATAATTCTTTTTCCAGTACCTTTTATTTAGTAGTCAGATAGAATGTATTTTCAAACTGTAAGAGAAACATGCCCAAAATCAGGCAAAACAGCAAGTATATTTTGGAGTAATGTTTGACAAAGACGCTGTTGATTTCGAAGGCGATCAGATACACGTCTCTCTTCTTCAGACATTTAACTGTTTGTTTTCATCTCCGTGTTAAATTATGTCCCTATGTTGAGCAAAAAATCTCTTCTCTTTACTGTTATTTATACCGAGCTTTCAAAATGTGTCCCTCAGAATCTTTGCTTTCTGATTACTTGAAAGTTACTTGAACTTAATTGCCATTGACAGATTAATTTCTTCCCTGGTCAATGATACAACTTCTTTAGAATTTTCTTCTTGCCATCAAAGAAGACATTTTGCTATTAGAAATAACAGCCTAGCCTTGTCGTTATTCTTTTTCTTCCTTCTATCAGTTATAAAATTACATGGATTTTCTAGAAATTCAAATTTCATTTCATTTTCTCATCTATGAATATTTCATCTGTTTCTCATCCTTGATGTTCAACCCTTAAAGATTCCATCTCTGGCTTTAATTCTTGAGGAATTTCCAGTATATCTTTTCTATATGGTTTTAGATATATCGGCTCTTTAAAATATAAAAGAGCGTTAAAATTCCGCTTCAACAAATACGAAGCTTATGTCCCAAAAGGAAAGTGAACAAATCTTCATTAGCTAGTCACAGCTAGAGAGATAATCATAATTTTGACTTTTAATTATACTAATCATCCCCTTCTCAATGTACGTGAAAAAATTTAAAAATATCTCAAATCCATTTATTTTCAGTTTCCGTTCTTCAGTACAATATGAAATGCTAAAAATAAATATCTTTATGAGTTATATCAAAATGCCATTTAAAACAACACCATGCATTTCAGATTATCTATGAATAAAGCTATTACATGTTTGCTTTATAATATGTTAAACAATCCGCATTTCTGTTAAAAACTATTTCTGAGAAATATTTACGAAAATCGAACATATATACAGGGTATCTGAAAAGGTCGTTTACAAACTTTACGTACTAGTCTGTAAGATTATGACGAACAATTTTTACGTTAGTTGTGTCCGAAACTATGATCATCCTTCGCTACAGGATAATGCTCACATGTGTATTGGAGAATGGAAAGCGGAATTATTTCAGGCAACGACACTGCAGAAGAATGCATCGCTTTTGTAATAAACAATTAGTCGGTATGTGTTTCGTTTATATACAGACAGGGCTTCCCAAACAAACGTTTGCCAAGTCATCCATTGTTTGTTAATTTTACTGCAGATTAAATGAGACTGGAGCTTTCTAAGTAAGCAGTAACGTCGGTCGGCAACATACCGTACGCACACTTGCCATAGAGGAAGCTGTGCTACCACAAACTAAGATGACTTGAATGCACTCAATTCGATTATTCTGATACTTGTTCCTCGGCTCCTCTCAATTTTCCGTATCACAGCTTCCTCTACTTCAGGGTGAACACATTGTGCAGCTGACCGAGATGGTTACTTACTGGGAAAGCTCCGGCCTCTCTTAAACTGCAGTACAATTGTCGAAACAATGGATGGCAGACCTAAAAATGTTTGGAAGAGGTATCGGTACATGCGACTCGCTGCTTGCCCATTTCACGATTTCGGAGACATCTTTCTACGTAAAATGTTTTCCTCATAAGCCTTCATTTCATGACACGTTTCAGGTGCCCTCTTGTAATACATTTTTATATACTACGCGAAAATGTCACCAGTATCGGTATTTAGCGTGCTATTATTGTACGTAATAGAACTGGCAACATGTAGAGGAAATTCAGAATGTTTTTGTAAAACAGTGTAGTAAACATTTTACACAACATTTCTTTACATGTTACATGAAAGTATCACTAACACAGGTATTTGAATTTCTATGAGTTATAGAACTGTAATATATAGACGTGATTTAGGACTTTTCTATAGACCAGTGTAGTAACGTTCTTTATAACTTGCATGGGAGTATCACTAACACCGGTATTGGAAGAGCTATTGTTCGTTTTAGAAGTGCACCATATAGAATGTTCTATCTGAATATTCCTGATACGTTCATGAAACACTTGCATTGAGCGTTCTTGTGTTGTTAGGAATGCTTTAAAGTCAATGTACTGATAATATTCTCTTTTTGAGTGCTCCTGAATCAAATTTAGCCTCTTGTAAAGTTTTGTCTGCATGTGCATTGTATTCAAGTCTTAATGAAAGGACTATAAGGTAAAAACACTGCATTAGAAAGATAAGAAATTTAAGTTGTTATTGTAACATATGTTTAAAATATATATGTAACACAAATAACTATCATCCTAACATCATTCAGCTATCGTTCAAAATGATTAATTTGCAGGGTTCTACGAATAAAAATTCGAAACGATTTATATAAACTAACAAAAACATTTAACAATTGAGAAATAAGTGATCCAGAAAATTCTCATTCGTATTCATTCTCGAACGAACTTTTGGGGAACTTTAACATTTCTTTTTAAACAATTATCTTTAAAAACCATTTTCTGTATTCCTGTCTTTTTAAATAACTACCTTAATAAAATAAAATTTCCTGTCTGTCATTCTCGAAAGAATGATTTTAGTGTAAACTTAACGTATCATTTATTACGTAGCTAATGTAACAAGTAACCTGAGAATATATATATGTATATAAGTTAACATTTTTTGTGACAGATTAAATAGATAACCATATCAGGCTATCAGGCTATAAAGTTAAGAGTATATGGCTTCAGATTTATAATTCTTAATTTCGTTTAAATGCACAAAGCACACTGCAAATATTAAGAGACTCATCTATAATGTAATTTCTTGTACTTGCGTTTTCTGTCATAAATATAATTAAATATGTTACACAAGTAATTATGACAGCCATCCAATTCTCTGAAAGCATAAATTTGATTGCGCCACCATATTTTTCATATTCTTTTTTGGTGACTACAACATTTAATTCCTGAATTAGCATTTTTTTCTGAACTCAGAAAAGACGGGCGGCCATTTCATTTCTTATGGTAAAAGCTTCCAGATTCTTGAAATAAGGTTACCACTAGGAAAATCATTATCTAGATAAGTTCACGAACACATGGGAAGCTCTTTTTAAACATTTCAGCAACTTTTTTTATAAGAATACGTTTAGAAGTAACGTTCAACGCATTTCTATAAAATGCTAGTCATAAATATTTCATTTTGTTGGTAAAACCTTATGTCCGTCTTGCACCAAACAAGTTGTTTTTAAAACTAACAGCATAAAATGAACAGCAACTGTAATTTAAAGTGATATATTATTTTTAACAGTATAGAGGTGTGATGCGTTGAAATAATTTAGAAATAATATCCGTTTTGGAATTTCCACAAATTTTCAAATTTTATGTGTACTTTGTAAGCATCACAATTATTTGATTGATTCGTCGTCAGTAGAACCTGTGTGAGTTATCAGCGTCCTATATCATTGGATATTCGGTTCCACTTCCATGTTTCGTCAACTTTTAATAGGATATAAACTAGCTACATGAGTATAAGAACAGAGTTCTTAAAAGTTAGGCCCATCAGTGGCTGAGCGGTAAAATCGCTGAACGTTGGTCCGGATTCGAATCCCGACGAATGTGTTGGGTGCATAGGCGTTTTCGTGGTTTTCCCCTTCTGTAACGTGTGTACGACCCAGTTTCCGTTAGGAAGCCCTCCGGGGAGGCATGCTTTTCCTTAGGCAAATAGTCCTGGAGTGCTTTGTCATAATCAAAATAAATCAAAACCAAGAAATAATCTTGAAGTTAGAGAAAGAGAGAGAGAGAGAGAGAGCTTTCGCATCGACATTCATTGTTGTGTTATTTCCTCGCTCAGCCCTAAGAATTTAGACCCGCGTTAGCATTTTGCTAACAGAGTTTGCTAGCGCAATTACATTCTTTTGTACTCACGCTGAATAGGCTTCATGAATCTTTAATGTAAATTACTTTAAAATCTAATCTGCTTTTTACATTAGCTTAAATCCTGCAAGCTTCAAAAATTGTTCTCTAAGCACAAGCCGTGTATTTTTTAAGTTTAAAGATTTTAATAAAAAATTGTTTCAACCTTTTTATGAGATGTAGCACTTCAACATACAAGACGATGAGTCTCGTGGTAGTCTCACTAGGGACCACGTTTAAGTAAAATAAGGTGTGTTACGCTATACATTTTTGGCCAAAAGCTAATAAGAATACGAGACACTACTGAGTGCATCTAATTTCCATTTCTGGTGAAAGTTAATGTCCAATTTTCATCTGTTTTCAAAGGATTTCTTTATTCTAAAACAAATACGATCATTTTCACCCTATACCATGCTTCTTAAGACAGACAGTTAATATTTGCTTTCAGAAATTGTCTAAGCGCGCACTTAGTCTATCTGATATGTTGGCAAATCGAATTTCTCTCAGTAGGCTTTACAATCAAAATATGGTCGAAGATCAAAATATTAAACTGCGAGTATTTAACTTTCTTGTATTTTTGAGGATTTGCAGAGATTCAAAATTCATTTCTCAGAACTCAAACTTTAAGCATTAAAAGCTCTAAACTAGGGAATAAATGCATCCGCTACTTCAGGATGAAAAAGTAAGATTCATTGTTTGGAAATAGAAATAATCTGCGATAGAGCCTAATGGTCAAACTCACACTCATATATTCATAGAATTTTATACGAAAGATACTCAACTCATGTGGTTGAACATGGATTTTTTTTATTTTATAAACTATCCATTATTTTAACTGACCTGAAGACAATAGAGATTTGGTATCACAGCAGTGAAGTTATGAGATTAAGATAATTTACTAACTGTTTTTGTTTTACTAATTATTTTATCAAATATCATGTGATTCATTTTTGCGTTATTTTCTCTTTTAACGTATTATGGAAAAACATAGACAAATATTTTGTCTGCTGAGGATTTGCCTTCATGATACCATCCTTGTTTATAAATCAGCTTGGTCTTTCAATTGTAAATTCTTTCCAGTTTTTTTCCAAATATCCAGTAATTCTAAATTTAATTTTTTTTAATCCTATGTTTTTTATTTCAGCATCTTTTGTGAAAGTAACAACTGGAACAATCAAATTCATTTCTTCTATAACATATTTATAGTCGTTATTTTCATTTTTTTAAACGTATGGGCATTTTCATTCCTTTCAAATTCTATTTCATATTTAAAACCTGTAGCAACTCTTCTGTATTCGCTAAAGAAGTTAAATATATCTTTGAAGGGTATAAAAACATTTTGTGTTTGACAGTCTTTGGCTCTAATCTTTCTACAAGACCAAGGCTGTGTTTTTACTCAATTTTATTTTTCAGTTACATTTGATATTTATTATATCTTTATGAGATAACAGAATAACCAAAATTGATTTTCTGCGTAATCGGATGTATCTTTATAGAAAAACGCATTGGTAGACTCAGAATTTGAGTAATCAAAAGCAAAGTGTAACATGAATGCCATATTTTCATGTTTTTTCTCAGTGGTAGTGCCTCGTACTGTTAAAAACTCATTGTTAATCAAATCCAAACCGTCATTTTAAGGTTTTTCAAAACGAAAACAATCTAAAAGTGAAAACAATCATCCGAAACTTGTTTGAAAATTCTTTTTATGTGTTTTCATCCTTGAGATCAACATTTTGTTTTTTCAATATTTTTAACTATTTCGTATTCCCCAGTTCATAGATTATTTCTGTTTATTCAGAAATAAAATCCAATCTCCGTAGATACCTCTAAATTGATAAATAATTTTCAATTTTTTTTATTGTTTTAGGTAGTAAATCTGGAGTGTAAACTTCTCTAAAACGTTTTTCATTGTTAAATTATCTTTAACCATTTTGTTGTAAATTCCCAGTTTTAATACACTCGCTTTCCAGGAATGGTTTTAAGCATCCTCCTTTTTGTTTATTAATTATATATTGTAAAGCCGATTAGAGTCGGAATTAAGTATTTCGTAGATGGTTTCTGATCCAAGAAGCTTTCTAACTCCAAAGCCTACAGTTGAGCCTAAAACGTCCTAGAGTATCCGCTTTTGCAACTGCTATTAAAGCAGAAATAGGAAAGGGAAGAAATTCCTCCTTCTTTATTCTGATTTAGTTGATATTTGCTCTAAGTTATTCTTCCTTCATTTTGAATTCTTTTTTAGAGATTTTGCTAAAAGTATATCAATTTGTTTTCTTGAATTTCTGCTTCAGTTAAATTTTTAGCCCTTCAAATTTGGCTGTTTAATTGCCTTCTTTCTTTTCCTACGTTTTTTCAGAATTTACTAGGATTTCACTAAGATTCAGTTCTGAAGATAAATCTAAATTATTTTTCTTCTAAAACCCAAATATCTAAGTCTAACCAAATTAAACGTTAGAAATTTTTCAACACCTTCAATGGCTTTGATGATAGCGGTTTATTTCATAAGTATAGCATATTTTTATAAGTATAGCATAGTATTTTTGCATCGTGTCAATAACAGGCTAATGAAATTTCTGAATTGATTTAAGTTTTTTAGTTTCCTTTGCAAATTTATCTTCATATTTAGCCCGATTCCTTTTTATAATTTTATGGCCTCTAAAACACTTTGTATTCTTTTTATTCCTACCATTGTTTATCTATAACAATATAAAATTTGCATCATGCAAAAATAGGATTTCCTTATGTAAAATTTCTTTTTATCCAAATCATAAAAATTAAACTTTATGACTAAGAAGAAAAGATTATACATACAAATCAAAAGCCTCTCGTGCCTAGCTATATTTTCACTCTTATGATACAGGGATAGGGGAATCTGGATCAGGAAAAACAAATGCTTAAGTTAAATTACTTCGAAAATTTTTAAATTATGATTTATTATTCTTATGAGCTAAATATATTCATGAAGATATAGTCAGATTTAATTGAAATATTCAAAAGATTTGAAGTTATTTAAAAAGAAGTCATAAATGTTATGAACTTCAGGGCTAATAAAAAGTTACAGAAAGAATTCTCACGAAAACATAAGAAATATAAAAAACAATTATTTGCTACAGATGATTTTGCAAAATTAGAAACTTTAGATTCTTATAAATGAAATATAATTGCATACGATGATTGTCTTGCTGAACACCAGGCAGGTATTAAAAATCCATACTTTTACGGTAGACACAAGAAGGCGTTCGATAATATCTATCTCAAGCCTATTACAATATTCCTAAAGAAATAAGGACCAACTGTTTTCATATTTTTAATTTACAACTGAAGGAAATGCAGCAGATAATGAGAGACATCGATGGAAAAATGTACAACAGAAACATTTAATGAAATGTGAAATAGGTCTGTAGAGACATTAGGAAATTTTTGAAAAGCAGGAGAGATGTAAAATGAGCGGTGCCCTCGCCGGGACTCGAACCACGCACCTCTCGAATACGCGCCGAGCGTGCTGACTACTACACCAAAGGCATGCCAAAAGGGCGGGAAAAGTACCTTATAGGTGTATTAAAGAAACCTAGGATTTCATCACGTTTGCTTTCAGACATCTTAAAATGAGATACAAAAATATTTATTCCTATATAAATAGGGAAGGGCTTAGAAGATTAGACCGCTTTCGTATTTTTCCGCTGGCTATACTGAGTATTAATGAAGGATTTATGGGAATTCTAGAAAGAAAAGAAGAATATAAACATATTTGTAAGTTTTATATATCTCTGCTAATTTAAATTCACCCTTTGAAATGCATTTGCCTGAGCGCTCATTTACAACGTCTGGTAAAACAAGATTAAATCCTGGTTTAACCTATGAAAAATAGTCTACGCCTATAAACAGAGTGGAGGAAACAGCATGCAACTATGATACATGTTATTTAAAAAGTAAAGTTACTAAGACTAAAAATACAGTATGTCAAATATAAATATGATAGATGATTTAGACACAATTCTAAATCCCTCAGTGCGAAAGAATTGAAAGAGGAGCTATTAGACCTATTATTTAAGCAAAAAAGCCATCTAGAATGGGAGACTGTGATAAATGCAAAGATAAAACAAATTAACTAACTCAAATTAACTAACTAACTCAAATCCTAACTCAAATTTCTCATGAAACCGTTTCGGAAAACAGCAAAACATTTTGAAGGTATTTGTGATGTTTGCGACTCTAAAAAAGTACTATTATAGTTCGGAAGAAAACGAAAACAAATCTTACAAGATGTATATTATGATCCTGAAACGACTTATTGTTGCGTGAAAAACCTACAAAAAAAACTAAAATACCTCAAAAAGAAACTGAAACATTTTTACATAAATATAATGCTTTTGCAAAAATATAAGACACTCATTAGAAATTTTAAAAAGGAGGAGAATATACGTTTCTAGCCTTGATTGTCAGGGAAAGGAGATTTATTATTCTTAAAATACTATATTAAATATTCATATGGAACAAATTATTTATTAATAGTAACTGATAGTTTTAGAAATGCGCTTAGTCTGCTCCTAGTAATAAGAAAACCAGTAAAGAAGTAATAAAAGGCATTTATAAAGGTATTTGGAGAACGAACTCCTGTGAAGATACCGACCTTAAAGGGCACAGATTTTTATCAATAAAGAGACTCAGCAATAATTTAAAGATAGTAATATTCAGTGATTTATTATCGAACAAGCGGAAATCAAATATGCCATCGTTGAAAGATTTAATAAGACTATAAAAATATTAGAGAATATTTGGATGCAAACGGAACTAAAACATATATAGATAACCTGATACATAAACTGGTTAAAAACGATAACAATTCACATCATCTGTATATAAAAATTACACCTATAGAAGCATCTGATAAAGATGTTCTAATTTATAAGAATTTTTATAAACAGAGAGAAATTAAAAAGCTGAAATTCAAAGTCGGTGGTACCGTACGAATCTCAAAATCAGATATATGCATTCATATAGTAATGCCAATGTGTTTAAATACACATTGGAAGATGAATGAATTATCAGAAAAGGCTTTCAGTGTCTTTCTATATATACCTCGTGTAATCAGGTTTTAACTAACACTACATAATTAATAACTGAATAGATGTTTTTAGATAATATTTTAATTAATGAAGTTTACGTGCTGCTTTCATCAAAATACTTTAAGTGGGATTTGTGAAAACAATTTTACGGCTTGAAGTAACAAACTCGAAAGTTATTTATTAGTGCTTTCTAATATTTCCTTGTCCTAAAACATATCTTAATCGTTCGATATAGAAGTAAACGCCCTGTATCCCCCATACCATTTGATCATATGCAACAAATCTGAATCTGATGCAATTTTTTTCGGAATCCCATGGAAATGAAAGTGCAAGTATTTATTAGATCTGTTATTTATTCCAAAATCTTTATTTTGCAAATAATCGCATATACTTTGAGACCATCAAGAGTTCATAAATCATAACTTCTTTATGCAAGCTTTTTGTTCCATGCAGGAGTAATGTATACATCTTAAGGCGATTTCAACTGTCTTAGCAAACTTTATGCATTCTCGTGATAATTTTTTTTAAATATTATTCTTTTTACATGAGCAAAACTGGCATGCATTGATCATCTTTACATTTGCTGCAATAGCAAAAGAAAAATAAATTCAGTTACAATGAATTATTTGTTTTCTGCCTTTCCTTCTAAAATGACAGATTTATCGAAAATATCTGCAATTGAAGGTGTTTGAATTTTAGAAATATGATTGAGAAATGCTATAAATATTCATTCCATTATATTTTCTTATGTTTTACTATCCTTCAATTTCAAAAACTTCTCTGTTTTGACTATGGTATTTTACAATCTAAAAATAATTTTGTACAATTTTTCAATCTCCAGAATTATTGTACTGTACTTAATTACGTATTAAAAGTATTTGGTATTTGCGTATAATAGTAAGGGAGGGTAATATAAATCAAATCTTTCACATGAATAGGCGGAAGATTTGCAACTTTCCTTCGAAATGTACTATTAAAAGTTTAAACTGAACGAATAAAAAATGAATAAATAAACATGTTTTTTAGCATATTTTGTTGAGTACATAGGAAATGAAGAGAAGAAACATCTAAAATATTCCAAACTTTATAGAAAAATGAATAATGTGCACAGAATTCGGCTTATCAGGGTTAACTGAAAATGAGACATTTCATATTTCTCGGATACTCTTTGGTATATGCTTCCGGCAATTAATGGTAAAGCTAAATTACGTATGTATACCATATCATACAGTAATACATACATTGCAATATGTTTACAAATATATGTATTACAATACATTGGCAAATTTGTTATGTTTTAAATATTTAGTTACATTCTTTGAGCTTTCATAGTTCTGTTCCAGTCGTTATGTCAATTCTGTCCTGATCTTTTAAGTAAGGCTAATTTTTATAAGGAAACAAAATAAGTCAGTCTTACGCATATCGTTTTCGATAATTATGTTATAATACACTCTGTCACAAAACATATATGCACCAAGAAATAAACGAACTACTATCTCGAAACTTGGCATGTATGTAGTGTATGAGGAGATAAACAAATGATTACAGAAGATCGTTTTATTAAGAAATTATGGCATGAAAAAGGTTATAGATAGAAAGCAGTATAGCCACGTCAGTCAGTTATACAAGCCAAAACGAATAGTGATATCAAATCAAGTACGTCACCTATGATTCCTTGCGGAAGATCATGTCTTAATTTCTGCAACTGGGCAGTTATTTCACCAGTAATACTGAACAATTGCCTTCCAAGCATGTCCCAAATGTGCTTTATTGGTGAGAAGTCTGATGACCTGGTAGGCCACGAAAGTACGTCATATCCTTGAAGGCAGTTTTGGAAGAGGCAAGCAG
Organism: Stegodyphus mimosarum; assembly: GCA_000611955.2. Lineage (NCBI taxonomy): Eukaryota > Metazoa > Arthropoda > Arachnida > Araneae > Eresidae > Stegodyphus > Stegodyphus mimosarum. Next base: position 585,944 of record KK116287.1, read on the forward strand.
TATCTGGACGAGCGTTGTCTTGCTGATAAATGGCACCTGGATAACTTTGATAATATAGGCATAACAACCGCATTTAAATATCGCCCTGGTAACTACGAGCCGTCGAATTGCCTTAAACGACGACTACAGGTGATCACATGTCCCAACAAATTGCTCCTCACACCTTGTGTAATCGCCGTATGCCGTTCAACAACAAATGCCGGATCGGACCGCTGGCTTAGCCGCCTCCACACACGTGTGCGTTGGTCATCAGTACAGAGACTGAGTCTGGATTCATTACTGAAGATCACACGCCTCCAATCGGTCACACTCCAGCTTACCCGAGTTCGGCAAAAATCCAGTCAACACTCCCTATGATGTGGAGTCAGTGGTAGACGTCTCATGGTCTCATGGTCTCTGGATGGCAGCAGCATATACCAGCGCCGGCCAGTCGTCTCCAAATGATTTTCTCTTAATGCTACTGGATGCCAAGAAGGTGGTAAATGGTGTCCGATTAATGCTAGCGACGTTGCCGGTGCGTAAGTGGTCGCTGTTATGATTCCGCCATCCTCGCTTTCATTTGTGTTCCTGGGACGCTTTAACCCTCTGTGACGATAGACTATCTCTTTCGTGATCCATTGTCGTCAACACCAAGCAATTACCATATCACTCTGACCGAGGCAGCGGCCAATACGCCTGTTCAACCAACCTACTTCTCTGAGGCCTACTATATGCCCCTTCTCAAATTCCGACAACTGTTCGTACTGCCGCCGGTTACGTCTGAGAGGCATCTCTAGTCACAATATCGTCGATCTAGGTTGACGGATTCGTTTGAATGTCCCTATGGCACAAGAAATTACGCTTTGAAACTCCCCCAGCTGCGCATCGCATATGCGCACAGCGCGCTTACCTTGTCTCATTGACATGGAAATTTAAATTATTTGCATATCTCTTATTAAATTACTTTCTTGCCAAGTTTCGTCATTGTGGCTCAATTTTTCTATTACAATTATTATTTCTGAATTGTTGAATCAATATCCAATGAATGGATTTGAAAGCCACATGTAGTGAAAGTTAATAATATTGTACTATAAATGCATTAGTATTAATAAAAATAACATCTTAGAAAAAAATTATGTGAAGAGAATATATATTTTTGCAGTGAGAAAAGTGAGAAATCAGAGATGCCTTCTCTCGATTTCGAACTCCGGACCTTATAATATGCTTCAACTACACTATGAAGATACGGGGTAAGGAAGGATATGATGTTCTTAACCACTTCGTCTCTGCTTAACGAAGAGGAACCTATTGAACTGAATAGCGACTTATCGCTGAGCCCAAGTGTGTAGTCCAGAGAAGGGTTAAAATACCCTTTTACTCACTTAAAGAAATAATAACAGCTGACCCCTTCTCAGGCTAGGAAAGCCTCCACTTGCGCTTTTAAAACAAGATAAGAAAATAAAAAAAAACTAATTCAAAATTAAGCTGACTTAGCCGTAAAACTAATTCAAAATTAAGCTGACTTAGCCGTAAAACTAATTCAAAATTAAGCTGACTTAGCCGTAGCTAGACACAATTACGTAACGTAGTTGACCCTTAATTAAAATAGCCGGCGATTATCAGCTGGCAGGTACATTACGAACGGACGTAGTTGGCTTAATAAGTAGCCTGACGGCAAACATTTGCGCCACTAAGGACTCCTAGCTCTCCCACTGAAGTAAGCTGAACCTTCCTTAAATACTCCGTCTCCCTCATTTGCATATAAAGCGATACTAAAAACTCATTCTGGTAGGGAGTTGTAAGTGAGAAATAAGAATTTAAAGGAAAGGTTTTCAAAATTAAAAATAAGTGTTATAATATTAAAATAAACCTTACAAGGAAAAAATCCCTTATAGTTTTCCCTACTTAAGGGCGACTAAGGAGGAGAGGAATCCAGTTGCCGAATGTAGGTGGTGACGAATTAGTCTCTACCACATTTTAGTCTGACACTACTGTAGAGTCTAATAGGTTTTTCGAAGGAGAACATGAAAATATGAGCTATATCCTCACCAAAATTCAAACTCCGGATCTCCCGATTACCGGGCGAACGAACTTCCAATTACACCGCGAAGGCAAATGGTGAGAAAAGAGCAAATTATTTACAACTTTGAAATTAAAACTTCGTATTGTCCCGTAAATAGTCATAAATTTATAGTATCAGAAATCGTTTTACTTTCAACAATAATGGCTGTCACCTTAAAAATTATGATACCTCATAAAATGGATATGCTTCATTCGGAATGCACTGCAAATATTTTATTATTTACAGGGAACTTTGGTTTTTCTGTTTTCGATAGCTTATTAATTTTCAAGGGATTCTTTTAATAGAATGCAAGTTTTAACTGACTTAATGCATCTTAAAGTAAATATTTGTCGTTAACTCTTGAACGGAGATTAATTTCACAGTTTATTACATTAACTTTACGATTCTGTTTTCTTTATAAAGTATGTATTTAGCTCCATACAATGGAGAAAAGAAGATGAGTTTATAATTAATTATTACTAATATGGTTTTTGAATTTATTGATTGAGTATAATTTTCTTCCACAATTTCTATTAAGGCAGATTTTGATCAAGAGAGGTTGTTTGTTGAAAACGATGTTATAGATAAAAACGTGCAAATTCTTATAGCTCTTATCAGTTAAGACCATTTAAGACCATTTTCATTAACGGAGGTATAAATTATTTTCCTTCTGCTTTCCGCATGCCTTCGTGGTGTAACTGCAAGCACGTTATATTTGGGAAGTCCGGAGTTCGAGTTCCGCGAGGGCATTGCACATTTTTCACGTTCCTGCATAGATATAACCCAATGACTCTACAGAGGTTTTTCTAGATAAAAAGTATTACATGTAAATTCATATAGGTCTATTCAGCCAAAAATTACTCTTGTAGGCATTTATTCTGTAAAGAAAATAGCTACTACTATGAACTTAAACCTTATTAGTCGCAGGTTTGCATATTTCTATAAAAATATGTATATTAATGGCCGTATTTTTATTACAGTGCGTTAGGAAATTAATGATAGATAATGAATAGTCAATGGGTATATTAAGATTCTTTAAACTAGCCATTTTGTTTAATGTTAAATAATACCAAGCGATTAATATCAATATATATTTTTAACAACTTTCCTAGCAGTTATCACAGAGATTCAATTATACCTCAAGCGCCACAGGTATATTAATTTAATAAATGTTTCTGTTAGTCCGTTTTAGAAATTCAGATGCAGTAATGATATTTAATTGCTGATACATTTCACAAAAACAAATCTATAGCAATGAATGGAATTTTAAAATTGCATTTTCTGATGGAAATATACCATTTCCAGTTTATTAGTAGCAAATTTCATTACAGATATTTCTAATTAGTTTACACTTGTTTAAGCCTGTTCCAAATCTTAGTAAAAGTGATTTGCATCATTCATAAGTAAAGACAACTGTAACGTGATGGATAAGTCGTACGTTTTTACACTATTTTAGCTGCCTATTTCTAAAATGTAAGAACAGCAAACGTCCTGTCGTCTTTTTATACCTTCTAAATACAGTAACCACGATGGAGGTTTAAAAGAAACCTATATATTCACGCGTCAGTCTGGCGGTTTTACATGCTATGCCTTAACAGACCTGAAAAGCGGCTATTTGCAGAAAACGTTGAACAAAACATTCAGTTCTAATTAAAGTATTAAATACAAGGTAACAGGCACCTACTAAGCTTTCCCTCGGCCTTCAGTATCTCACGAAACAATGGAGGCTAGCGAAGTTAAAGCCAATAAATCAGTTTAATAGTAGGGCGGTAAGATAGAGTAACTGGTTCACGATAGTTTCCAAAGGCTCTTCTAGAACTCAAGAACTCTTCCCTTAAACTTCATTAACAATTTTCACCATGGCAAGAGTGGACAAACGTAGAAGAGACAGTATACGCAAAATAATAAAATATCCATTTCAGTTTACATAAAATCCTACAAAGTGGTATAAATGGGTATTAACTAAAATTATTTCTCACTTACCTTCTAAAAGATAATGAAGTCTAATAATAAAAGAAGTAAATCATATTCAAGAGATTATTTATATTAATTATTAACTATTCTCATGTTTCGTGATTTTCAGCTTTTACTTAATCATTTTTTTCATCCAAAAATACAAATAAAGAACGAAATAATGCTAAATTTCATCCTGCTTAAACTTAGTACTACTTTTATGATATAAAATTTATGTTGTAATAAAAATATTACCTGACAGCCTGATAAAAAGTTGCTTTCCAACTGACTTATTAATTGTACCTACTCTAAATTATAAACAATCAATTGTATTTTACATTTCATTGAAACAAGAATTTTTTTTTTATCTTTTAACTGAATCCTAATGAAAAACAGAAGTACGGCACGTTTTGTTTCAAGTTCTCACACGCAACGTAGAAAACAACAACATCAACAGCCTTGATTAATACTTCAGAAAGAACGAAATGAGAATTGCGTTATCATTTTACTAAATCTTATTATCAGCAAAGAAAAAGCAAACGCAGATTCAAACAAACACCAACTGCATAGGCCAAATGAAATTTAATCATCCGTCCTGCTTTTGTAGCTCTGAAAGTTAACAGCAGAATTTTATCTTGGACTTCGAAATTTAAAATCTTTTTGTTAACTTAAAATTTAGCGTTAAACCATTAAATATTTCTTGCTATTTCAAGCAAGAAATAACCAAGAGACTTTAAATAAACAAGAATCTAACAAGACTCTAAATAAACAAGAGGATTTCAGTTTTTATTGGATATGTAAAGGCAATACAAGCCGCCACAAATGAGGGAGTTTAAAGTCAATTTCCTTTCATTTCTGGACTGTAATAAGGTCTGTAAGATATCAGTATGATTTTTTTTTGTTCTTAACTATTGATCATACTTTATGGAATATGATGCTGATCTCCGAGCAGAAGTGATCCCAGACCCAAAAATAGTACCTTTACTGAACCCACCTATTAAACACTGGGTATAAATAGGGGATAAAATTTAATGATGTCCAACATTACTATAAAACACATACACTTAAAATCATAGAATACATTCACATGCTTTATATAATAAAGTTTCTTCTGAAATAATCTTATTAAATATCAATATTATTTTATCTCTTGCATCTCAAGAATAAAACGAATATCCTCTTTTTTCAACCATATTATTTTTTTCCAGGACTTCGTTTGTTTAATATAAACTAGAATAGTCGCACATTTATCTGATACAATTAACTTAAATGTTATGCATTTGAATGAAGCAAATCAGTTATTTTCCGTGAGTTACAAAGAACCATTAGTCCATATAGTTTCAATATAGGAAATCAAACATGAAATTTAAATGCATATTACGCACTCTGATATCCATCTAAGCGTTCTGAATTATATCCGATCAAAATATATTTTAATTTGGGAAAAAAGTAACTAGAAGATGTAAGGTATTTCTCCCGCCTTCTTCACATGCCTTCGTGGTGTAGTGGTCTGCATGTTCGACGCGTAACCGAGAGGTCGTGGTTCGATTCCCGGCGAAGGCGTTGCACATTTTTCATGTCTCCTGCTTCGAAATAACCTAATGTCTCTACAGTGGCGCCCGAACTAAAAGGGTTGCGGATGATGACTCCTCCACACCCAGGATTTGGCGACTAGGTCCCCTAAATCCCTAGTGGCGCTTTAAAAAGGGGAGTATATAAGGTATATCTCCCACATTCTTAGCGTGCCTTCGTGGTGTAATGGTCAGCACACTGAGCCGGTATTTCAGAGGTCCGTGGTTCGATCCCCGGCGAAGGCATTACATATTTTTCATCTCTCTTGTTCCAAAAAAATACCTAATGTCTATACAAAGATATTTCATTCACTAAGCCAAATGAACTACAACGTCGGACTCTCGTTTCAGGAAAACACATATACTAAGAATAATTTATATTTCCTGAAAACAGGGAATCAAAATGAAACATGTAATCTTATATTAGAAAGGCGAAGAAAAAGAAGTGTGAGGCGTGGACGCACTCAGGTGACTCAAGATCAAAGGAAAAATCTCCTTCCTTTTGTTCTCTCACAAAGTGAAAAAGCGGACGAATTTTTCCCTGTCTACATGCGGGTTGCTTATCGCATCAGAAGAAAGTGCATTCTTTAGGAATAAATCTGACCCAATTTATTATTTAATTTTAGGTATTATTAATGTTTAATACTTTTTTCATCCGAGATATAATAGAGATTTTGATGGATTTCTTAAATATATTTGCTGACTTGTTGCTCAGTTGAGTTCTTAAACAGTAAAATAATTTATTCATATTCGTCTAACATTTATTTAATGTTATTTAATTTTTATTTAACTTCGTTTAATCTTATCGCCAAGTTTCAAAGTGTATATATACCTTTAAAGCTAAATTTATACTCTATTTTTTAATTTTCCGATTCTCATTCGCAGGTACACTCATGTCAATAAATTAAGCATAATTCGGAGTCACGCGGAAATTGAACTCTAAAGTAAATATATCACCTGTAAAATCACTACACACGTCTTCAAGAATCATATGCAAATTTCAGGAAGTAACCAGATGACACCGATGGTACGTCACAATGACGAGAGTGTAAGAGAGTGATATATAAGGAATACAGGCAAAGAAGTAAAATTGTTCGCAGGCGCTTTATAAGCATTTCAGTGCAATAACCGAATAGTTATGACACAAAGGACGCATTTGGATGATTTTTTACGTGGTAGAATTATCGGCCGTCTGGAATGTGGGCGTACCCAACTGGAAGTATCAGACGAACTTGGAATTGCCCAGAGTGTCATCTCCAGGCTTTGGCAACAATTCCAAGATGATGGTAATGTGAGTAGACGTTACAGCACAGGTCGCCCCAGAGTTGCAACGCCGAATGAGGACCGGTATTTGGCAGCTACTCCCAAAACAAACAGGCGAAGCACAGCCTCAGACCTGTCTCGTCAGCACTCTTCAGCCACTGGTACGACAATTTCAAGGCAGACCGTGTACAGACGCTTAGGGCAGATTGGTCTATATGCTCGTAGACCTGTCAGATGCGTTCCACGTACTGCAACTCACTGTCGCCTGCGGTTAGCCTGGAGTAGAGAGCATGCATTGTGGACACTGCAACAGTGGGCTTGTGTGATGTTTTCCGACGAGTCCAGGTTTAGCTTGCAATCTGATTCTCGCCGGACTTTCATATCGAGAACTCCAGGTACCCGTTACCACCAAGAAAACATCATTGAAAGACACCGTTACGGTGGTGCAGGAGTGCTCGTTTGGGGTGGAATTATTCTGGGTTCCAACACTGACCTGCATGTTCAAATTGGAACCATGACAAGCCAAATCTGTCGGGACGTCATTCTGGAACAACATTTACATTTGTTTCGGGGCGCCATGGGCGCACAATTTGTGTTTATGGATGACAACGCCTGTCTTCACCGTGCAAACATCGTCAACGAATGCCTTCAATCGGAGGATATCACCCGTATGGACTGGCCAGCATTCTCACCGGACTTGAATCCAGTAGAGCACGTGTGGGACATGCTTGGCCGACGAGTTGCAGCCAGTTAACCTTCTTCTACATGTCTACCGGAACTTCGGAGAACAATGCTTTTTGAGTGCTGTGATATCCCCCAAGATCAGATCGATAATTTTATACTCAGCATGCCTAGGCGTTGTACGGACTGTATTGCATCGTCTGGGAGACATACAATGTATTAACAATCATACCAACCATGTAATATTGGTTTTTTGTGAATAGAGTGTTTTTGTAATTTGCTCCAGGGAGAAAAAATCGCTAATTTTTTTAATAATATCAAACATATAGCATTTTTTTTTGCTCTTTACCTTTTGTTTAATAAATAAGCTTTACAAATAAGTCAAATTTGTTTTGCTTCTAACTCTTCCTTTGCCTGATTTTGCATTATCCTTAATTTATGGACATAAGTGCATATAATACGCCTTTCAAGCGTTCTCTTATTCTATTCGTTAGGGAATTGGAGGCTTACTAGTAATTATACAGAACAGAGAGTGACACGAACAGAGTACAAATGTCACGCATATGCATTTCAGAGATGTAATATACTAACTACATTGGTGTGCAAAAATTAAGGACGAAGTCGAAAAATTAGCATATCAGCTGAACGAAGAGGCAGAGCGGACAGAAAGACCAATCAGGAGATTTAGGTAGAATTAGGTAAGGTGATGTACGGTAGCACATGCGCAGATATGCAGGTAGACGTAATGGGGGAGTGTCTGAGTAGTACAAAGCATGTTGGTGGTGTAAGATCAGTATTTCTGGCAAAGAGATTGCACGCCGTATAGCAGTTAAAATCACACCGAGTTGCTGCCTCAGCGAGAAATGGCGAATAATCAATCTGTTAGACAACATCTGGATGCTTTTACCCGAGGTCGAATCATTGGGAAACTGGAGGAAGGCCGCAGTGTGACAAGTGTGGCTGCAGAGTTCGGAATTGCTCACAGCATCGTTTCACGACTTTGGAGACAATTTCAAACTACAGGAACAGCTATCCGGGGGTTTAGCAGTGGTCGTCCACGAGGAACCACACCCGCAGATGACCGGTATATTGCCTTACAGGCCAGAAGAAACAGGCGGCAGACAGCGGGAGAAATCGCTAGACACACGACACAGGCGACTGGACGACCGATATCGCGTTTTACCGTGGCCAGAAGACTGCACGGTGGTGGTCTGTTTGCACGACGCCCTGTACGGTGTGTACCTCTAACGCCTGCCCATCGGAGAAGGCGTTCTCTGTGGTGCCGGGAACACCGGAATTGGAGAGACAATGAATGGGGACGAGTACTCTTTACAGATGAGAGCAGATTTAGTCTGAGTTGCGATTCTAGACACATACACATCTGGACAGAGCGGGGAACACGCAATAACCCCTTCAACATCATCAAAAGGGACTGTTTTGGAGGTCGCGGAGTTCTCGTTCGAGCAGACATAATGCTTGGTAGCCGGACCGACCTTCATATCTCCCAAGGAGGTTCGTCACCTGGGACTGCTATTGTAACGAGGTTCTTCTTCCTTACATGCGTCTTTTCACAAGGGCTATGGGTCCTCAGTTCCTCTTCATGGACGACAACGCTCCACCTCATCTCACAGTTACTGTCGAAGAGCTGTTGGAGAGTGAAGATATTGAACACATGGATTGGTCGGCAAGGTCTCTGGATCTAAATCCCGTCAAGCATGTACGGAACTTACTAGGGAGACCCGTGGCAGCACGTAACTTATCGCCAGTAACGATTCCGAAACTGCGATTGGTGCTGCAAGAGGAACGAGCAGCAGTGTCTCAACAGCTCATTAACAACCACATATCCAGCATGCACAAATGATGTGAAACCTGCCTAGCAGTCAGGGGAGATTATATCCCCTATTGAAGACCTGATGTTTCTTGCTGGACACCCATCACAGGGATGTTTCGGCCTTCAGTCGCATTGCGCTCCATGCTACTTTTTCAATAAAATTTCTTTTTATCCCTCTGATTTCTCTTTTAGTAAGTGTTGCTTAAATTACTCATGTCCTTACGTATTGGGGATCTTACGGTATTAAATGTGTTGATTTGGAAAGCTTTTGTACAAAGTTATATTGAAAAAACCGTCTCGTCCTTAATTTTTGCACACCAGTGCATATTTGACACAAAATTATGATACAGACAGAAGTAAACGACTTCGTATAATAGCAACATGTTTTTGTTTATTCTTTCTGTGAACAGTAGTTTTATGACATGATTTACAATAATATACGTTAAGTTCGTTAACGTGTATTAAAATTTATCTTAACCCTCTAACTCTTTTTACATACCCAAACAAACATTTAGTATATTGTATTCAGAAATCAGCAATTTCTTAAAGAACGGAGGATGCACCATGGATAATTACAACTAGAATTTGTACAAGCTACTTCCTAAATTCAACTATTACTTTAAGATATACTATGTATAACTGGTAAGCTTGCATGAGCTTGCTGGTAAGTCTTTGTCTGTTGCGTATATTTGCCATAGCGTTTTATTTTTTATTTTCTACGGAAGTTAATCGTAAGATGTATAAGGTATTTCTCAAGCCTTCTAAGCATGCCTTCGTAGTGTAATGGTCAGCACACTCGGCGCGTATCGAAAGATCCGAGGTTCGAGTCCCGGCGAGGGCATTGTTCCTCTTTCATGTCTCCTTCTTATCAAAAATCCTGATGTCTCCACAGATGTATTATTATTACATATAATTTGAATAACAGTAAAAATGTTCGATATAAAATATTACATTCTTGCTTTATATTCAATCATATGTTATTAATTAAAAGTGAATTGGATTACTAATTATGGCGATACTCCAGGGCTATCTATCAATGATGGCAACAAAAATAACGAAGAGGTTGAAAGGAAAATATAGGTACAATAAATTTAATTTAGACATACTGACTCTGTTCAATAAATTTTATTTAGATTCATACTAAAATATTTCAGTAAATTTAATTTGGACTCATACAGAAATATTCTATCCCCATGTCTACAATTTTCTCCTGTGGTTTCTATTGAAAGTTTACTGCAAGGCAATTGGAAATCAGTATTTAATATGTTTAGGATAATAGCTAGGTGTGGTCATTTAGTACCATATCATAGTTATGTCAACATTTTGGTTATCGTAATGGGCATATTCCCTTATTTTTGTACATACATTAATACTGTACAATTTATTCTTGCTCGAAAGCAATACCCTAATCTGAAGCTCATGTGACTTCAACCTCTCGAATTCCCTTTAACAAAAGTTCAGCTTAGCCTGACCGCAAAAGAATCAAATAATGTATTGAGGCTAATGATTAGGCGTGGCCAGGAAATTTCAGATCATGGTTAGACATTCTTCTTTGTTCCAACTCTTAGTAACTATTAGTGGCCTTGGGAAGAATTTGCACAAATATTATTTTCTTATTTTTATGCTAAATCCATGAGCTGTTGTTTGAACTTGAGTTCATTCTGTTATCAACTTAAATTAAACATCTTGTGGGGAAAGTAACCAGCACCTCCTATCAGGTTAAGCGCTGACAAATTTCGTGTTCCAAGGCAAAGTGTTTCATGGATTTTTCTCCACCTGGGAAAGAAAATTAAACAAGGTTCCCCAGATACAATGTTAGGTAATTATATCAGCAAACTTTTATTTTCAACGAAAGTTACTACTTTAAAACATGGTACCATTACTCTCGAAAAACATACATTTAAAATCACGTTTTATAATTCTAAAACAAAAAAAATTAAAAATTCATTTGGACTATGCCGTCACAATAACAAACAATATAGGAATAATATAAAGAGTTATGCAACTAATAGTATAATCTTAACTAATTCTGTAATATTTGGCTTAAAACTTAATTTTTCTGCTTTGAAAAAAAATAATAATTAATTTATATTAATCTGCCTTCTTAATCCGTGTTCTGTAGGGATAAAACTATAACTGAGAGATTTTATTGATCCCGCAAAGGTCTTATATAATTTTTTAATGTTTGGTGAAGAAGGTTTTCACCACTAGAAAGAGTTGCAGAGACTTTCTGGTACTTTATTTCGGAGCATCAGACATAAAAATGAGAAACGCCTTTGCCGGGATTCAAGCTCCGGACTTTCCGATTGTTAGTCGGACGGATTTTTTCATTACACCGAGAAGGCACGCGGTAAAAAGGACGAAAGTACCACACAAAGTAACATACAACGTTAAAAATATTCTTAACAAACCGTCCAGTTCAGATGTTGCTCAACTAAACTATGTTCATGAATTATCTTTAAAAAAAGGTGAATTTCTGCCTGCTTTAGTGCCCTGAAATATTGAAGTAGTATGGTTTTTAAAATAAGATATTAATCACGAAACTCTTTAACCACTCATTTGGTCATTTAGGAAATCACAAGTTCTCTTTTTAAAACTATTAAACCCAATGCATTAACTTTTACCAGTTAGAAATTGAAAATTGTAAGTGCATAAAGAAATTGTATTAATTAAATATCTTATAAAAATTTCTGATGAATACGTTTTATAAAATTAAACAGTTGAATCAGAACAACTTAAAAATCCTACGTATGTATGTATTTCAGCATTCTTAAAAAATAAGTGTTTTTTTTTATTTCTTGCATAGACACAAAATTGAATCAACATAATTAAGTAGAAATAGAAGAATGTTATCGCTTGATTATAACATTCCGTTTCCTTTGTTGCTTCTAACTCCAACAAATCGACAACAAACATACATGCCACAAATGTTATGAAACTTGAGTTCATCTAAACTTAGCTAGTTCATTCACAATCTAACTGTGTCATGTAAATTCTGTGTGTGAAGTTACATAACATTAGAACTCCTAAGCTCTTGAAACAAAACAGAGATAAACGTTAATTTTAGATTTATTCTACCTCACCACTTGTCAGGGTTAAATTAAAATTACACAGCGCATATTCTGGCTGAAACACAAGCTTGCTTAAAACTTTTACAGTTGCAGACAAGCTGTAACGTTCTACTGTCCTTCTGTTGTGTTGAACCTTGAGAGATAGTGATTGCACTGAAGAAGGGTTAAAACTGCCCTTTATTAAACTCTTTAACTTATTTACAACTCGTCAACTTGACGCTAACATACTACGCCTCAACTTGGGCGGTAACTGAAACAATAGAATCAAACTTAAAATAAGAGATATTCACAAATTCTAGAATTACCCTACAGGGCTCATATAATCCTGTAGCCTACAGCGCGCAAATGAGTCTAGTAGCAGCAAGATAATAGCGCTTAAATCACGTCAAAACTAGCAGTACTGCTAAACAGAAGTTTGCGTACAAGCACGCACGACAATTTCCCAGGCTCTCCCTTTCTCTACTGGAACGTCGATATTTAACTTATTCTTCCACAAGTAGAATTTGCATTTCTTGCGAGAGCTACCAAATTTAAATATTCTGGCACTGACAATTAGGGGAATGAAGGCTTATAGGAAAGTAACTTAAAATTAAAGTTAACTGGTTATTTAAAATAAATATAAATCCCTACAAAGCTAATTAAATGTATTAGAGGATGCAAAATTCGCCTAAGACCCCCAACAGTGATTAAAACTTTTAACTTACCAAATTAATCTTTGAGCTTTTCTATTTAGTTCGAAATCGGCAGTTAATTTACCAAGACAGGAAATCTTTCCACGGCAAGCAGCATCGGTGTGAGTACCAAGACTTTCATATACAGCTATACGAAATTCTTCTAACTTGACAGCAAAACAGCTTGCCACGCAAATCTACATAAATTCCGGAATGAGATAATCTCGTAGCAATATGAGCCAAATAGGAAAGATTAACATAAATAAACATCTGTTAATGAAACTCAAATATAATGCTACAATATGCGTTTTAAGCCCAACAACCAAGCGGTAAAGTCGCTAAGACTAGTAATTCGGCACAGGATTCAAATTCCGGCGAACGCTGCATGGCTGTTTTCGTTTTTTTCTAATGTTTAATGTAGATACGAACAGTTTCCGTTAGAAGTCCTCCACAAGGCATCCCTTCCTTTGGCGAATACCATTGTGTGCATCGCCGTAATAAAATAAAAATGAGTTTGATTTTTGATCTAGTATTTGACTCACTGCAAGCTGTCTACAGATAGGCTTTCCTTTTGAAACATGTTTATGAACCTTTATGCTTAATTTAATCTAGAAGTTCCCATTTCATTATCCATGTTTCTACTCTCTAATGGATGTTTTCATGGGCGCTTTCGAAATAATTGCTGTAACGTCGCCAAAGAAATAACATTCATGGCATTTTGGGGTTAATACAGCTTTTATTATGCACAGAAGTATATACAACTAATTTGCATTAAAGAACAATTTAAGTACATCTTTCTATCTCAACGGAGGGACAAAGTTCAGGGTTCGTTCTTTCCCTTAGAATTTCAAGTTCTCTTTGTGTTGTCTGACACTCATGATGAGGAAATGTTTCACCCCCTTCTTGGGGAAGTGCTCTCTGACCTTTCCTGGAATCGGCACTAAATTGTCACCAAATACGCAAATTATGGTTAACCACTGGAAAAAAATGCCATGCATGGTGGTCTAACGTGGGTAAGCTCTCTTTTAGATCAACCTAGTTTTCTTTTCCAAGAAAGGGATTCATTACAGCTTCGTTACATTCCCATGTGAATTATGTTATATAAATACGAAGCAGTTTCCGCAAGGATGTTCTCCACGAAGGCATTCATTCCCTTAGGTAGATGGCTCTCTCATGCTTTGCTGCACTGGGTAAAACAAAGAATATTCATTTAATCTCCTCCTAAAGAATATAGCTCTCACATACTTTCTGGTAACTAGTTAATCAACTAAAAAATCCTTAATTCTCACACATCTTTTGTCATTTAAAATGGTATTTCATTTTCAGTTTCGGATTTTTATTGCAAAACAAGCTTATCTGAGGTTAAACAAAATTTATTATGTGAGTTAGATTTAGTTCAGATGGGGTCAATATATTAATTGTAGTACAATTTTTCGTCAGTTGCAGTTGCCATGCGAATCAAAAGGGCAGTTTTTTAAGGAATTAATTTATTGTTGATAGGGTTTATCGCAATTCAATCTGGGAGGCAGATCAAGACTAGACTAACTTTTCATTCAAAATATAACTCGTAATAAAAAGCATCGCCGTTCATCTATCTCTCTTCCCTCATATTCCAGTCTTTCTAAAATCATAGTTTATAGATATTTTTCAGCAAAATTAAAATTTCTAAAACATATTAATTTATATCAGTTACCTTGAATCATCAGAATGTAGTGTTTTACAATATTCTTTCATATCAGTTATTTTATAATTAGAGAAAAGAAATGAAACTTTTTAGAATAAGTTCTTTTATGTCAGTCGTCGAAGAGTTAATAAGAATGGTTTGCCTCATTTCTCACTCAAAAAATTTCAAACGTTCTTTCCTATTCATTTAATTCTAAACACATTATTTTGTTTCCTCATATCAAAGATAATTCAGGAAAAGGGAAAAAACCACATCTTTGCAATATATGCTCGAAATAGCAGCTCTGTTTATAACCCATTCGCGTGCTCTTTGATGACCACTTGAGGCCTGTACCGTGATGTTGTTGCCTGTATACTTGATGCCTGCACCTGTACTTGGAATCTATACAGTGATGTTGTTCAAAGCAGTCGTAGTGTTCCTCTTTAGGTCCTCTATTGTATCCGGATTATTTGTATAGACCTTTCCGTTAAGGTATCTGAAGAGAGAAAAAATTCTGCATACGACAAATCGGGTAAACGCGTAGGCCATATGACTTTTGAAATGAACCGGGGGGATAGATCTCTCGATCTTTTAGTTAAGGAACAGTTGACATTTGGCGGTCATAGAGAAAACGTTAATTAATGCATGCGACATATGCAGTAGCATTGTCCTTCTGGAATGTAACAGACTGATTCCTTAAAGATGGTAAAACATCTGGTTTCAGCATCCCAAAGATGCAACGCTGACCATTTATTGTGCTTGCGAGCCATAAACATCGTGATCATAAATGAAATGCAGTAGCTCCATGTTATCAGGCTGCGCAGTACAGCCTTCCAGCTGACGCTTCCCATGCTATTGATGAATGAAGATGCAAACATTATGGCTCCATAATATCTAAACTCTTTATAAAGGAACATTTTTTCTTTTTCAAACCCCAAGCGCCGTCGTCCTCTACCCTATTGCTGTTTCTGACATCAATGGTATGAGTTCAATAAAATTTGCAAAATTTCAACTCTGAGCTACAAGTTCTCAGTTTTCTGAACGATGCATATCCGCCATGCATATCATTACTTATCTTCCCGTTCTATCATATCTGTACTTTCCCACTTCCCTCACGTCAATAATTCGAAGATTTTTCATTCCCATTGTCTCCAAATATGTGTATTTATGCTAGAGTTCTGAGACCGATTTCCTTCACGACTGCTACCCTATTTGCCTATGCACCTGAGATTTTAATCACTTACAGTTTCTTTTGATAACTAACTCGTGTACCAATTTTCTAGTTTCTTTCCTCTGAACAGCAATGTATAAGTATGAATAAGCACATCAGTTTATTTCCCTTCAATGAAGGATGGGATGAACGATGGGTGGTTTTAAGGGAAATAAGATTATAGTTCCAGAAGCAATTCAAACCAGGGAAAATTTGTTAATAGCCTCGTTGTAAATTCGACATCATCACATTAATATCGTACATCTTTTCCACAAAAATCCTTACCCTGCCCTTATTTACGTATGTTTGCAAATATATGCTTCTAATTATAAAAATGTTTTAGCTAAAGAAAATATTAATGTTTTTGCGTAGTAATGTTCTGAAACCCGTTTGCAAACAATATCTGTGAAAGCAAAAATTGTATTTTACAATATTAAATTGTACTTTAAAATATTTTATGCACTGTGTACAGCATACATGATTACAGGCATATATAATCACATCATTTGTTCTTCAGAAGAGTTACCACAGGCGTTTAGACATTGATATCATTGTGTAACTTGCTACATTTAGAGTTTTGATTGGTTTGGTTTGTTTGTTGAGATTACGGTAAAGCACACTATCTAAAGGGAGGGATCCTTCGTGGAGGACTTTCTAATAGTAAAGTTTTGAATGCTGGTTTTCGATCGATTGAGAGATGGTGTCCTTCAACTCAACATCGTAGTGAAACCTCTGACTCTCGAACTTTGCCCTCTCTATCAACGCCCTGAGAACCCACTGCGCGAACATTTTATGATACCGCAAAGCTTAAATAATCTTTACAATCCCATGACTCAGGCTGAATTGTTTTGTTATGGACATAATGCTGAGGCGGCTATTCGTACAAATGCCTCATCTTTGCACAACTGCCCTCCATGACGACAACATTACCTTTTTTTGTATTTTTAGAAATCTTCTTTGTTGATCTAAGTAAGAACTGACTTTAATTTTTTTTTATATTACTTGTTTCTGTATTTTAATATTTTGTTTAATACGATCACGGATATAATCAATTTTGAATTCGACATCACACGAAAAAGATATTAACCGATTATATGTTAAGATATAACGAAATCTTTGGTAAACACACATTTGAACAAAATGCTGTCGCAGAGGGCTCAAAGGCATTTCCTTTACTTTGCTCTGACACAGGAAGCAATATCGTTAGATTAGGTTATTTGAACATGGCAAGCCACACGCAGAAGAAGAAGGCAGCCCCCGCATCTGCAGAAGGGGACAGATGCCTTCGAAGAGAATTTTCTAACGAAAACTAATTCATATTCACGTTACACATACATTAACCACGAAAATCAACCAAGCAGCCAGCTCGTTCGTCTGGGATCGAATCGAGGAAAAACTCTTAATATTCAATTGTCTTAACCACTTGGTCACTGGTGAGGCGAAGGCAATAAATAAAGTTTTTTAATGCTACCAAACGAAAACCACAATTTTCAAATAAACCTACTGGTTTTCGTTTTATATTCTCTTCTTCTGTCATTCGAAAGTACAATGAAACTTGATTTGAATACACAAGAATTTGCTTGATTAATTTCTTTGAACGTACCCTGCGATGTACTTACACAGAGCTGCAAAAGTTTCATACTGTGGCATTTTCTCTATAGAAGAGATTATTATACAATATAAAACACTACTTTAATACAATATATCGGAACTTATACCTTACCCGCATTTGTATATAAAACGTACTTTTAAAGTTAATAATAAAATGCTAAATAATGTTTGTCTGAACGTTATTTCGTAATCCAAGTGTCTACTTTAGCTACAAATGACGCTCTAATCGACGAAAAATTCAGCAAGGTATCCGGGTGGGAAAGTTTGTTGTAAACGTTTCTTACCTGTATAACAAAATATTATTATTACTGTAATTAATTATTAATGTAAATTTGTTTCAGACATCGTAAAGAAGTACGGAAAATCCACGCAAGAAAATAACATTACTCTACAAAATGTAAGAAATGAAAAACGGTTAATCTATTGAAAAATAAACTTTCTTAAAAAAAGGATTTAAATATCATTCATTTAAAATGACATTGATATAAAAAGTATTAAAAAGTTTATTACTCTTATTCTTGTCTCTTTTACTTTGTTTCATATTTATCCAATATTTTTTGGTAAGTGAAAATAACCTTTAGATCCAGGATTTATTGAATTATATTCTAGTTAGAAAGTTTTAACTAATTTTTCGTTTATGGCTAATAATCATTCATGAAAAAGACTTGTATGTTTGTTTCATTTTAGGAATAAAGAAAACTTAGTTGCGAATTCAGATTTCTTTTATGGAATTTTGTCTTCTCCGTAGCAATATGTACACATGCAGTCTAGACATTGTTATTATCAACGATGTCTAGACTGCATCTGAAAAATTTAAATCGCATAGGAAAAAAAATTGGACTTGCTTCTGCTTGTGAAGAAACCTGTTAAGTAATCAAGGCTTTAGCTACAATTAAGGCTTTAGCTGCAATTAACTTCAAAAACAGAGGCAAGCATTCTAACATGTATCTGAATACCTGCCTAGAAACATTACACCTCCGAAGTCGCAGAAAAAAATAAATTTACTCATCTAGCATTTGTAAGACGTTGCAATTTGTCGTCTGCTTTGTGTCTTTTCTAGCCGATAATATGAGAAAGAAAGACAGTATGAAAACGCTTTGAGCTACCTGTGCGTTGTACAAAACTCGAAGTAAATGAGTTTGGAGTTATATGTATACTAGAAGATCCATTTCAAATACACCAGTTAAACTGCAGATTAGTCTACAATTCAGCTCTCATAATGTTCCAGGATTTCTATGACGTTCTAGAAGCTTAGTTGCAGCAGCGGATACCACTTATCACCACCAATAATGTATGGATATATCGGTCGGAGAATAGGCAAGTTTTGATACACTGGCTTCTGTTGTTTCCATACGATGTGAAAATCAATGAGCAAAATTTCTAACTACTGGTTTTCCTTCTTTTCGGTCTGCCATCTTATGAAGGAAGGTGCAATCATCTAGTAACATTTTTTCTAACTCATGTACAGCACGCTCAAATACTGCCTGACTTCTTCGGACTGGCTCCAGGTGTGTCTTGAACCCCAAATCTCAAAGTAGTCGAGGATCTATTCCACATGCTGAATTACGATATTCTAAAACATAAGCAAAAAACCGATTTCTTTGTTCGATAAGCAAAAGATCGATTTCTTTGTTCGATAAGCAAAAGATGGAGCACGTGTTTTGGAGATTCTTCTTCAAAACACGTGGTCCAGTCTTCCAGATTTTGCTTTTCAAAATATATGGTTAGCAAAGTTCACAGTGTGCCTGCTTCAAAATGATATTATTGGATGAGACTTGAATAGATCACACATAAATTATTGCCTCCTACTTTTGGGCTATGTGATGCTTACAGCCCTACATCGAAATCGTAATTCGTTACTTTTCATTCGGTTTAAACGGATGAGAAGTAACAAATTACGATTGCGAATAAAGAATTACGAACATTTCAGTAATTCAATGAAATTATATTTTATTGTGCAATGTTTTTCTCCGAATCCTTACTGCATATTTCAGATAAAGTGAACGCATTTGCATGAAACTAAGAATAACCAGTTTGAACCTGAAGTGATTAACATCGATTCGCAAAAATTAATACCAAAACCGGGGACTATTAAGATCAGATACGAAATTTTGCATGAAAAGAGTTTTAAACGGAGTATGCAAATATCAAATGAATATTCCTCTGTCAGGTTCAAAATTCCAAGTTGCTCAATAGTTCCTCGTGACATTGAAAAGTTAGAACAAGAACTAGCAAAGTGGATTGTAGCAAAGTAATTTTCGGAACATAAACAAAGAAATAAACGTAAATACAAGTAAAATTTAATTATTCTCTTACGGGTACCCCTAAGTATATTTAGGTATCCTTCTAGAGCGGTTTACGCTGAATTCAGCAACAGTGAGTGCATTAGAAGTTTTCTGCCCATTGCAAAGCATATTGTATGCCTTTTATGACAACCCTTCATATCTCCAATAATAGTTTGCCAGCGTAGTATAAAGCGCTGTTTCGGAATACGATACGGCTTTCTTCTGGCATAATTAAACTGAGCAAATCTTTTGAAGGTGAGTAAAGGATTAGGAAAATATGAAACTTTACATGCTCTTGCAATGTGTGAGAATACTTCATGAGGTTTCTATGTAACTTAAAAGCTTAGGTTCTATGTAACTTAAAAGCTTAGGCCAGCTGCAATGCTCCGGTAATATTATATCAGTAGACGTAGTTGCCCCTAGCAACCGCGCGGGGTACATTTGACGTCATAGGTCACATGATAGTTTCCTTGGCTGTTCCACTATTGGCGCGCATTAGGCGATAACGCAGTTGTAAGATCGAGGGCTCGTCCCGCCGAAAGAGTTAAAAGATAACTAACTCGCTTGTTGAAATTGTCGGATGAAAAGTCCTGAAGACATTTCACAAGTTTAAAAAGAAAACTTTTTCAGCCTTCTTTTTTTTCAAAATTTTCTGATGACTTGCATGCTTTAGTTATTTTCTGCTTTTTTTTTATTACGTTAGGTAGAGCTCCTGTACTTCTGATGCTAAACTGAATTAATCTATTTATCCACCCCATTTCAAAAGAGTTAAGTCCCAGAAATAATATTCAAACAAACAATTGCTGATTCCAGCGTAAATGCAAATATTTAATATTGCCTAAAACGATCCGTATTAAATCAGAGAATCTTTATAATTAAACGTCTTTGATAAGAGATTAAGGAATATCTTTACAATGAAACCGGTAACTGCAACACGTAAACAAGGATAAGGTATTTTCTTTACCATTGCATTGAAAAATGTTAATAAAAGAACTGCTTTCTTTCCTTGATGGGTTAAATTTATGAATGAAAGTAAAAAAGGAGCTGATTT
This sequence comes from Stegodyphus mimosarum, assembly GCA_000611955.2. NCBI lineage: Eukaryota > Metazoa > Arthropoda > Arachnida > Araneae > Eresidae > Stegodyphus > Stegodyphus mimosarum. Next base: position 606,846 of record KK116287.1, read on the forward strand.
ACTTTGCATTGACACCATGATTTCGCTTTATTAAGCTTACCAAATTGTCCCATTAATTCACCACTATTTCGATCTCTTCTTCGAAGCTTTGAATGTATGTTCATAAGTTTTATCTCAATTGACGCACCATTTTAAGTGTTGAATTTCAATTCACAAAAGTTTACATTTTTAGTTTATCACAAACTTCTTACAAATATCTTAAACCATTTGCCCGAAACATTTAATTTATATACAGTTCCAAATTACAAAAACCACTTCTTTCATTCTAATTATAAATTTTTTATGCTTAACTAAGCAATCTTTAATCTTAAAGCTATAATGCTGAGGATTTATATTTCCCTCGTAGCGATATAACAGATTTTTCCACATAGATCGATTTAAGCATATTCCATTCTTTCCTCAATTTTATACATTATTCACAATCTGACTTTCTTTTCTTCTTGTCCGAGACCCTATTATTCTAGCGTTAAAGGATCAATGATTCAGTCCGTGTCAAGTCTTCCATTGTAAACACAGATTAAATTCCTATCGGATCTCATTTTCTTTCTTTCTGTTGCCTTTACTTATATTCCCGTACCTTTAGAATGGGGAGCTTATACTGGGAAAAGGCGGATATATTTTTATAAATTGTTGTCGTTTAAAGTCTTAAGACTTACGTCTGTTTAGCACAAAGTTATTTTTAATATACTTGTTACCGACAAATAATATAACACAAAATATATAGAGCATCTCTGTTTTAAGTAACGAGCATATAGATGAAGTGTAAGTTATGCTTTAATCTTTTTTGTACATTTCAACTGTCTGCTTTGTTTTTATGATAAAATTCATTACCGTATTATCCACCTAACGGAGTGGGAACATGGGAGGTTTCGTGATTTTCCCTTAATGTAATGTGAAGCTAAGCCGGTTTCCTTTAAGTCTTCTTCAAATACATTACTCTCTTTAGGCAGACAGACTTCGTGTATTTTTTTCATATCCAAATATTAACCATCACCGTATTAAATGAAAAATGGAGTGATCCCTTAAGAATGAAATTTACGTAATAACTGTGCATATCATGTTATAGGTTGCGAATATATTTATACCTTAGGAATTTTTAATGGACAAAATGAAGTAATCATTATACGATTAGGAAACCTAAGAATAAAGCCATAATTAAAACACCAGTTCAAAACTGAAACGTGTCTACATAGTTTTACCCAAATATTTCTACAGCAGTTGAGCAGTATCTACCTTTAAATAAAATTAATATTTCTTAACTGAGTTTATATCAATATTGCGACCAAAATTACTGAAACCGAATTAGCGAAAATACACGTTTTTGCTTCATAATAAGTGTTCAAGCTCATATATCTATTTTTCGAATATTCAGTCTTTTCAATGGCATAACATCGTAGATTAAATTTTGCTTAGGAACCAAATAAATCACTTTAAAATATTATGATCTAAATCAGAAACTTATCAGCTAAAACAAAAAGCTTCTCTATCGAAAATACGACATACATAAACATTATACATACATAACATACATAGCAATTTATTATATAACATACATACATAATAATTTATTATAAAACACTTTTCCTTTGTAAATTACATACTGTCTTCAAATAAAAGTTACTGTTCATTTGAAATCTTGTATAAGATATCTTGGATAAGTATGTGTCGCTAATCATTATTAAAAGTACGTAGAATAACATAGGTGTTCATTGAGTGTAATGTTTCTTTCCCTGAATGGTATTACATTTTAAGGCAGATAAATGTATAGTAAAATGTAATCACTACAGGAAGAAGAGAAATAGCAATTAATTAAATATTTATGTACTAACGTCTGTCTCGTCACAAGGCACAAAAGAATTATGAAAAGATACTATGGTTTTCCCTTTTTTTTTATATGACGGGGACTAGCCATTTTAGGCTTTGGTCACTACCAAAGTCAGAAACGACGGTCATTTTATTATGGAGACACTTAACAGGCCGCCAGCGTTACCTCCTATGAAGGGACAGACAATTTACATTCATGTCTTCTTCGGGATTGGAGCAAGAACCTTCAGTACGGTAGTCCACCAGGATCACTAACCATTTTCCCACTGAAAATATGCTATTAAAAGTACTATTAAACTAAGTAAATGTGCAGAAGCAAGGGTTAAAATTATGCATTTTTATGGGAATAGCTTTATTTCGTCAGTGGGCTACCTTGGCTACAAACGTTATTGAACCTTAAAGTTACTATTATGCATTATTAAACCTCTTTCAAAGGCGAAAGAGGAGGCTCTTTTAAATTAGGGATATGTTTGAGGACTATTGAACTCCTGTTTAGACTTTATGGCTAATGAGGTAAAAACCTTTCACTCGTGCTTGGTCAGCAGGTTAGTCATAATCTTCCCAAGCACAAATATGAATAAGCATTGAAAATGTTCAATCCTATGTAAGTCATGCGTTTTTGTATATTTTTCTGTGCATTTTACAGAAGCATTTGTAGTAAATCACTTTTTCCAGCTGAATCTTTAGCAATAATTCTTTCTAGTGAAATGTGTAGGAGTTAAAAGGAAATTGAATCTATTCTTAAAGTTGTGCTTTATTTTCACTCAAATGAAAACATTTTTGTCTTATTCACCTTGCAAAAACTATTAAGATTGTTTCTTCGATTTCAGTTTACATTTTCTACAACAGTCAGTAATTACAAGCCAATAATTACAAACGTGAGAAACAGGAAGCTAGAGAAAAATGCTTGATTTTTTCTCTGAGAAAAAAAAATCATTTGCGTTCTCTAGTTTCAAATTTGTATTTCATAGGCGTAAGCTTCGCAGAACGCAGGGCAGCAGAAATAACAATTTTTAATTTATGTATAAATGTAACCAGTTAATAACCAATTAATTAGATAAAAAGTACGAAGTACTTATTTTTTCTTTTTAACGTTTTTTTTTAATGAAAATCCGTTTCATCCCATTTAAAACAATTTAAGTACGTAACTGTGGCTCTTGGGAGATCTAGTTGCTGTTCTCGAAATTCCTGAATCCTTAAATGTGGCTCTTATTATCATAAAGGTTTTCTGAACAACCTTACCATATTATAAACTGCAAACAGCCACTTAGATGTTAATCTTTCCTAATTTACAATTAAATATTTTTTAAGGTATGTGATGAAACATTTCTATGATTTTTATCCATTTGTATGGCATTTATGACTGTACATAACATTTGCTGGGAAGTTTTGGTACGATTTGAAACCTATCCATTTTTTATTTCTCCATTTTTTCATTTATCTTGCTATTCCTTAATTATTCTTTGCTTTACTTAATCGCATTTGTACTTAGTAGTTGAATATCCACTAAATATTTCTAGGTAATTAGTTTTACAGTTTCATCTGCAGCTTCATAGTCTGTTCGTAGTTTCATTTAACTCAGTTTTCTATTATATTAGACTTGCCTAATATTTATGGCTCCTTACATCGTTTGATTTATTTGATCACAGTAAAACACGAGAAGAATATCTGCCTAGGGGAAGGGATGTCTTCATGGGGGACATTTTAAGGGAAACCGGCTCGTATCCACTTTACACAAGGCAAAAATCATGAAAACGCCTATTCATACAGCTAATTCGCCTGGAATCGACCCCAAGTCAAACTACCAGTGCTCAGCAACTTTACCGCTCAACCGCTAGTGGATTTAACTTCATACATGTCGCAGATGTTCCAGGTACTGTGGAACTGCGATTCTGTTGCTCGTAATACACTTAAGCTGTCTCTAAAGACGTTAGCCATCAGTGTAAACTCTAAACAAATTCAATTACTTTGACCATTGCCTTTGACAAAGCCCGGTAAAATATGTCAGTATCAAATTTTCTTTCCCGTCACTTTCATCTTACCATTTTTATGCGTGACAAATGCTGTTCCAGTTCTATCCTGAAGTTTTGAGCAATCCGAAAATACATTTATCCTCTTGAACATAAGTAGATCTTTTCCCTACTTTGAAAAATAACCTTTGAAGGATGAATATTGTATTTCTCGAACTTTGGTTATTTTTCTATATTTGCTAAGAAGCTATACTGTTTATTTAATATATTTATATATACTCCCCTAAATATTCATCCGTTTCAATTTCTAGTTTATAATTTAGATAAAGTAGAAGGCTGCCACCAACAGATGTGATCGTGCTGTTGTTTTAATAACTTTATATGCCCGTCTTATGATTCGTGAGGCAATTATTTTTGCATTTATAATAATTTTTTGTTAATCCTACCATGGAAGACAGCCATCATCGTCTTTTTTAATTTTTCTAGATGTAGTTGTTTTAAAAGTATTCTCATTAGAACTGGATTGTTGGAATATTTGCATTATGTCAAAGCCCATGAGAGCTATCTGCCTAAGAGCTTTCGTGGAAGACTTTCTAAAGCAAACTGTCCAGTATTCACGTTACACAATAAGAAAACTCCAATGCTGTCAGCTTCTTCTCGGCTATTTGAGCCCGGGTCGAACTATCAGCGTTCGGGGATTTTACGGTTGAGAGACCTAGACCAAATATACAATATTTTTCTTTTTCATATAGCGTTTTTCATGAAGTTTTTCTTTTAACCTTGTTTCTGATATTTACCAAATGAGCAAACCAAGAACTCTTTCCAAGAATTATGAGGCTCAAACAGATTATACCTTTACGATTTTTAGAGTTCTTTTGTCCCTGTACTCTGCAGCCTTCTTGGTTTGGCTTGGTTCGATTTATTTTATTATAGCAAAGCACACGAGGGCTAGCTGCCTAAGGGGATGGATGGCTTTGTGGTGGGCTTTCTAAGGGAAATCGCCTCTTATACTCGTTACACATAGGAAAAAACACGAAACTGCCATGCAGCAAGCCTGTTCGCCGAAATTCGAGCCCGAACTACTAGCGTTCAACAACTTTACAGCTCGGCCGCTGGTGGGAATTTGAGGCTCTTTAGCTCCTTCTTTTAGGAAAAAGACATTACCTGAATCTCTTTTGTAGTGAAATGAAATCTGCATATTATACTCTATTTTTTAATTTTGTCTCTAAAAGCCTTTACTAGACTTTTTTAAGTCTTTAGCGTTCCTACCCATTATTGTTAATAGCGTGTCCATCTGCGTATGCTGGTAACTACGCGTCTTCTACAATATCTACTTTTCTCATATTTTAATTTCTAATTGTGTTTCAGGAAGTCGGGCCTAATTTCTATCCCTGGGGTGCTCCTTTGTGGTAAATTTTATTTAGTTATTTTTTATTTAACTGTGAAATAATAAGGAAACATGAGTTACAATTGTGTTGTAGTTAATTTTTATACTTCATTTTATATCTCATTACGTTTTTCCAGCAAGTAATATAATATTGATTTAGAGTATGTTTCTAGAGATTAATATATAAAGACTTGGCTGCTTTCCATGTCTAGTCAGCTCGAATATCACAAGATTGTTGGTTTCAAAACAAAAAATCGAAATCATCTTGTTTTCTTATTTTTCTTGCTTTCTTAATCTCTAGCTAAATACATTTTTCATTTCGAATAGTTAACGTTAACACAGTAAAGAGGAACACTAAGTCAGTTTTTGTTTACAATGCCCTAAATGTACCACATAATTTGCAATTCTTTCGATAATGCTTCTTGATTCTTTCCTTAACACTTCGTGATATTCTTAGAATTCGGTACATCTTCGAAACTAAAGTTCAGTTCCAAATATTAATAAATCATTTAAATTAATTATTTGCAATCACACATAACACACTAACATTTTATAAATGATCAAAGGTTATTTTTTGCAGTAAAAGAATTTAAAAGCTTGTAGGGATTTATATTTATTTTAAGTAATCAGTTAAATTTAATTTTAAGTTCCTTTCCTATAAGCCTTCATTTTCCTAACTGTCAGTGCCAGAATATTTAAATTTGGTAGCGCGCGTGAGGAATAGAAATTCTACCAGTGGGAGAAAAAGTTTAAATATCGAGTTCTAGAAAGGAAAGTTAGACAGTCTGGGAAAAACTCTGAGCGGGGCTGTAGCGCAAGCTTCGGTTTAACAGTTATTGCTGGTTAAACGTGGCGTAACGGCTATTATTTTGCTGCCACTAAACTCATCTACGCGCTATAGGATACAGAATTGTCTGAGCCCTGTAATTTAATTCTACTATTTGTTAATATCTTCAATTTTCAAGTTTAGTTCTACTGTTTCAATATCCGCCCAAGCAGAGGCGTAGTGTGTTAGTGTCGAGTTGACGCATTCTAAATAATTTAAAGACTGTAATAAAGGGTAGTTTTAACCCTTATTCTGTGCAATCACTGTTCTCCAGATTTCACACAAAAGATAGACAGAAGATCTCCACAAGCTTTCATTATCCTAATTACTAAAATGATCCCTAACTCTAAGAAACTATTTTAAAAAAATACCTCTATTCAAGCACTGCAACAATTCTTTTTCTTTTATTTTATTTTTCAGTTTTTTTCTAGATAAATTCCAAATGACAAGATTTTGTAATTTTATAAAATGGAATATAAATCTATTATCCTATGATTTTGTTTAATTAATGCATTTTAAAAGTAAATTTAACATATTCAATAACATGTTAAATTTAAAACTATTAAATAAAAACTAATTTTACTTAGCAGCCTCTATGAAAAATTGCCAAAAGAATGTATGCATTTTAAATTATTCCGTTTACTGTACCACTTAAAATTCTCCTGAGGAGCTCAGTGTGTTTTGAAAATAAACAAGCATGTAAATAAATTTTATTTAAACAATGTTTAAGCTTGTAGAATAATTTAATACAAACACAATCGTTCTAAACTGACTAAATTGCTAAACCACTAGAAGTATTTTGGATAAATTAAATTATACGCGAATGATTTCCTCACAAAGGATCTGACTTTAATCTAAGTCTGCTAACAATAATACCATATTTACTCCCTTATTTTCCCCCTAGCGTATTTCTTCCTCTAGCTTTTAGAAGAAGGTTCTGAAAATTTTTTAAGCATTCACGCCCTTTTACCGCCTGCCTCAAGGTGACCATAAGGCAAGCTTCTCTAAATTTTAAAAAGAATTCATCTATGAAGTGGTGGTTTTTTCTAACAAATTGATTTGCTCGGGAATTTTGGGTGCATGGGCAATAACTTATGAAGTTATAATAGTGAAGTACTTGAAGAAAACAAGGATATCCAACAATCTTGATGATACTAAAGATCATTGCACGTGGAAAGACTGATTGATGGTGGTGAAGGTGATGAAAACTATGACAGGAGTAACGATGGCGAAGAATTACAAGCTGGTAGCAGATAGCACAAACAGCAGTTACAGCAGCATTAAATAATTTGCGTACTATTGGATTAGCAGTGGACAACAATAAAAGCGTGCGAGGTTCAAAATACAATGAAGTAGATATGAAAATATTTTAATTAGAGATTTTTATCGTTAGTACATTCTTATCACATTATTATTTTTATCCTATGTATGCTTATTGGACTGCAGGTTTCTTTAAAATAAATAAAACTGCGATAACTTACCGGGAGTGTATCCATGAATACTTTTCATCTTTTATGCTTTTAGTGTAACCGTGTCTTTCGAAATTAAATTATTCGCATATTTTCCCTTCTTGATTTTATTACGATAAAATTAGTAAAAATTGGGGAATAAAATACGCGAGTAAATACTGTAATTCAAACTTAGAAAAGAATGAATGGTCGAAATGCTAGAATTTTTTTACTAAGAAAGCACTGGATCAACGTTTGAAAATCTGAATTACAGCGTACTTGAATAATATGGGCATGATACAAAATCCTCCAAACCTGTGACAAAGGGGCTCTAGAATAATAAATATTCATAGCTTTCTTACAGAGAGCTTTACAGCTTTCATAGCTTTCTTTCAATTTAGATTTACAGCTTTCATAGCTTTCTTTCAATTTAGCTTTACAGCTTTCATAGCTTTCTTTCAATTTAGCTTTACAGCTTTCATAGCTTTCTTTCTTCACAGAGAAAATAGAAATTTTGAGACTTTGTAGAGTCCTTACATTACTTTTGAAGCAGGAGACGTGAAAAATGTGCAATGCCTTCGCAAAGTCTCGAACCTGGACATCTCAAATACGCGGGGATTATGCTACCGTTATACCACGAAGGCATGCTGGAAAGAAGGGAGAAAATATATACTAAACCTTTCAAAGGGCGAATGGGGATGAGAGGACCCAATCGCCAAATTCTGGCGACGACGAATTATCGGCCCTACCTTTTAGCTCGGACGCCACTTTAGAGTCATTAGGATTTTTTAAAGAAGCATGAGACATGAAAAATGAGTAATGCCGTCCCCGGGACTCAAACCTCACCTGTCGAATACGCTCCGAGTGTGCTACTGTTACACCACGAAGGCATGCAGTAAGGAAGGAGAAAATACCTTATAACCTGAGTTTATGATAAATATTGTTGATATTGGGAAGATTAACTTGTCTTATCTCTTATTAACTGATTTACTTCCAAAGACCTTTGGAGTTCTTTCTTTGTAATTTATATATTTATTCCTGTTAATGAGCAATTTAATTTTTCTAAATGATTTTTTTCGCCGGATACATCATAGCCGTGTTATCATTCCTTATGAAAAGCTATAATTTTGACCGATTTTCCCATGAAATGAATGCACTTAAAATTTGGAATGCTCCATCTGATAATAGAAAGTAGCAAAAGCATGTTTTATTTCTGTAAAAAAAGTATTTCTTTGTAGTACAATCCAAATTTGTTAACACTGCATTAAAGTTACGCTGTTTAGATTGTTCTTAAATTTTGAGCTTTTTTATATCCTCCTCTCTTTCAAAGTAATTGTTTCCCTTTTTATGCGTAAAAGGCAGATTTACAATAAATCAAACATTTACACAAACTGATTTTGAAGCGAAACAGCATTAATAATTAGATAAAGATAGTCATGTCCGCCACGTCAATCAAAATATCGCACAAAACTGTTATGTGATTCTTAGTCTCTGATGATAGATAAATAGGAACTATAAATAATAGTTTAAATAGATTTACAGATTTACATAAAGATCAGATGCTAAAAATTAACACTTTGTTTTTTCAAATAGCGAATTAACTTTTTTTGCGATAAAAAACGTATAAATGTTTTTTCAAGAAGAGAGAGAAACTTTTAAAGAATTTTTTTTGCCATTATAAATAAAATAACATATGTCATCTTGCTTAAAACATAATGTAGATGTATATTCTTCTATTTCAGGATGCAAGCTGGACAACATTCTCTCCCGGCTTCCTACTAGCCGATCTCCGGATTCAGGGGATGCTGGAAGTCTGGGAAGGAAGTCGCCCGGTCTTGGAAGTGATGTTGGTCAGTAACAATCGTTAACGCATTCTCTCTTTTAAGTAGCTAGAAAAATGTTTGCTCTGCGATTTAACTTTTAATATTTAAAGGACGGCAGGCTTTAGCAAACTTTTTTTGCGAAAAAAAGAAGTGGCAAATTTCCTATTTGGTAAACATTATGTTTATTGTTATATCTCACATACTAACAAAATGAAGTGCGTACTCCATCACGAAAGAATTGCTAAAAAGGCTTCTAAAGCTGGTGAGAAGTTAAAATACTGTTTTTTCTTTAAATACCAAGTATGGACTCTTATTAGCGGCAAACATTCACCTTTTGTATCTAAGCAGTTAAATGGATGCTGCAAAGTAATAGCCGAAAACTGAAGTATTGAAAGGAAATGTGAAATTTGTTTCATATACTTAAATAAATTTCGAATATTCTCTGTAACAAGTAAATGCATTATATAATTTTTACATGCTCCAATAAACATGCTCTGCAAAAAGCACTTCATGATCCTATGAATAAGGATGCTCTTAGGAATAAGCAATTCACACAATTGGGGCAAGTCTTATAAGGTTTCTCCTTCAATCTTTTGACTCTCTTCGTGAGCATAAACTGTGAAACCGTATGTGGAGGACAGTGAGCAAATCTAGGCTATGTCCTTTAGTGTTGCAGAAACTACAAAGTCAGAAGGAGGGTTTAAAAGTGACCCTTTAATTCAAATATTTACAACTCTTCAAATTGAGAGTAAGCCACTACTTGGGCTGAACTAAAATAATATGAAAATAAAGTGTGTTAACAAATTCAATTCCCTGACTTAATTCTAAGTAGGACGGCGAGGGAAGCTTAACTCTTAGTGAAATGCAATTATGCGAATTTCACTAGCAAACACTGGTAATTGCAAATGCCTATGAAGGCGAACTTTCAGTAGACAGAGGAAATCTTTGCGCGCACAGCCTTACGGCGATAAATCCAAGGCTCTGTCTTTCCCCTCGTTAACTCCTGCCTTTTAACTGCTAACAGATATATGCGATTTGCATAAATATCTCACTCGCGCTAAATTCGGGCAGCAACTGAAACTTTGAGAATTCGATAGGAAAGTTCAAACTAAAAATAATTTGGTTAATTAAAATAATGAATGCTACATAGTTGCTCCCAGAATTTAGTAGTCTGAAACTAAGTAGCCTAAAATCGGCTTTTAGTGAAGATGCTAAATTCTAAATCTAAATTTTCCTTCCTATTCGCCATCCTTTACAATTGTAAGTTTTAAATTTAGTTTAACTCTCTGTTTGTGTCTTAGATATTTTAACATAGAATATCTTTTTCCGTCTTCACATCAAAAAGATCCATCAGGAATTTGGCTGGATACTATCTGGTTCCTTCCAATCTGGAAGGAAATAAATTTTAATTTCATGTTATAAGTACATTTCACCTGAAAAGTACAACATTCCCTTCCTCTGATGCTTTCCGTAATGACTTTTATTCGCGCTTTAGGTATTCGCGTTTTTTAATTTCTATTAGCGCTTTTCGCCAAACGCATTCATTTTACACTCATTCATTTTTAAAACTTCCCCCTTGTTCTCTGGCCAAATGTGGTGTTTGTGAAAAACACGCAGTTTTACTTTGTCAAGTGTTCACAACTACCACCTGACTTCAATTCTATTGGGGTTAATTCTTCGACTTTCAAGACCTCAGACTTCCCCTAAAACAAATCTGAAATGCCCTGAGGTTCTAACATGAAATGAACTTTAAACTTTTGTGTGAAACCAGAGAACACTACGTACAACATTCAAACATTTCAATTGCATTTCATACATATAATTCATTCTTTCAATCTTCAATTCAAATTTTCTTTAAATGCTCATTGCGTTAAATAACACTTATATATTCACTTTCTAATTTAGCGCGCTTTACGCTTTTACATTACATTTTAATTTTAACTTGCGTATCCTTTACGCTTTTCCAAAATATTCGATATAAACAAAACCAGTGCTTAAGGCTTACAACAAATCATGCATTACATAGAAAACAGTTTTACATTAAATGCATTCATTATTTATACATAGAAAAATATAATACAACAGTTTTGCTATACAACTTACGTACTAGTTGCTTTTAATTAACACAATTCAATTTCCTATTTACAGAGAGTCTTTTGACTAAAATCGATGAATCCCATGTTCTGGATTACAAAGAACATTTCACGAAGTCTCACAGTTTTTCAACTGAACTCTCGAATTTCTTCCGCTGCATAATTAAGTTGTTCCTTCAAGCGTGTCCTTTACGCTTTCGGCAACCGGCTTTTGACTCGGGTAACTTCCCTTTTAAATCTGCAACTTGCACTTAAATCAGAAACATAACTGTGTGAATTTTAAAAGAAAATAAAGAATCTACTTATCTTTCTGCCAGTCTTTTAGGCGTTTTTTTGTCCATTCCTGAAAGGTTGGATATACTGTGGCTTGGGCTATTCTTTGCTTGTTACTCCTAGATTGAAACTCTGGGGCTGCCTTTCGTTTGGTCGATCTTCTTTCCTCCAGAAACACCTTGTTGGGACGAATGGTGGGTGGCGCTTTCCGTTTGTGCTGAAGTCTTTGCTCCCTCTCCAGACTGGCTCGTTCCTTCTCCTGCACTCGTAGGCTCCTTCGTTGTGGGTTGGCACCTTCGGCGGCTCGCTTCTCGCCGTTCTGTTCCCTCCGTAGTGGTGGAGCTTTCATAGTGTTTTCATTTGGACGTTCCTTCCTTAGACGCTTTGGTTGCTGAGACTGTTGCTTAGCGTTTGTCCTTTTTTCTTTTTGGGGTGGTCTTTTCTTCGGCTGCGGCTTCCTCTCTTCTGGTAACCTCCTTTTCAAACTGGGTTCTCTTGTTTTTGAGGGACCTGGTTGGGGCTCTTGAATCTTAGAAAAATTCTGTGAGGCTGGACCCTGCAACATGTCTTTCAAAATATTATTATTAGCTCTTCGATAATAATGTTTAATTTGATCGAAATTTGCCACAGTCTCTTCGCCCTTCTCATTCTTTAAATATGCACGGCATTCAACTATTCTTGTAATTTCAAAAGGACCATGCCATCTTGGGCAAAATTTTGCGACCTTATCTTTTGCTGCGCATGAAAGTGCGTGGGCTTGTTTCAACACCTCCTCCCCCACTTTATATTCTACGGTTCTTCTTTTTGAATCGTAGTAAATCTTTTGTTTCTTTTGCGCTTCCCGGGAGCACTTTTCTGCCTCCTTCAACATTTTTTCTATTTCACCCATTTGAAATTCCGGCGCTCTATCTTTCACATAAAATAATTTATCTAAGGGGGTCATTATCTTCCTGCCCAAAAACAATTCGGCGGGGGATTTCTTCGTTGTCTCGTGCTTAGCCGTTCTGAGGGCGAATGCAAATTCTTCGACGCAGTCATCCCAGTTAGAATGGTGCTTTTGCACATAATTTCTAATCAATTTTACAATATTCTTATTTACCCGTTCCGCTATATTTGATTGTGGGCGGTAGGGTACCATTTTCATATGCTTAATGCCCAACTTGTCACACATCATTTTAAATGTACTGCTTACAAACTGGGGACCATTATCGCTAATCACCCTCGCTGGACATCCATATCTTAAAATATATTTGTTCAAAAACGAATCTGCAACGACTTTTGCTGAAGCCCGCTTAAGTGGTATCAACTCAACCCATTTACTGAAATGATCCACAATGACTAATAAAAATCGTGCCTTATTTACATGACTCCTGGGGTAGGGGCCTAAGAGGTCAATACCAATTATTTCATTGGGGAACCTAGACTCAATACTAGTTAATAACCCGGCCGGGCGGAAATTTACGTCATTATTTATCTGACACGTGTGACAAGTCTGGCAGTAATTTTTAACTATCTTTTGTAATTGCGGAAAATATACCGCCTCGCGTACGCGTTGTATTGTTTTTCTAATTCCAAAATGGCCCGAGACAGGCGAATCGTGGAGCTCTTGCAAGATACTTAAAATTAATTTGGCCGGGATGACTGGTCTGTATTCACTATTTTGATTCGTAACTTTAGTATAAAATAAGAGACCATCAATGATTTCATAGTTCTGTGCTCTGCTTCGTATTGCATTAATGTCTATATGCTGGAAGTTATCTGGGTCTTTTAAATAATTATAAATATTTCCGAATTCGGGATCCCTAGCAATTTCTTCTATTACAGTCTCTCGAGAGTCAATGACCTTTGCCTGAAGCATCGCTATTTTTACTTTCTCGCCGTTCTCGTCTAACTTTATTCTAGATAATGCGTCGGCCACTACATTGTCTTTTCCCGGTGTGTGTTTGATAATGAGATTAAATTCTTGCAACTTTAGGGTCCACCGAATTAAGCGTGGCGAAAGATTCTTTCCTGAAAATAATCTGGTAACTGCCGCATGATCTGAATATACTGTTACGGGAGAACTCCCAAAATATACACAAAATTTTTGAACAGCTGCGAGCACTGCTAAAGTTTCACGCTCCGTTGCCGAATAATTTCTTTGCGTATCATTCAATGTACGACTAAAAAAGGCAATCGCTTTTCTATTTTGTGTTAACACGGCTCCGATTGCGTAATCTGATGCGTCTGCATAAATTTCTAGACCCTTGTCTTTCTCTGGGAACTTTAGAACCGGTGCATTAATTAAAGATTCTTTTAACTTCTCAAACGCGGCGTTTGCTTCTGAAGACCACGCAAAACGAACTCTTTTCCTTCTCAACTTTAACAATGGTTCAGCAATTTCTGCGAAATTTTTAATAAAAATTCTATAATATGAGCACATACCCAAGAAAGTCGCTAACTTTTTGGCTGTATTCGGAATTGGGTAATTTTTCACTGCTATAACTTTAGATTTATCTGTTTCGATCCCCCTTTGAGAAATTTTGTACCCTAAATATTTGAGTTCTTTTGCCGCGAATTTACATTTCTTAATGTTCACTTTAAGTCCTGCATCTTTCAAAAGAGTAAAGACTTCTCGAAGGTCTTTAATATGTTCTTCCAGCGATTCTGAAGTAACAATTATATCGTCAAGATAAATAAATGTACTTTTTCCTATTACCGGCCTTAAAATTTTGTCCATGCACCTCTGAAACGTGGCCGGGGCTCCCGACAATCCAAAAGGCATACGCAAAAAGCCATATGTACCGTATTTTGTTATGAATGCTGTTTTGTGAACATCTTCCGGCTTTATGCTTATCTGAAAATATCCGGATGTCAAATCTAGGGTGGTTATGTATTTTGTCGATTTAATACTTCTTAGAATTTCATCAATTACCGGAAGTGGGTAAGTTGGAAATTTTGTTATACTATTAAGCTTTCTGTAGTCAATAGCGAACCTGTACCTTAATGGATCAGTTAACGGCAAATCATTATTTTTCTTACATAAAACAACCGGACTCGCATATGCACTAGAAATAGGAGTTATTATTTTGTTTCTTAACATTTCATCAATATGGTATTTTATTATTTCCTCCTTAACTTTGTCGTACTTGTAAGGACGCTGACGTATAGGTTCATCCGTAGTTAATTTAATTTCGTGTGCTACGATCTGGGTGAATCCTGGAATATCATCAAATAAATCAGCGAAATTACTTACCAACTCCCGAAACTTGTCCTGTTCTTCGGGCGTTAGATGGCTTAAATCCACTTCAGGGGGAGGTGTTGATTTCTTTTTAACTGGGTCCATGGTTACTTGCAAGGTGGAGTTTTCAAAATCGATTTTCGCATCCACAGCTGCAAAGAAATCTGTTCCTAAAATAACCGATGCTTGGAGGTTCTTCACTACAAGAAACATAATTTTTTTTTGTTCTTCGCCGATTTTGATGTACAGCTCGATTTTTCCCATGCATTGACACGTTTTTCCTTGGGCTGCTACCACCTTCATTCCTTCCACGCTATGCAGACGATATCTACGAAAGTGCTTCTTAAAAAATTCTTCTGCCAAACAGCTTCCTTGAGCGCCGGTATCCAACAGAGCTGTAGCGGGTACGTTGTTAATTAGTAACTGCAGTCTCGGTAATTCAATGTTTCTCACCATGACCGTATTTAGCTGTACTTCAGAGGGATTTTTCTTCTCCTCGGAACATTGCACCCCCTTCCCCGCAATATTCCTTAGTAGTTTAAATGCTTTGCGGGTGTTTTCTTCTGTTGCTGGCTTCTGCCTGGGGAGAATGATTTTCTTCCGTAGTTGGAATTATTTTGTTGGCGCTGTACTTGGCGCGGTTGACCGCTCGCATTTTGACTGGTACCAGTAGTTCTCGGCCATCGTCTGTTTCTTCCTTCGGCATTCTGGTTCCCCTGCAGCCGCTGTTCATACGATTGTCTCCGTTGATTTTCGGCCGCTCGCCGGCTCTCGAATTGTACGGCGAGTTCAAACAGCTTGTCCAGCGTTACGGGATTTCTTAACTCCATGAAATCTTGTATCGATGGTAACAATCTGGGCAGGATTATCTGGATAATCTCCGGGTCCGGCCTCGTGCCATACAATAATTTAAAGACTTGTATTTTTCTCAAAATAAATTCCGATAGTTCATCCACCCGCTGTTGGTACTTGCTAAACAACTCAGCTTCGAGTTTCGCACGGTCTTTAACCACAGGAAACGCTCTCAAAATTGCTAGTTTAAAATTCTCGTACGTGTAAGTCGGCGTTCCTGGTTCTCCCAGCAGACATTTTCCGATGCACTTATACCAGGTCGCTGCTTGGCCCCTCAATGCTCCTGTCGCTAATATGACCTTCTGATGTTCCGGAACTGGATACAGCAAAAAATGCGCTTCTAACTTTTCCAGGAATGTGTTCACAGGTCCTCTGGCATCAAAAACTACTGCCGGCTTCATGGCTGCTCTGATGGTTTCCACTATGAATCCAAATCCATCAGGCATTGCAGCTGGATTTTGGGATGTAGTAGGCATATTCCAACTTCCTTCCATCCTTTTAGTTGTTCGGGCGCCAGTATAAGGTTTCTCCTTCAATCTCTTGACTCTCTTCGTGAGCATAAACTGTGAAACCTTATGTGGAGGACAGTGAGCAGATCTAGGCTATGTCCTTTAGTGTTGAAGAACTACAAAGTCAGAAGGAGGGTTTAAAAGTGACCCTTTAATTCAAATATTTACAACTCTTCAAATTGAGAGTAAGCCACTACTTGGGCTGAACTAAAATAATATGAAAATAAAGTGTGTTAACAAATTCAATTCCCTGACTTAATTCTAAGTAGGACGGCGAGGGAAGCTTAACTCTTAGTGAAATGCAATTATGCGAATTTCACTAGCAAACACTGGAAATTGCAAATGCCTATGAAGGCGAACTTTCAGTAGACAGAGGAAATCTTTGCGCGCACAGCCTTACGGCGATAAATCCAAGGCTCTGTCTTTCCCTTCGTTAACTCCTGTCTTTTAACTGCTAACAGATATATGCGATTTGCATAAATATCTCACTCGCGCTAAATTCGGGCAGCAACTGAAACTTTGAGATATCGATAGGAAAGTTCAAACTAAAAATAATTTGGTTAATTAAAATAATGAATGCTACAGTCTAACCTTGCGAAAACTGGAAAGACTGATTTACGTTCCATGCATTTCATCGATCTGATCATTGTTTCAGAAAATTAATGTATTAAATTTGAACATTTATTGTTCTTTTGTCACTACAACGCAAAGTTTCCGATACGCTTTGTTTACTATACTGGCAGTGAACTTCTGAGTACTGGAGGACCAATTTAAATTGTTTTGAGACCACGCTCAGCACAGTTTGCTACGATTAGTAAATATGCATGAATATTTCCTCAAATAATAAACACCGTTTACTCCAGGATTATTGTGGCATTAATATCAAATAGCCTTTAAATGAAATACAATCGCTGCCCTCACTTCATGTGATGAGGTGGATGACCGTCCATGAATTTTATAAAATATTCAAAATAAATCTTTATGTCTTAGACATAATGGCTTTCTATGCCACGACTAGATCACAAATGTATGCAGTCTCCATGCCATTCTACTTCTTTGATTTTATACTTTGCTTCAATTTTGAAGGAATTTCAAAAATTAAATTTTAATGGTTAACTATAGAGCTTTTGATTAAACTGGAATTCGTAATCCAATAACAGAAATGACTTTTTTGCATGATGTCTCTTCATTTCAATCATTTTTCAGTTACACGTTGTGAAACTTATATTTTCGTTTATTAGTCTACAAAACATTGCATTGGCATCTCTTTGTCTCTCTCTATATATAAGGCGATTCACAATTCCTTATGGAATTTCGAAGTTTATATTGCGTTAACTATAATAATTGGAGCAAAAAAAATATCGGTACATAAAAATTCTCTCCAAATTTTATATGCATTGACATGTGCTCGATATGTGCATCCCTAGTGACATAGTAGACATCAATTTAGAGTTCGAGCACGAGTACACGCGACTATCTAGAGTACGAGTCTTAACATCTCACAATCGATATCAGATACCGCACATGTACACCCTTCTTGCAGTTACGTAAAATTTTGTGTCAAAGGGGGATCTTTGATGCAACCTCACAGGAAAAGAATCATTTGAAGTTGTTAAGTGAACTGGAAGTTAAGAAGAGGAAGAGGTACATGGTTGGATGTACATGTTTTGAAAACCACACTCAGTCCAAAATCCAGGAAGTTTGCAACTGAGCTAAGCGAGGGCATTCTTATTAGAATCTGGAAAATTCCATCTTGTTGAAGAACAACAACCTCACTGTTTTCCCATTATTGGTGCATTGGCATTATTGTAGCATGTCTGGGTACATTTATTCTTCTCGGAATTTTTTCCAAAAAGAAAAATGGCTCACAGAGGTTAAATGCACAGTTATATGATGCGGCCTGTTATGCATATGAGTTAAGAACTAAATTACACTCGGGAGCATTTTGCACTAAGTATAAATACCTTTAGCAAAGATGCAGAATTATACATACATGTTTCGGAAGAAAAATTGCAGAGCCACTGCGTTTATTTGGAGAAGGAAACAAGAAAAACGAGCAATGAGCTGACCGGGACTTGGACTCCGTATCTTCCAGTTGCTAGCTGGACGTGATTTCCAACACACCACCAAGTTACGCGGTATAGAGGGAGAAAATACCTTATAAAATTGTAGAGACATTAGGTATTCCTTGAAGCAGAAGACATGAAAAATGAGCAATAGCAATGCTCTCGCCGGGATTCGAACCACGGACCTCTCGAATACGCGCCGAGCGTGCTGACCACTACACCGCGAAGGCATGCGAAGAACGCGGGAGAAATACCTTATAAAATTAGTTATTTGTATAATTCCTTCTTAAACGTTTGCTCGATATTTCGTAACGACACGTCATTAGTACTCATATTCTAAACTGGAAATGCTCAGAACAATGAGATCTCTGTGAGTTAAACGCTAAATTTTCATTGATAGTGAAATCGCAGGAAATCTCCGTTGTGTATGGCGACCGACGATGCAATATCTTGCCCAGCAGTTGTGAGCTGATGCAAATAATATGAAAGTTGTCGTACAAAAATCTATCTAACGTAAAGATAGACCACCAGTCTCCATCGCTGCGGTTATGTGAAAAATTTCATCACTTTCGAGAAATTAGGTTGATTTCTTTGACTATTAACGGTGATGTTTCTGCTGAGGTCATGATAAGAGCAGGAATAATAGATGCAAGCCCCTATTGATGAATTTTAAAAAAAATGCCCAAGGCAATTTAAAAAACTGCCAATGGGAAAATTAAGTTATGAAATCATTCCTTTGCACAATAAGGTCACGGACACAATTAACTGTTGAAAAATTCGTGGTCACATTTACCATTTACTTTCGATTTATCGCCATGTGATTATCATACGCTTGGTAAAATGAAATAGGACTTTCAAGGAATTCGAACTTCTGATGATGTAACAATTAGACCTTAAATTGATTACACCATGTAGAGAGAGATTTCGTTTACAACTGTATGGATAAATTAACCATGCGTTACGATAAATATGTTTTAATTTTTTAGGCTACTAGGTAAGAAACTCAATGAGGATTGTTGTACTTTTTAATACGGCATAGCATATATTTTTTATTTAAATTGCTTTCACATAAGCGTAATTTATTTTTTGATGCTTTGTCGTCCGAATGCAAACTAGAAAAGATACATTACGCACTTAAATTTTTGCATTTGTTAAAGATATTGTTGTGGAGATTGCGGATGGTGCTTCTTTTTTTAGCTTTTGGTATTATCCCCCTTGTAAACTGACAAATTTGAAAAACTTCTAACAGAATTATAAACGTACTTCTTCTTGACAGAATTGGATATTTTAAACCAAAAATTAACAAATATGTTTTAATGAACAAAAAATATTAGTTTTTTAAAAAAGTAATCATATATCTTGATATTAAAGGATGATTCTATATCACCCCTAATGAAAGGATGCTTAAAGCTTTCATTAGGGATTTAGGGATACTTTTTCCAAACAAATAGTTGAAAAATTTAGATTTACGCATTTCATTGCAATTTAACGAATAATATTTAAACTGATCAATGATAATTGTAATTGTGCTCTTAACTGCGACTAGAAAGCAAACTTATAAGCATTTTTCTGTTTAATTGTTATTCTTGCAAATCTGCGTAAAATTTAAACACAACTTCACGCGTAAAACTTAAAATTTAATTATAAAAGTGTATAAATTGAAAGCATTATTTTGTTATTTTAAATAAAAGAATCAGAAACATACTATCACCCTAATTAAATAATACTATAATACTATGAAGTTCGGAGAATGGCGGCGTTAAATGTTTAACAGGTATATTCATCATCATTTCATTTATATCATTTCTGATATATTTTCATTGGCATGTTGTATCAGAAAATCCAGTTTTTCGTTCTGTTTGCCTATCTAATGAATAACGTTTTAAACACCTGGTGATAACAATAGTCGCATGCCATCAAATGCTGTATTGAAAACTTATGACTTTTGCTATATAACCATTCTATGGTTTTAAATCTATATCATTATGTAAGATACTTTTCATGTAAAATTTGTTAAAAACTAATCCCACTATGAGCTTTGAATAAAAATCCATTTTATATAGTGTATGAGCAAAACTAATTGATTGTACAAACTGCATTAGTACAGCAAAAGATTTAACAGTACCCACAATCAAATCTTTGAGTTTCAAATCATAGAAAGTTATGCTATCATTATACTTACATTTAAGAACATTCAACTCATCATATTTAGAATATCACTTCTTATGCGTGAAACAAGCGTCTGAAAATTATTAGATATTGCTAGTAGAATCAGTTAACATTAAACATATTACAATATTTCAAAACTACTTAACTGATTTCCATTTTTATCAAGTATTCTTAGTAATTAAGTGAGCCCAGTTCACACGGAATAAACTTTAGAAATTTTGAGGAAAATTATGAATCATTCTTTTAAAATATGATGTGTTAATACTTCCTTAAAGCATCTATGTTTTTGGTGAAAATATAATTATTTCTCAGTTTTATTCTAGATATCAAAATTTGGTTGTAGAATGACAATATTGATGTAGCTTTATGTGATGACGTATCATATGAAACCTTTCGAGTCGAACTTGAGCTTAAATTTCTAAAACTTGCTCACACAAGAGCAAATATTCGACTGCTTAATAACACATTTATGAAAACAGGCAACGTAGCAGATGAAAACCTTATACATAAGCCATCTGCAGATATTGTACAAACTGTTCAGAAAAGCATGATTTTAGCCCAACTTGCATCTATCCGCCGTCTCAGTACAGAATAAATTTTCAAAATATACATGGTAAAACTTAGTGGAAATTGTTATGTTTTACATTGAATTAGCATCCTCATAGTAAAGATGAAAGTTATAACTTCACTATATAAGGTAATAAATTATAATTAAGTTATAACTCACAGATGAAAGTATTAAGATATAGCTTCAACTTTTCAGAGACATCTCAACCTTCAATTCCTCAAATCATCATCCCCATTGAAAAAGCTTTTAAATTCTCTAAAATTTTGGAAACACAGTAGAATACAATCCGCCACTTAATTACTCATAACGTGAAATCTCTACATATAATAAAACAAAGAGTCTGTGTATGTGGGGGGGTGCGTGCGTGTGCGTGCGCGTGTGTGTGTGTCTTTCGTTCGTATTGCGAGTAAGCTAATGGACCCAGGGCCACGAAATTTGGTACATAGGTGTAGCTACACAAGAACTAGTGCACCTCGAAGCGATTCTTTCAAAATTCGAATTAGAGTTTTTTTTATTTTATGTTTTGTGACCAAATCGCGTCATTTTGAGACATAATGTGCTACAGGAAAGCGAGATTTCACTCTATACATTTCATTTTTACATCGTCGTGAAGCGTAGACACTTAGCTATTTTACGAACTTAAAATAAATTTCGTATTTCAATAAATCGATTAAATACGAATTTATTTAGGAAGGTGAGCTTAACACCTTTTCAGCGGAATTTTTTTAAAAAAAACTTATTTTAAAAAATGTGCTGTTTATTTTCCTTTGATTTTTGGACACGTTGAACTTTAATCCTTTCGACTCCTTTAAAAAAAAGAATTTTGGAAAAATAATAATATTTTGTATTTTTTTAAAATTTTTTAAATGAAGCTTCCGAATACACTTCTCACATCTCAGATATTTTAAAATGTAGTTTTGGCAACAATTTTCCTTTCTTATTGTTGTTGATAGATTTTTGATGAAATTGCATCATTTTGAATAGTTTCATTCTTTTAAAAATTTCGATTTGGCAACAATTTTTCATCGTATTTCTTATGTTACTGTTTTTAAGAGACTGAAAAGTTTAAGAAATTAAAAAGTTGTTTCTTTTTGCAATGGTAAATTGTTTAACTACTTTATTAGGATACTTAACATTTTGTATCAAGGGATATTGCTTATTTCATTGTAATATTTTATACAAGTTAAATGGCTGCGATGTGACTGCTGACACATTTCCTCAGAAGATTACCTAAAGTATCATAACATTTCGAAATTTCAGAAAAAGGATCATTCAAACTATCGAGTAAGAAAATGTTTAAAACATTTTAATTATATTGTAGAATTTTTATATAATTTTTTATGTTGTCATGGTGGTGCATAAGAACGGGGATATAAATTATGCTTTAACTAATGTTTAATGCACATCTCATGCAATTAATTTGCTAAAAATTCAAGATGTATATGTTTTTCTGGCGATATATCAGGGCTGTATACAAAGGAGGGTTGGAATCTTAACAAAGAGAAAAAAGTTGGAAGAACTTACGCGGCCATAGGTCCCAGGTGTGTCTTTTAGGCATTTTTCCGGTACGTTTAAAAGCCAGACGAAGGCTGGTCGCATAGCGGCTAGTTTAATAATAAACCATTTGTTTCGAATTTTAACCGAAAAGAAAAGGAGGCCTTAGGTGAAATTCGAATTAATACTAACATTACAATTTCTAAAGCTGATAAGGGCGAACAGATCGTTGTTATTGACAAACACACGTATATTTATAGTCTCGTAACTGATAAACGAGGGCCCATACTGTTCGATCTCTAAAGATATTTCAACTTCTGATCCCACGAAAGTAAAAACAGTTATTTAGTCTTCTTATAAAATTCCAACTCAGTTTAAAAAGTAACTTATTCCATATATTGCTGACTGTACTAGGTTCTACGTTCTCCCCAAAGTCCAAAGACTTGGAATTCCGTCTAAAAACATTTAGCTTCCAGATTTTCTCCTTTGCTTTCTAACAATATTCACACTTTGAAAAAGGTTCTTTTGAAGTTGTCGGTAAACTTAAATATTTTCCTTCCCTGCGTTCTGTTATGGTTTCTTTTGATGTTAAAGCACTGTTTACTAATGTTCCAGTCGAAGGAGCACTAAATTGTCTTGAAACTAGGCTTCAAAAATTCCATTTCACACATGCCGAAATCGAAAAGTTAATTTCTCTTACTAAAATATCTTTGAAGCCAACACATTTTGTTTTACAAAATGAACATTATCACCAAAATTGACGGATTAGCTATGGGTAATCCCTTCAATCCTTTATTTCCTTACATTTATATACACTATTTTAAGATCAAATTATTTGAGAAACTACCTTTTTTGTCTCTGAATTCGCTACGTAGACACTTTCGCGATTTTAATGCTAATATGGAAGATTTGTCCCAGATGTTATATATTGTAAATTCGATTGATCCAGCCAACCCGTTCAATTTTGAAGCTGAATCCCTTTCCTTCCTCGATATTCTTGATTCGCAATGAATCTCATTTCAGCAATACTGCTTACCGTAAATCCTTTTCTGTTTGTTTACCGCCCCATGCTAAGTCATGTTAGCCGGCTAAACAAAAAAAAGGCTTCTTTATGTTATTACGTATACCGCGCTCTCAAAGTCTTTTCCTCAGAACCTTCGCTTACTAACGAACTCAATTATTTGAGATCAGTTGCCAGTGATCGAGGATTTTCTCCGGCGGTCATTGATAAAGCCTTTAAACATTTTCAGCTTACGATCAAAGAAGACATTCCGCTATTAGAAACAGCAAATATAACCTTGCCATGCTTCCATTACGTCCTTTTATCAGTTACGAAATTGCACGGAAGAAGTTCTCTAGAAGTTCAGTTTTAAATCCATTTTTTCGCCTAATATTAAAGCCCATGCTTCGATTCTTAAAGATTCCATATCTGACTTATTTCTTGGGAAACTTATAGTATATCATGACAGTGTGGTTTGAGATATATCGGCCAGACTAAAAGAGCATTAAGTTTCGTATCAAGGAACGCGAATCTTATGTCCGAAAAAGCGAAATTAGCAAGTCCTACGATAGCTAATCATAGTTGGAAATTTAAACATAATTTTGATTTGGGGTCAGCAAAAATTATTCATAACGTTTGTTCAATAGATTAATTGGATTTTCCTGAAGCTTTTCACATTCACAAAGATTTATCTTGTTTAGTTAATGACTTTAAGGTCCAATCCAATCCTTCCTAATGGTTTTAAAATTCTATTAACTTAATTTTTCAATTTCTTTGTTATTTTTGCCGTCAGATGGCGCTACGTTCTCGTTAGTTTTACTACCGCATGGTATAAATAAGACAGTTGTGCCGTTCCTTTCCAGCCTTGCAGATTTCTTTGCTCCTGATGAAGAGGGAGTTGTACCTGTTTACCCTCGACATGGATTGAGATCTTAACTAAATCTACGCCGAACACAAGGTAGTTGCTTTGCTAATCTCCATAATATATAAGTGTATCAAAAACTTAAAACTAAACAACACAAAATACACAACAGATTTAGCTACCTAAATGTAAATGTGCCTGAACGTTTTCATCGCTTGCGCTTCTGTTCTCGTCAGTATGTTAATATGTAGTCCAATATTTGCTTTTGTTGGACCAGTTATTCCAATTTTATACTTGAATTTGGCTTGAATAGGTTTGTAAGGTATGCTGTTAATCGCATCGCAACAACTATTCTTCTATGAATTATTATCATTCTACAACCAATTCTTGGTGCCTAAAACAAAAACCTGAGAAATATTTGATTTTCCAACAAAATAGATAGGAGTTTTAGTGATATCCTGCACATATATATGTATATATAAACAAATAATTCATAATAATTCATATAGAGGATGCCCAGTAAAGTCCGTTACCACTGCCGAACGGCTACATCTATAGCCATAAAAGTGGTATCTAGGTATAGTAAAAAAGCTATGCCCTACTAGAGAGACGGCTTATAGCGCGACCTGGTGAAAAATGCAGAGTTACCGTTCCTATCTCGAAAATGGTACGACATATTTTTGGTGTAAAATAACGACATAGGAGGAAAAAGGTAAATTACAAAGTTGTAGAGCATCATCGATTTAGTGTGAAAAGACTCATTGTGGATATGAATGCCAAAAACAGAATTCTCAAAACTCGCATTTTATTTCCTCTTATTTGTTGTTTGTTTCATTTCCAAAACTGTGATGTTCGGACGAGAAACGAGCCCTCATCGCGGCACTGTGGTATCTCTTGCAATTCACAGTCGAGAGGACTTTGTTTCAAACCCCGCGGAATGCATTCTTGTACTGATTGCCTTTATGAACAGAGTAGGCAATATGCAGATCGTGCACATTCAAGTCTCAAAACGCATCAACTCAATGCAACTTGACCTCGGTGTACGGAATTTTTGCATTATGCAAATAGTGTATGAAATGTCACACTTGTTCACCTGAGGTAGCTAAAAAAGAAATATCGCTTTGGAGTAGTATGTTGAAGCTCACGGTCATGCAGCGATTTTCAAAAAATGATTATTGTGAAACGGTTCTACTTTACGGTGAATGTGAGTGCAAGACGCGATTTGCACAGCGGTTGGATCAGTAACTTTTTCCTTCAAGCCTGCATCCTTCACACAAAACCATCCTAAAGGTTGTGAGACGTTTAACAGAGATAAGCTGCGTTACTAGCCATCTTCGATTCGGCAGACAAACTAAGGTAGGGCGGAATGTACAACCGGAAGATGTATTACCATCCGACCTCACATATCCGAATAGCAGCACAAGAGAGCTAAGTGAAAGCTGTGGCCCCCAGAAAATAGCGATTGGAAAATACTAAACGAATTAGGTTCTCATCCATAACGGCCAACACCTCATCAGGTATTACTGGTGGGTGATGATAAGAGACGTTTCGCAAAGAGCAACTTTGTCATGAACCAGATAGGGGTCCAGCCAACAGTCTCAGAAGATATAGTGTAGACTGATGAGGCACATTTTTCGCCAAATGAAATGTGCAGTAGGCAGAGCACCCATTACTGGAACATGACGAAAAATTCGTCATGTTCTGCCGAATATGCACGATCTGCATATAAACGCCCGTACGATATTTATAATTTCTGCAAGATGTAATACCCGATTCTGTTGAGAACCTGAAGTTGCTTCAAATCAGGAGTGACGGCGCACCTACGCACAAGACATCACCAATGAAGCAGTACTTGATGGAAGAATTCGAAGAATGAATAATCGAACATGGTGGTTTCAAGCAGTAGCCTCCGCATTCACCTGACCTGACTTCAATGACTTTTTCCGTTAGGATACCTCAAACAGCATGTGTATGCTACCCCTTCACAATAATTGCAAGACCTTCAACGGCATATTGTAAATGCTTGTGCAAGCGAGTCACCCGCTGAGCTACAACGTGTGCAATGTGAAATTCTAGCAAGTGTCGAGATGTGCATTTCAGCTAACGCAGAGAAGTCAGAACATCGAAAATAAAGGCATCTTGTGATAACTAGTTTTTATTCTTTCTAAGGTAGTTTCGTCACGTTGCAGTGTAGGAAATCGCGAACAAGCAAATGCGCGTTTTAAATGTCTGTTCTTAGCATTAATATCCACGAGGTGTCTTTTCTGCACTAAATCCATGGTGCCTTAAAACTTTATCAATCTTTTCCCTTCTATTTTATACCGTTTTCAACATGGAATGCTAACTCCAATGTTTTCCACCAGGTGTCTCTATAAGCGGTCTCATCTAGTAGGACGTAGCTGCTTCACTATACCTAGACACAACTTTTATGACTATAACTGCAACCGTTCGACAGTTAAACGGATTGTACCGGACTTAAGTTAGCATCCTGTACACACACATACATATATGTATATATATAAAAATAAGGGTTAAAAGAAAAGATATATACGTGTGTATATGCGTGCGTGTGTGTGTGTGCGTGTGCGTGCGTGTGTGTGCGGCGTGCGTGCGAGCGTGCGTGCGTGCGTGTGTGTGTGCGTGCGTGCCAGGGGTATCCAAAAAAAATTAACCGGAATTATTTTTAAACAATTATATTACACTTTACACTTACTTATTTTAACTCCTTTAGCGTGATCTCCACTAGCCCAGATACACTTTTCGCAACGTTTCTTTCACTGTTGAAAACAAGGAAACAATTCTGAAAATCTTCGCACAGAATATTATTCAAGAGAAGCATTACATTTTCTTGCACTTCATGTGCTTCATTGGATTACATTTTCATCCGTTGAATTACATTTTAAGAACAGGGTGTGAAATCAGGAAAAGGACGCAATGAAAAATAAGAAGATTTTTTGAGTAGCGAGAATGAGACGCAGTCACCAAGTTGTTCTTTCCCAAGAATTTTTTGACCAAGAGAGTTTCTCCTGCTATCTGGTAAATGGGCTTTTAGTTATCTTCTTTAATAGGTTGTTGCACTTTTGCAATGCTTTCATCATTTCTACTTGTCAGCTGATGTCCAATTCGAAAGAATCTTCATCCGACATATCGACACTTTTGGCCACGGAAAACCACTTATGCATGTATGATTTACTCTACTCATGATCTTTAAAGGTTTGTCGAAGCATAACAACGATCTCAGTTGCAGTTTTCCGGAACAAAAACAATCATGCAAATTGTATGTTCTTTGCGATCGCACATCACAAGAAACGTAGAATACTGTGAGCAGGCGCACCCACAAATCATCACTGAGATCGAAATTCCTCTATTCCGACTAACGCCACTTGAACAACATGCGCGGCAAATCTTAAGCTAACAAGGCCTAAAATCTTGGTAATTATGAAATGCTAATAAACAGTGTTGTCATTCCGATTGCTTTTCGGTACTCCTATATATATAACTTTTTCTTCACTTTCTATTAACATACGAAGTCTTCAGTTTCGATTACAGATGTTTAGGGCAGTTTTCGACATACTTAGTTTCTTTAGATACCAGTAGTTAAGGATTTTTGATAAGAATACATTATGTTATTGAGCTGCGTCACCATTTAAAATCATGTACATACGTATTACATAACTGCAACAATGGAATGAATTTTTTTCTGAGAATTCAAATGCATTTCTTTCTGTAAAGTATAAAACAAAACTGTATAGATGCTGCTTCAAATTAATAATTTTTCTCAAAGTAATCATATTAAATTTATGAAATACAAATGAAAGTAAATGTTTAGTTAACTCATCAGTTAAGTCTTCATCTTCATGAACATCATTTGTTTAAAAATCAAACGATTTCATTGATTGCTTTTGTTTACTTTTCACGTTTCTCTTTAAAAAAAAAGACAGACTGAATCTATCCGTTGTAGAAGTGCGTATGAAATTTAAGAAATACGTTTTAATACAGAAAGGGAATCAAATACTACAACGTAGTAGCTTTAGTTATTACTTTATTATTATAAAAGGAAAGAAAGCATACGCTTATCTAACTCGTATGAACAGGTCAACAAGTTCAATTACAAGACTCTTTATAAAAAAAGATAATCCTTATTGCACCCAAATTTACATATTCTATCTAAAACTTCAATACAGAATAGAACGCTCCTCTCATTTGTACTTTTGAAACTGGCTTAAAAAAATTAGAGTCAATAAAGTCCTCTAAAATTACAGTTAATACCTCTTTGTCATTAAAATGTTGTGATTACAAATGTGACACGAAGTACTTTTAAATGTATGTAACTAAAACGTAATTCCAAGTTTTTGACAATATCAAGGTGCTAAATACAGTATTTGTTTCTCATTACGATATGAATGGTATTAAAAACTGTTTTAAATACTTTTTTACCAAATTCAAGGCATGAAAGACAGTTGCGATGCCGTATTCAAGGCATGGAAAGTTTGTTTCATTATTATCATTTGAATATGTGTATTTAGATTCTCCTCTGTGGCTCCTTCTCCACATAGCCCCAATCAGAAATGAGAAGGATGTCGTGGTTCTGTTCCTTCTCACTTTTCGAGACATCACTGCCCTTAAACAACCCCAAGAAGAAGATGCTGCTAAAGGTAAAAAAAAAGGTTTGTTTTCTATGCAAAGATATTGCACCTTATCTGCATGGTAGTTTAGTTCACTTCACGTTAAGTATTGCCAAAAATACTATAAATATTTCATTTTGTGTGATTCCAAATATAGATGTTAATTTAATAGTGGTAATTGACTTAATTAGATTAATAAGGTTAAATTGAAGAGATTATTGCATGTCAGGAAAATTCGCCTTAATCTTGCATGTACCTTATCATAATTAATTTGCAGAACGAACGTAGTTTCAAATATTCATAGAATTTTTGGCAACTAATCTGGAATTCTTGTCTGCACTTTGGAATTGCTGCATCTCATCAATATTTTAGATTCCCTTTTCGGTTTGGCACAGTTTTGCACGATAAAAATAGCTCATAAGCACTTTACAAAAAGATTACGATTGCGCACAACCTACAGTTTTATGAAAAATATTTAAATTTGAAGTATATACTATGTGGATTCTAATGCTGTACGTTTATGTTTAGCATGGTTTAGTAATTACTATCTGAGTATTACTCATCAATAACATTTTTATTATTTAGAAAATGAACCAAATAGTGTTTTAATGAAAGTCTAATTTTGCTTTAAAAATGAAATGTATCAAGAAACACATTATATTTCTACTTCTGTCAATATCAAGATACCTTGAATTTCTAGCTAGAGCTAGCATATTTTCTTTGTGTTCGTGTACGATCTAAATGGAAGGCTGCTGCTCAAATTCATAAATATTACCAAAGTTGAGTGCTGTAAAGCTAAATGAACTAAAAATAAAAGAATAAACTAAAAAACTAAACTAAACTAAAAATAAACTAACTAAAAATAAACTAAACTAACTAACTAACTAAAATAAACTAAACTAACTAAAAATAAACTAAACTAACTAACTAACTAAAAATAAACTAAACTAGCTAACTAACTAAAAATAAAGACTAAACTAAAAATAAAAAAACAAACTAAAGTAAACTAAAAATAAAATAAACTAAATATAAACGAACTAAAAATAAAGTGTTATGAAAAAATGCAACTTCTTACAATTTTGTATTTGATAAACGAAGGTAAAAATAAATCACTGTAAAGTTACGATAATATTTTGAATACATCCTTCCCAAACATCTGATGCAGAAAAAAGCATGCATATGTTTATGAACAGGGATCTTACTGATGTCAATCTAGCCCTGTGTTAACTTCACCTTATTTTTGAGATGTTCAAATAATGGTTTAAGATGTCTAGCTCCATTCTAAACGATTGACAATTTTTTCAATGTTTGTTTACTCCTTGTATTCTAAACCGTATACTACTTGAAAAAAATCCAGACATTCAAGCACTTAAAAAGACAGGCGCATAGATTCAAAGGCGACCAGCCCTTAGTAAACCATGGCCTGCAGTCCCTGATATCTGTTTTCTTGACCGTAGAACCCGCGGTGCATAAACATGTACCGTGAACAAAGTGGTCAGCTTGTCGCAGGACCACCAATGTTTAATCCCCAAGCGAACTCGGTACCTATTTTATCGACCTAATCAAGAGATGAAAGGCTGAGTCAACTTAGCCCAGCCGGGGATCAAGTCCCGAACTTGTAGCGCCGTTGTGGGCCACGCTAGCCACTGCCCCACCGGGCCTTCCTTCAAGCATTTATTTCAAGTATATTTTTCAAAAACTTATGTTCAACTTTAGATAAGGTTCGCAATAGATAACTTTAGATAAGTTTAGCTTTAGAGATATTACAGATGTATTTTCCATACATTCTTGAAATATCTATGTCAACATAGTTTTATGTGTATTAAAAAGCATACTTTCATGTGTTGTGTCTCCGAACTTAAAATACCATTTATTAATAAAAAGGTCCCCAAATAAATTTCTTTATATTTCATTTTAAGTTATACACTACAATAAAAAAATTATTATTATAATATCTCATAGCTTGTTTAAAAGTGGTAGGAGCTTTCAGTTTTGATAAAATTCATTGAGGTAAATAGTGCTACTCAAAATTTATAACTTTCTAATGTTACCAAAAAAATCAATGGAATTGGCAAATTTTAATCAGCTGTTTCTTTCAACTCTTGTACGGGGTTTTAAAGAAAGTGTTATTATTTAAAATTGCTAAACTCAAATTTTAATTTCGTTTATAGAATCTCTTAAGCTCTAAAGAAATTAGTTTAGAGTTAAATCTGAAGGACTATCTTTTCGCTACTATTAAATAACATAAACATCTCCTATTCCTTTATTTATGAGCTGTCCATGTGCATCTATACGTACGCAGTGACAAACCTTCTAATGATACTTTTATTATAATGTATCCGAAAATCCTTACGCGGCCTTTATTTTCGAATTCTTTGGTCCTGCTGGACATACTTTCAGTCACAAAGCTACTTATAAAACGATAAATAATCATGTTTTTGTAATTCAAAACTAATAACTTAATTTTGGAAAAATTAAAAAATTTAACTTTTTACATGGTCCTCTGGTTTTTGTAGTTATAAGTTACTCAGCTAATTACAGTGCCATATTCTAAGCTTGTTGCCATCTGTAAGTACTTCAAAATAGCACTCACTAATTTCTTGAGCCTTTATTCTATAAATAAAACAAAATTATTTTATCAAAGCGGGCTTATGGTCAGCAATTTACTGCATCTTCTGCACTTCACATATTTCAGCTGAAAAATGCCAGTTTTATTAATTTTCATTTAGGAAAAATTAATTACTTAAGACGCGCTTCAAGAGTTCCGGATTTTGCAAAATAATAAAAGGTAGAAGGAAAACAAAACGACGAAAAAAAATCTGAAAGCTCTCAGATTTTATACAACGCCCAAAGGGGCGTTTTTCTAACATTTTGTGTGTCACCTTCATTTATTAAATACTACTTTCTTCGCGCTTAAACCATAAAATTCAGTTCAACAGCAATATCGCAAAATAATTTTAAAATGAGCATATCTTTAGAATTCCCGATACAAAGTCTCGCGCGCTGAAAATAAAAGTGTTTTATTTTTGGTACAGTGTTGCCATTGCTCGCTTTGAAATCGTTGAGTTTCGTAATAAGAAATTCCTTAAAGTGTTACAAAATATGATATCGATAATAAAACAAATTCCAAGTTTGGGCTTCCAGATGCCCATATTCGGAGGAGGATTACATTATTCAAACTTTGATGGCTCTATGTACCGCTGTTTTAACACAATGCGAGAAACATACATGCATTTATGCAGATTCTTCATTATTTAATTTCTTTAAATATAACACAGGGCGATAATATTTGGTGGCAACAGTTTGAAAAGTGATAGGAACATTTACAGTGAATCGACGCAAAATGTCAAAACGAAATTAATAGCCCTTCCGAGCTAACTCTCTTTTGGGCTAATAATCGATCCAAATCAAAATAATATCGGCCTAATAAAACGAAATGAACATTACATGAAACCCATATAACTACCTCACATATATACAGGTTGTTTCAAAGAGAATCATCCGATTTGAAAAAAAAATTACAACTACTCAGCTTTTAATCCATTTTGATCGAATAATATGTAGGTGGAAAGAGGGAAAGTTAGAGTTTCTTGTAGTTGGCGACAGGTAGTGTTAAAGCTGTTCCTCCACTCGCCACTTCAGTGTTTGTTTAGATGGTTACTGCGCAAAAGGAATGCTTTTGTGTTCTACGCTTCGCAAAGTGTGAGTCCGTAACAACCGTTCAGCTTGATTTTCGTCCACAGTACCCTGGTGTTCAACAATCTACCGCTCAGAGCATTAGGCGATGGTATAAATAATTTCAAGATTCAGGTTGTCTGTGTAACAGGAAATCGCATGGCCATCCCCAGATGTCAGACGAAAATGTGAAGCGCATCGTTTGCACATAGTCCACAGAAGTCCACTCGCCGTGCCGGTAGGGGACTTGATGTTACTGCAACAACTGTCTGGCATGTTTTGCAGCGACGTTTGTTTTATTACTCATACAGAATTCAATTGCTGCGAGCTCTTCATACAGGTGACAAAGAGCGACGTGGGGAGTTTTGTGAATTCATTATTCAAAATGTGTCACAAAATGACAATTTTAATAAGCTTTATGTTTAGTGACAAGGTTGCCTTTCATTTAAGTGGCAAGGTCAACCGCCACAGTGTTAGAATATGGGGTATGGAGATTATTGTATTAAACAAATTATACAGCATCAGAGTGACTCGCCAAAAGTTAATGTCGTTTGAGCTATTTCTCAGAAAAAGATGTATAGCCTCGTTTATTTTTATAGAGAGCACTGTTACGGGGATCCCATATCTCGATATGCTTGAACGCTGCCTTTTCTCATAGGCAGAAACCAATTCGGTAAATTCGTTTTCCAGTAAAATGGGGTACCATTATGCTGGAGCTTGGATGTTTGAGAAACTTTAACAACCGCATTCCTCAACGATAAATCAGCCATTAAAGACCTGATGACTCGTTTGAGCATCACTAGCCTCCGAGATCATCGGACCTCTCAGTGTAGGATTTCTTCTTATGAGTGTTTGTAAAAGACTCCGTTCATGAGCCTACTCTTCCAGCTGTATTAGCTGATATGAAGATACAAGCAGTGGATGCAGATATGCTCGCAAAATTTTGGGATGACTTTGATTACCTTGCAAACAAATGTCTTGCATCCAAAGGTGGGCATATTGAAAAAGTTTAATTTTGTTTGAACCTTTATGATTAGCCCCGTGATAGGAACTTCATCTTAAATTTCTGTGTTCAGTATTTTTCATAATATACACATTTAAAATCGGGGGATTCTTTATTAAATACCTTGTGTTTCCGTGACAACTGAAATCATCTGTTTCATTGAAAGCAGCAAACCAAGAATGAAAGAGAAAACAGTGCTTGCTGAAACAGTTGCGTTTAATGTCAACACAGTTTTGACAAAGTATCGCTGTTTCATATGAAAATTTGGAAAATTTCCCACCCTGAAAGTTATAAAATCGTCAACCGCCTTTTAAACAGCTGAATTATTATTGAAGATATCTCGAGCGTACCCAATAAACAAAACTGCCATAATCGAAAAATGGCGTAAAATATAGAGGACGGATCTATTCAATAAGCAGAGTCTGCGTATATGAGCAATTTTCTATACTATTTACTTTTAAACATGTGCCTAAGAGTTAATTTTAAGCAACTGGCCACGATATCTGTTGATCTATACTGAATTATTTATAATGCAGTTTCTTCTTCATTTTATGGATATTTTCACAGTTTGGCTGTGATTCTGTAATTTCTAGTACAGATCTGATTCCATTTTGTTCTTTTGTTCAACGGAATGATTGGAATTTCATGGGTTCATTGTGACGATATGTATCAACTTTACAAAAAAATCAATTTTGCAAACCAGAGAAGATATAATATAATAATCGGCTGCTCTATTGCTAAAAGATGTATTTATGATAAGGGCTGTTTCAAATGCAGACTCTCTTAGTATAAACTTTCAAATAAGTGCCACGCACATTTGATATGCTTACAAAGTTTACTTCAATTTTATCGCATTTTATAAAATACAATAACTATTAAGCAATCTAGTTTCATGCTATTATATACCACATAATCCTATACATCATGGGACAAACGAATTTACATATTTTAAACACTGTAAATCTAGCCGGATGACGCAAGGGAGCAATATCGGCAATCGATTATTTCATCTACAATAATCCAATAAATAAAATTTAATTAAAACAGAACTGTATTGAATATTTCACTTTACGTAAGAAATAATTGGCATTCGCGCATATTTTGTTAAATGCGTGGATTAAAAGACAAAAATTAGAGTCTTACAAAATTTTGAATTAATATTCCTTCATTAATTGTTTTGGTTTTTTAATAGAAATTCTGAAATTAGTTATAATTTTCCTTGAGGTAAACAGGCCTAGTGTTTTTACTTCAGTTTAAAAGATATGTAATATATTTATGCAGGGTAACCCAAAAGTCCGTTAACATTTGAAAATTCGATAATTCACTGAATAATGTAAGTAGAGAGGTAAAAACTCCTACACATGCTTGAAATGTCGTGGGGTTTTATTGAAAGCAAAAAAGTGCTTAAAACGGCCAACAGATGGCACTCCATATGATAATAAAAACAAATATTAACATAACAACTGATTTTTAGCAAAGACTATGTTCTTTGTAACAAATGTTCAAAGTGTCGGCCGTCATTCATCAACAATATCTGCAGCCGAGGGACAATACTGTGAACACCACAGTACAGCATATCTGTAGGTATGGTGAGACATTGTCGGCTGATGTCATCTTTTAGCATCCCTAATGAGGTCGGACGATCGCGGCAGGTTGCGGTGACTTGCTATTTCAGGTAACCCCATGGCCAATAAACACACAGACTGAGATCTGGGGACCTGAGAAGCGAAGCATGACAAAGTGGCGATCCTCACCAAACGATGTGTGTAAGAGATCTTTCACACATGTTGCAATATGGAGTAGAGCGCCATTCTTCATACAAGTCATCCCTTCTAACACGTGTTTATCAACCAGTCTAGGGATGATGCGATTCTATAAAATATATCAGCGCACCTCCCACCCATCACACCGACAGCTTGAATAGCACAGCTATTCCGATCAAGGCTGATGTGATAAATCCACATGATACGGTGACTACAGCTCATTTCATACACGATTTTCATGCGGCGTGACTGACATTTTGCCCCCCAACACCATATGTTGGCCTTTTTTTTATTTCAATAAAACCTCATGACATTTTAAGTATGTATGCCAATTTTTAACTCTCTACCTACATTATTCTGTGAGTTATTGAATTTGCAAATGCTAACGGATTTTTTTGGTCACCCTGTATTTTTACTACAAAGTTTACAATATTAGAATGCAGTAAATACTTTCCAGTGGAAGATATAATTTCACGGTGACAAAAAAAATATTTGCAGCAAATTACTGGTTTCTTGAAAAGACCTGAACTTCGGAATAGATTTGAACTTAGCTTCTGCTGCTTCGTCGTGTTGCTTTTACACTTTGATCTACAAAAGTCAGAACCATGCTTTTGTGGACAATTTCTACTCTAAAATGACATTTGGATGGTTTTATCTCGAAGAAGTGACTTAAATGGCACTAAAATGGGATTCAGCTCAGAGATAAATATTGACTTGCTAGATATAATTTCATTAGCATTAGTGTTATGATTACAAAATGTGCCCTGATGTCCCTTTTACATGCTTCCATTTGTCCCTTTAAATGCATCCAGTTACTGTACCAAACTTATTAAACACTACATTGCACGTCAAAATTCAAAGGTATTGACAAGAAAACATTTAACAGTTACTTATTAAAAGGTAATTTAAAAATTTTATACAAAAAAAATTAGATAATATAAATTAGTAAATTTTCTAGTTGATTATTCTCAAAATATTGGTTTAATGTCAAATTTATGAAAAATTAAAAATTATGGAAAAATGGCCTTCCCTGTTTTGTGGCAAATCTTTCTTGAATTAGACGTAATGTTACACCTGACAGAAATGGAAATATCAAATATTGATTTCATATATCTGAACAAACAGTTAATCATGTGTTGTGGAATTGTACGCCGTTATTCTGAAAGTGAACGTTTCATAACCTGGAAGGTCCAGGAAGCAATCTCGAGCCCTGCCATATGGCAGCTTAAGACATTCTCCACATGCTCAATCGGATTCAAGTCTGGTGGATTCAAGTCAAGCTGGCCAATGCATTCATTGGATATACTCTGTTTCCAAGTATTCTGAGAACAGAGTATTATTGTCATTCACTTGCAAACAGTCTAGGTTCGTTGTCTCAAGTTCAAATTGCATTCAGGCCGAATATGTGATCTGAAAAAAGTTACGGACCAATTTTTTATCTAAATAAAAAGCTTTATTAACAAAATAAACATATTTTAATTTTAGCTTATAAAATATATATACCAAATTTTAATATCGAAAAAGAAAAATATAAATTTATAGTCATTTTCTAATCTGAAATATAATGTTACACATTCTTGTTGGCTACAGTGTGTAATTCCAATATACTGAGAGGTAAATATTAAATTCGATGTAAAAAAAAGTTACGCCACTAGACATCAGTTGAAAACTTCATTTAGTCAGCATATTTTTTCATATAGTCCTTTAATTTGGACGAGCAACATATTTTATGAAATTCTTCTAGGAATAATGATTATAACAATTTCTAAAGCAATAGTTTCAAGTATATAGGTGAGATTCAGTTCGTTATAAGAAATAAATCAATTTATAACCATTTTTATAAAACTAGAGCTCTCACTTAAAGGCAGACATATCAAATGTCCAATTTTTTCTTCTTATCCCTCTCGTATTTAATATTTGATTATTAGAGCTTTTTAGCTATATTGCGTCATTATTCATTTTTAACATTATTTTTACAGTTGGACTTAGCAAGTTCGCCCGCCTTGCCCGGTCTGTTACTAGAAGTCGTTCTGTCCTGGTTCAGCAATTTTCCACTCAGTTATCCCAAGGCCTCAAATCAGATCCCACTAAACAATCACAAATCGCACATGTAAGTCTATTCTTTATAACATTTCCTTCCAAACATTAAAATTAAATTTAATGAAGAAGAAGTAACAGAGGAAGTGTGAAATAAATGTTGTTAGTAATTGGCATTTGAAATTAATAGTTCTATTTGTTTCAAATTTAATCTTTAAGTACTAGCTTAGTTATTATATCTCATTTTTATGCAATGTAAGTAACACGTGAGTAAGGAGAAAGAGAGTATATAAATGTAAGTATTAAACTGAGG
Organism: Stegodyphus mimosarum; assembly: GCA_000611955.2. Lineage (NCBI taxonomy): Eukaryota > Metazoa > Arthropoda > Arachnida > Araneae > Eresidae > Stegodyphus > Stegodyphus mimosarum. The sequence continues at coordinate 644,646 of KK116287.1, forward strand.
TAAAATTGAATTGATACTTGTTTAAAAGAAAGGCTTTGTGCATTTCGAGTGAGGCAGACACCAGAACCCTCTTTTCACTGTCTCTCTCAAAATGTATAGTGTTCCTTTAACACTAATATCAAACCACATTTTTTTTTTGCTTTAATTTCGACATCGTACTTCTTCTGCTTTAATTCCAACCACATATTCATAAAATTGAATTAAGAATATTATTCTCCTTACATATTTCATCATTGCATGTTTCTTAGAAAAGGCATTAAAAATGTAATGGATTAATGAATATTTGCAACTTTCGTACTCACATGTTCAATACTGTGCTTTTATTTTTCGCTTTTCTAATACATCCTTAATGAAGTTAAAGAAAAGACAAAATCCTCTAATCTCCTTTTAGAAGATTTTTTGCTCCTGTAATTTTCCTTTATATTATTTGAAAATTGAAAATATTCAATAAATAAAAAAAACTTTTACTATTTTGACTATATTTAAAAAAGTTGAATTTAATGAACTACATCTGTCGGATTCAGATACTAATCGTCTAATATTTTTTCGGATTCGTCTAATATTTTTTTTCAGTTTATGATTCCCAAACATCTTAAACTTTTTACCACAGAGTCATTTTGTTATTCCCTTTGAAAGAAGTTATGCAACTGTTCTATAATTATAAAGTGAGTTCATATAGTTTTGCAAAACAAAATTTAAAAAAAAAGAGTTTCAATCTTAACTTAAATAGATAGATCCTTTTCAAAAACAAAAGTGCCTGGGTGTAGATTACAAATAAATCAAAGCTCTGTTATCGAGATTCAGTTCTGCGCGGAAATCTACGTTTTAACACCTTATAAATTTAAATAATTTACACTGATCCGTTTCTGCGCTTTACATTTAACTACTTTAAAAGAGGGAAATTAATTTAAAATAAAATTGGTTTGAATGTCACAATTGTACGAAAAGAAAACTACCTAACTGACAGGATTATTCACTTTATACGGAAAATATAACTGACGGAGGAGAAACAGAGTGGGGTAAGGAATTTAGTAATAAAAACGATGTGGGGGAAAATAATTATGGGATGTGGGCGGGAATGAATTATATAGTTTTTGTATAAATTTTAATCTGTAATTGTCACACAGAAAATCCTCCCACACATTTTGATCAGTTGCTTTTGCTTTTAACTATACATTTAGAAGTTTGTTCTCTATCAGATTAGTTATAATACTTGATTATTTTCCGCCATTACTGATAAATGTTTTCACGTACCGCTACAGGTTGAAGAAAGGTCTGCTTTAACTAAGTGACCATTTTAAGTCATAAATATAACTTATTGTCATAGAAAGAAATCATCAGGGACCTGAGCATTTTTGTTATCGGACATTAATAAAAGAATCGTGTCGAGCGAGCTAATAACTACACCACGAAGGCATGCTAGGATGGCGGGAGAAATACTTTATTTCACTTTGAATATGCATGTTAATTATATACTAGCAAATTACGAGACCATAAAATTTCGAAAAACTTTACCTGTTCCCATTAAAACTGAAATCATCTGATGAGTTAGTTTTCTCCTTTAACTGCATTTACATTTTTTCAATTTTCAAGTACAAAAATTTTAAATGGAAGAAAGGGCATAAAGAAAAGCGAATGTAAAGTTGTTAAAGTGTATACGATGCAAAATTATGTGTTCAGAGTTTCAATAACTAGAATTTTAAGTAACTAACACTGAGCAAAGAACATGTATGACTTTATCACATTATGTCTCTAGAAACAAAATTCATGAATAATTTTAAATGATATGCTCTCTTTATTAACAAGAGAAAAATGCTTTCAAAATCATTCTTTGCTACTGTATGTGCCTAATTAACCATACTCCTAACGTATTATTTCCTCCTGATATCATAGCGTAATCTGAAAATCCGAAGAAAATATAAAGAAGCCACTTTCGTGACGCAGCTTACATTTTATTGAAGAATAACTGCAACAAACATAACTCTTTTTAACTAAATATTTATTATTTTGCTAGTCAAGCAACAATATTATTTTGTTTCTTTTCTCTACTTCTTTAGAAGGATGGAAAGATGTCCGTACCATGTATTGCATCAAAACATTTTTATTATATCAAATAAATAAATAAGAAGCTACATTTTTTAATTTTAATTTATTTCATTACATTCTTTCTTTCTTTATTACCTATAACTGTAGGTTTATCCACCGATTTTAAATATTTTGTAATGCATCTTTAATCTAAGTACTCAAATTAAAATTTTTAATTAAAGAAACATTTTTCTCTCTTCTGAAAAGGAGAAATATTTTAAGAATCTCTTTCTTCCTATTATCGAAATACCATGACATCATACATGAAATATATTCACGTATTTTTTTTTATTTTCAATAATGTATTTACTCTACAATTCAGAACTTCTTGTAATTAATTAAATTTTATCCTCCAGATGATAAGCCTCAATTCAGAAGTCCTGCCTCAGTATCGACAAGAAGCTCCCAAAACCCCGCCTCATATACTCCTGCACTATTGCGCCTTCAAAGCCATCTGGGACTGGGTTATCCTCTGCCTCACTTTCTACACAGCCATCATGGTCCCTTACAATGTGGCCTTCAAGAACAAGACCTCCGAGGATGTGTCGCTGCTTGTGTTAGACAGCATCGTCGACGTCATCTTCTTCATAGACATTGTTCTCAACTTCCATACGACGTTCGTGGGGCCCGGAGGGGAAGTGGTTTCGGACCCCAAAATCATCCGCATGAACTACATGCGTAGTTGGTTCATCATCGATCTCCTCTCGTGTCTGCCTTATGACGTGTTCAATGCCTTCGACCACGACGATGACGTAAGTTTTCCAAACAGTACATTTTATACTTCTTTTGTATTTTCACTCATATTTCTTGTTAAAAATTTCTTTGAAATAATAAATTTATTTCTGGAAATATAATATTGCATATTTCTGACTAGTATTCATTTTTTTAGATTTGGAGCTAAAGATGGTATCCATCTTTTAAAATACTGCGACTTGAATAATAAACTATCAATTTCAAATAATGTAATATTCAAATTTAACTCTTAATATCTTAAGCAATTAATTGAAAACAGGTGACATTGATCTTACCGCTGATTTTTGTTTCTGCTCTTTAACAATGTGTCTCTGATAAATGAATACTCTCTTTTGCACCAAATAATGTACTTTTTTAATTTTATTCTTTAAAGACAAAGAAATGTAGGCCATCAGAAACATTAGTACATCAGCTGAAAATGGTTCTAACTAAAAATGAAATGAAAAAAGTGACTTTTATTCCAATTTCAATGTATTTTATATATTGCTGATGTATCTGTTTTCTGATTTGAATTTTCTTTCTCATTTCAGCAAGGTATAGGTAGCTTATTTAGTGCTCTAAAAGTGGTGCGACTCTTACGTCTGGGTCGAGTAGTCAGGAAATTGGACAGATATCTGGAATATGGAGCAGCTATGCTTATCCTATTATTATGTTTCTATATGCTAGTGGCCCACTGGCTAGCATGTATATGGTACAGCATTGGCCGGAGTGACGCTGAAAATGGATATGTACATAGCTGGTTGTGGAAATTATCCAACACCACAGGAAAGCATTTCTATTATAAGCCTAGTTCTAATCCAGAAAATAATCACACTCACGAGCTGACTAAGGGACCGCCAAGGGGTACTATGTATGTCACTGCTTTATATTACACCATGACATGCATGACCAGCGTCGGTTTCGGAAACGTGGCTGCTGAAACTGATAATGAAAAAGCTTTTACGATCTGCATGATGATTATCGGAGGTATAATAATAATTCTTGAATTCCTTTGTATTTATTCTTCACATCTGCATTTGTAAAGTTTTATAACTGTGTTGTGTATTTAGTACTAATAGCAGTATCCCATTTATCCGAAGTAATTTTTAGAAAGTCATTTCGGATTACTCTTTTTCAGATGATAACTGTTTTTGGCAATTCAAGATAGATACAGAACAATTATAAGCAAAATAATGTAGCACATCGCCAAATATTTGCATGCATTTTTATTCAAAATAATAAATTATCATAGTAGAACAATTAACAACGAACACGCTAATTAAAGAAGCGCTTTCTGTAATTTAATAATGTTGCTTTCTTCGGTAGCAATTACGTAAAAAATGGGAACCATAAACAAAAGGATATCAAAACATCTTTGAAACTTTCTGCTGAAATAGGAAAAGAAAAGAAAAATAACTAAGCCCCAGTATAATCTTTATATTAGGAAATCTTAATCAATGGTCAAGGCATATCAAGAGCAGATTTGTTCGTAAACAGAAATTAAGTTCGGATTAGAATTGAAATCTTTGCCTAAAGTAGAAAGACTTTTATTGATATAAAAATCCTCAAGGAAATCTAGTCCATTCGCTGAAGACATTTTTGAATAGCATCAGTAAAGGTTAAGGAGAACACGTGATTTGAAGCGTAGCAATGCCATGCAGTGCATTATTTATTGCTTTTCTTGTCTCCAAGTAAAACATTTATGCCGTCCTTTACCTTAACGGATGATTATCTTTAACTTTTCTTCTGTAATAATATTCATAATAGTTTTATTTGCATACCATTCGTTAACAATGAGTGACCTTCTTTCGAGTTTTCTCGCAACAATTAGTAGCAGCTGTTCTACATCTTAGTTTCATGAGCTGTACATCAGCCTAATGTATAATAATTATTTTCTTCAACGAGAAGAGCATCCCGGAGCAATAAAGCAATTTCTTTCGTTTTTCCATTAACTGTATTATTGTACAATATTTCTAAAAAGAAATATGAACATCATTTTCGAGTTTCAGGAATGCTCTTCAGCAGTACTATCAACATCAATGGATGGTCACAAAAAAAAGAAAGAAAGAAAGAGAAAGAAAATAGAAAATAGAACATTGTTTCCTTCAAGTACTCAGCAATTTTCCTACAGTTTATTGGTACCTCTTATATTTCCTGTTTTGAACGTTTAGCAGTTTCTTGGTAACATTCATCAAACATCAGAATTTTAATTAATATAATCCACAGATGAATGTGGGTATCTAAAAGTCATCTCCTTGTGAAAGACTTAGTTTCAATATTCGCTGTAGAAGGTATTTCTCCTGCCTTCTTAGCACGCCCTTGTTGTGTAATAGCCAGCACACTCGGCACCTATCCAGAGATCTGAGGTTCGAGTCCCTGCGGGGGCATTGCTCATTTTTCATGATTCCTGCTTCAAAATATTCCTAATGACTTTACAACTCTTTTTACTTGTAATGTACTAATATCAGTTGTTTTTATTGTAAAATACATATTTATTTATATATAATGTAGAAGTTAAAAAAAGAAAATCAAAAAGCGTATTTAAAAGCGTTAGAGGTAAATGGCGTATTAATTCAGGGTTATTTGTTTCTTCCTGTTTCAGTTTAGCTGGTTTTGATTAAGCGGCATTCAACTCAGCGCACTTTTCGTAGCTTAATAAAATTGATATCTGCTTTATTCTTTTTCATAAGGCATTCAGAAAGTTTCTAGATAACAGACGTTTATGAGAGTTAAATGCTTAATATTATACTATCATTTAAGGTACATCCACTGTATGTCACATTTTTCTGGTATGGAAACGTTTTCAATCGGGAACAAGAAACTTTTGTAATCCAAAAAATGTCATGTTTGAATAAGAAAGATTTTTCGGTTTTACTTTTATACCTTTAGAATGAATTGAATCCTTAATATCGTAAAAGTCATGTGTGGGAGATAAGCATTTTTATTTACCACAGTATTTTGCTGCTGGACTTATTTTTAACTGGAAAATAACTTCCGAAAATATGGCATACGAGGAGGTCTTTCATCCACCTCAGTCACAGCAGAAAACGTATTGCTGCTGTATAAAACTCTCGTCACTGAAGATCGCCATATCACTACGCAGCTATCAAGGACAGTCTAAATAGCATATCGAGGAGTCTCAAATTTATTCTTCATAATCGCCTTTTCTTTAAAAAATTATTTTCTAGGGGAGTATCGCATCTTCTTGTTGACGAACGGAGAGAGAGAAAGTAATGTAGATCGTTGAAACTGATATAAGAAAGCTTAATAGCTACGAAAGTCGAAGAAGTTTAGAAATTTTTATAGATGAAGAAGTGTAAATATACATATGTATGAGCAATTGATGAAACAGTAATCGGCGTTTAAATGTTTTGTTAATGCAATATCGCTGACGGAAACAAAGGAAAATACGCCGATAAAATAATGGTCATATTTTTTTACTCTAAATGTAGCCCACTTTTAATTGTGAAGTTTAAGCCACAAAGTACACTTAAGCAGAATAGTATAAAAATGCTTCCTTATTCGGGGGCTTTAAATGAACTTTGAACCATGTGTGTTTGAAAATTTCAACAAATGTTTAAGGTGAATTATCAAGACTAGAATGTAGTTAACATCTTTCTTTTTCATTAAATCCTCATGCGTTTCTAGACCTTACTCCCATTCATTAATAATTATTAATGTTTTACAAAGCAACTGAAAATAATTTTTATGATCTGAGAAATAGTGTAAGATCAACGGGTATACATTACAGGGTTTAAAATGATAATTTAACAAGTTTAAAACATATAAATTTGGCAAATCAATGAAGAGTTATGATCTATACAATGTAGCATTCTCTGGAGCATAAACTTCAAAGTAACTTGTAATGGACATAAAATTTATATCGATGATAAGCAAAGGAAGCAAGTATAAAAAGCTGAGGTATTCAAATAGTTAGTATTTGTGGGCAGTTGAAATTGGAGTATATTTAATTTCTGGAAAATGTTAGGTTTATGTGTCTCTTTTTTTTTTTTTTTTTTTTTTTTTTAGAATTACATCTCAGAACTTATTACCTGCGTTAAATGAGATTTTCATCATTTTCACTAAATTCAATAAAAGTGCAAGCTTGTTCTGTTTTTTGTAATATTAGCTGAGAAGTTATTTTTGTGCCAGGCAATGAGATCATATACATAATAAAAAGCCACTCCATAAAACCGAGATGAAGGCTACTCCTGTGAAGCAATCATACTCTAAGAAATTTTATGAGCAAATGCAAGTGACGCTAGAGAATACAGGCATCGATCACTTTACCAAAAAGAGACATATCCATTCGCTTATATCCTGCAAACACATGGCAGTTGTGAAATATACGATGATTGAAAATATGTTTGCTTACAAGATTTGAGAAATGAGCACATCAAATGAAGAACAGCAAACTGTGGTTATGATACCGGATGGATGATACTCTCTGTTCCCTTTTAATCAGCCCATTCTATTATTTCTCGTCTAGTGTTACTGTTTGGGCAATGTCAATTTGCTTTTAGGTGTCAGTTCTTTTCGGTCAACAGAGCATTTGCCTTTCCCACGGATTTCCCGCGGTAGTATAAAATTCATTTTATTGAAAGATCCTTATAGCTCCACTTAAAAAAACTACCATACTCATATATTTATAACAAATGCAAATACACTGCTCTCAATATTGAGATTGGAGCACTAAAAAGGAGAGGCCGTGGACATTCGGAGTTCGAGGGATTCGGATCGATGGACGCATTAATCAAACAAATAAACAAAAACTGAAAAAAATTTGTTCAAATCATCTTGATTTATTCGGTATGAAATATGACGGCCATGCATGGAAACATGTGCTCTTAAACACCTTGACATATAACTTGTCATATTATAAATGAGATCATTAGCCGCTTTCTGAGAAATGTTTACCCACGTTGCAAATATTGAGTACGTAATGCGTTCAGATTCGAAGCTTGTTCTTCCTTTTGCAATAGCCGACCAGTGATAGATGATAGATGATAGACGACCAGTGCACCAGATGATAGATAAATCAGAAGTTACGATAGGCCACGGAAGATCATTAATTTTATGGAAACTATTGAATACAGCATGAGCAATATGCGGCATATCATTATAGTATAAAAAACAGCTCCTGGGCAATTTACAGGAATGACTATATGTATGGTTACACGTCAAAATCCACATTTCGTTGAGGTGTACCAAGAAATAAGACTACACTGATTGGATTTTTGTGTATTATGACTCTTCGCTGCAATATTCTGGGAGCAGGGCAGATTTCACTTTCTCTCGTGAAACTTGCTGATGGTATTGACTACAATGTCTTCAGAACCATCACTATTTCGAACAAAGAAAATAGAACAGAGCAGTCCTCCATTGCTACCTGTACGTACACTATCACAATGTTTGAGAATCTTTGGCTTTGGACCAATGGAACACCTTTCTTTGGTTGTCTGGCTCGCAGCCCAGTGTCGTACAAGTGCCTGCTGATGGCGTTTTAGATATTGCTGGACGTCCTGAACTTACTATGTGACATCCAAGAAAAAAGGAATGTTATGCATGATTTGCAGTAGAAAAATAGATCACTATGCATCATTTTTCTAATTTGACATTCAGTCCAGGTAGAATTCACCTCAGGCCACCATTTACTGTATTTAGAGTTTGTGGCTGTTTTCATAAATACTGGAATACACAAAGCTGAACGCGACTAACATTTCAGCCTAAACAAATTGAAGTCAGCTGGGGTAATATACCAGAATTTTTTAGATCTAGGATTCTATTTCTCTCCATTTGGTGAGAGGTGACGATGAGTGCCAAGACAAATTCAAAGCATCACACCATCAAATCCAGTTAATCCGGTTACTGAAATTTCCTGTAGCAGAAAAAATTACATTTGATCAAACATTTATTCTATTTAAGCCCGTTCTGCATGTCACTCATTGAAACTACAGGCTGAAAATTTCCTCATTTTCCTGTTTTAGCTACTCTTATAATTCGATGCAAGGAAACATCTGCCAAAGAAATTACCCTAACAGTGACAAAAAACAAGACATTTGGAGGGATTAAATGGAATTTATTGGGAGCAATAGACAAACCTGAAGCTCATCTCTCCATATCATGATACAATATTTTATTTTTACTAGATCTATTATTAAATTTCTAAGAACTGCATTAATTTAAAACACTATCCAGTTGTAAAAGTGAATTTAAATTGATAGGAGTCCCACAAATTTTCAGTCTCACAAATTATTTCAGTTCCACAAATTTTCTTTGTTCATGTATAAAGTAGTTATCACCATTTCTGTTTTTTTTGTACATCTAATATTGTAAAATGATAATGGCTATAACATACAATTTCCTATAATTACAGATATAATATACCTCTAGGATAGATCTCTAATAGTGCACTCAGCTCTTATGTGATGTTAAAATGCTTCAATATATCTAGTACTCAGCGCAATTTATCTATGTAGAAAAATTATTCATGTTAAAATAGTTACGGAATTTTCAATGCGCATGCGAAGTAAAACTTCAGATTTATTAATTCAACTTTATCTCTTCCGCAGCACTTCTGTACGCCACTATTTTTGGACATGTGACAACCATCATTCAGCAAATGACATCGGTAACTGCAAGGTACCATGAAATGTTAAACAACGTGCGCGAGTTTATGAAGTTACATGAAGTTCCAAAAGCCCTTAGTGAACGTGTTATGGACTATGTGGTATCTACTTGGGCCATGAGCAAAGGCATAGATACAAAAAAGGTATAATAACATTTTTAACATTTTATCTGAGCTTAATTCCTTTTATATAAAGTGTTGTTACATAAATGAAATTTTAAAAATGCAAAGTGCATTCACGCAAATCAAAGCAGTCGTTTTCTATACCACGAAAACCACCATGTGTCTTTCCTCAGTCCCCTTCTATTGTGATCTTTATTTGTGTTTGCAAAGTTTCCATATTAACCAATCAAAACACCAAACAAAAGGCTACTTTTTTAAATAACATTTTGTTAAAAGCATGGTATTTCTGTTTCTGTGCATTCATGATCATTTTATAATTATATATTTATTTATATTTTAATTTACTTTCACTAATTATCTTTCAGTTTAATGGTCCATCCTTGCTAAACCTAATTTTAGGTACATTCGAGTTTTTATATAAATGTTACAACTAAAATAAATATTTTAAATTTCCAATTACGACAAAACAATATCATGCATGCTAAAGTTAGCAATTATTACGACGAGCATTAATTGTTTTCTTCAAAAATCGAACTTTTGCCCCTATTCATGTTACTTGGAAGAAGAAGATACACAGAACATCATTGTGGATTGCATATAACTAAGTCGTGGAAATTACTTTCAGTAAAAATATGCAAAAAATTGTTGTGTAGACATGTTTCTTCGTGTTGTCAAGTTTCTTAAATTTCAAATGTTTGTTCTGAAAAATACTGAGTTTCTGCAAAGATTCACTTCATTTAGAAAATCAGGGTAAAACTTTAAGAGTTGAACTACATTTCACCTACATCTTATGATGATTAAGCATTTTTCTGAATTTCTAAAATATCATTACATTTGGCTTAAACCATCTTTAGATTTTAATCTCACCTTCAAGCGTCATGTTTATTGAGTCTGTTTACGTGAAATAGTATTTGTTCTTGGTAGCAGAAGTTAATACTAGTAAGACAGTAGATGGTTTTGAACAAGAATGAGATGAGTTTTGCTTCTGTTACCTATTACTGTCTGCTTAATATGAGCTTTTTTTATACAGGTACTATTTACCAACTCTCGGGGTGTTCTTAAACGGCTCTTAGATTTTATATCTTTATTAATTCTTTTCATTTTAATTTCTCTGTTTTAAAATTTCCGTTATTTTAGTACCCTTTTAATTTGCTACATAACTAAATATCAGACAAAAATTGCTGACACCAGTTAATCTTTTGGGTAATTAAATAACTGTCTATAAAATGAATTGGTGTCTGAGGTTAAATTTATGTCAGTCAAAAACGGGGTCTCAAAGAGAAGAAAACATTTATTAATTGTCCAAGAGATTTCATAAAAAAAGTTTAATCATGTAGAGTTACTTTTCCGTTATTGATATTCAGTATTATTCTCTGAATTGCTTAGTTGTTCTCCATAGTATTTTGTCGATGTTGAAAATCAATGCAACATCTTTTATATAGGTATTAAGTTATTGCCCGAAAGACATGACTGCTGACATTTGTGTGCATCTGAACCGCAAAGTGTTTAACGAGCACCCTGCTTTCCGACTGGCTAGCGATGGTTGTTTGCGAGCCCTAGCAATGTACTTCACAATGGACCATAGCGCCCCTGGAGATTTGCTGTACCACACTGGAGAGAGTATTGATACACTTTGCTTTGTCGTCAGTGGATCTCTGGAGGTCATCCAAGACGATGAAGTCGTCGCTATTCTCGGTATATGCTTGACACTCTTCTCGGTATATGCTTGACTCTTGGTATATGTTTGACACTCCTAACATTTTTTACGGTGTACTCATGTCAGTTTTGGGTTTCTAACATAGTAAAGCAAGGACGTTTGTTTTGCAAAACACCCATCTTAGGAAACATGAGTTACAATAAAATATGTATGTTACTTATAATATGATATTACATTTCAAACATTCTTCACTTCGTAATCTATCTATATTTGAAATTATATGTGTTTATTTGAAATAATTTCGTTAAATTAAAGCGCCTATATTTCAAATATGTGTTAGTTTTTATCTTAAAATACTATAATGAAATTGATTTGTAGCCTCGGAATACGTTTTCACTAGAAAAAAGAAAAGTTAGTCTTTCAAACAATTTGTTGTACACAAATTAACGCAACCAGTGATTCCAAAGTTGAAATAATTGGAGTTCATAGTTACTCTAATAATGTTTAATACAATAAGGACTTAAAATTATTGTTGATTTTGATAACAGAAAGTAAAATGGAGAAAATTATTTTCATTGAGAAATATGAGTTATAAATAAAGCCTTTATAAAAGTGCTCAAAAGCTCATATGTATCTAGATGGGAAACAGTCTGTGGTATGCTTCACCATGTATAGTATTACACATCAAAATATACTTCATTTACATCATATTATAAGTTTATCTATCTCGTATTACATTTAATTTCTTCTAAAACATCGTATGAATGCCTGACTAAAGAATACTTAAACTGTTTCAAAATTCGTTTCGGTATAACACCACCTCAGATAGTATAGTGGTTGCAAGAGGCTGATAGATTGACACGCCTGTGGTCTGACATTTGAATTCCTAACAAAGCACGGACTTTTGCAATTATAGAATCTTTTTCGCGCGAGAGCACTTAAAATTTGCTTGTCTGAAACGCCTTTCGAATTCGATGATAGATAATCTCGATGGTACCGATGATCAGCTAATCGTTTGTTTGTGCTGTTGCTCTAAACTTCCCAGATCATTAAGAATGTGAAATAGATCGTTGCTCCGATTGACGTGCCTTAATCCATCTCAAGTTTTGCCTATGCATAATCAGTATTTGTTGGAATGTCATGTATTAACCAAATAGCTGTAACGCAACTTTTATTAGCATCTTCCATTTGCTTACAGAAAAGAATAGGAGAATGTTATGCTGTTTATGGGTTTATATAAACTAGTTTACTCGAAATATACATATAAACCAATTTACTCAAAATATACAGAACTTGGAGCACAGACCTGAATAAAACTCTTGAATTTTTTTGTATGAAGTGATGTTTATATTAAGAAAAAATCCCCAATGGGTTGTTTATTCAACAATTTTGCAAATGCAATTATTTTCTGTCTTAACCATGAGAATATACAGACAAATTTTTGAGTTGATTAACCATTATATAACCTGATCAGTTTTACATCATAAACTTGAAAAGTACGTTTTATCTCTGATCACACAGATACTTAATAAATAGCCAAGATATAAAACAAAAACTGAATTTTATCTTTACACCTCTTTGCTCACAAATATTTTACAAAATTTATTGATTTTCAAACTAGACTTATATAAATTAATCATTAGTGTAATTAAGAGAATCTTAATATTGTCACTGAGTTAATATGCTGTATTTTACTCTGCTTAACATTCTCTTGTTTTAATTCCGAAGGTAAAGGGGATGTTTTTGGAGACTCCTTTTGGAAAGAGCCTTCTATAGGTCAGTCATGCGCAAATGTTAGAGCGCTCACATACTGTGATCTTCACGCCATCAAACGAGACAAACTACTTGAAGTGCTTAACTTTTATCATGCCTTTGCCAATTCTTTCTCAAGAAATCTTGTACTAACTTACAACCTCCGACACAGGGTGAGTATTAATTTATTTACTGAATTCAACTATGCAAGAACTATTTCTAATCTCTTTAAAGTATATAGTTTTAAATTATTGTTTAACTTAGAAATGGCTTAGAAATTACAATATTAAAGAGTAAGAAATCACTTAAATTCCTAAATAAACTAAATTCACAATAATAATATGTAAATATAGAAAGATAAAAATTAATCATCAATTACTGTTTCATAAAAATTAACCACAGGAAAATATGAGAGTTTCTTATTATAGCTCAAGAAGTCGTTTTGCAATTTTATTAAAACCAACAAAAAATATGGAAATGCTCCTTAGTTTAATTTAAGCACTCGTGACGGCGCGTTGAATTAAAACCAAATTCCAAATGTATTTTAAAATTCTATAGTTATGTCATATTGAGTGTTAAATATTTATAATTTCAACAAATCAATGTTTCCCACTTCTTTCTGAATTGAACTTTGTAAAGACCGTAATTAGTATATTGAAACTGACAACTGGACTTATTACCTCTGACATCATGAGACACGTGAGAATCCGATAATTTCTTACATTCTACCAAACTTAAAAAGTGAGTGAAGAGTGAGAGACGCGAGAACCAGTCGATCATTTCCAGCTGGTGACGAGTTATCGTGTTATCGTCCGTCATATTTAAATACCAGCGTCACACTAAAGACATTAGGTTTTTTTCGAGCAGGAAACACAAAAACTCGGCCATGCCTTTGCTGGTATTAGAATTATACATTTTCCATATGGTAAATGCTACTACCTATAGAGCACTCACTGTGTGATGATATAATTCTGGACTTATAACTTTACATCTTAAAACCAAGAAAGTGAACAGTAAGCAATCGCAGCATAATACACTGTATAACATAGTACACTATTACGCAGCATAGTACACTATTATAAAAGCCTTCTGTATGTTGCTGTGACAATTTACTTCTTTTATGACATTGCTCGTAGTTTTATAGCAACCGCAAGGTTTCTTCACCGGTATCATGATTATTGTAATACCAATATTCTTATTAAACTGTGGCATCTTTAGTTTTTTAGAACAAACACGGGCAAATTTATAGAAACAGAACTTAATTAATATTATCAATACACCACATCAACACTGATTTCTTGAATCGCGTCGTGTCTTACAAGCGATAATCCTTAAATCTTTCGCTTTTTAACTCTCCAAATGCACTTCGTATTTAATCACAGATAGTGAGTATCCAAGGATTGGAAAATGAGAGTAAAATGAAAGTAATTTAATTTAGCAAAATTTTACAAAAGCAAAGTATAAAATAATGCGTGCAATGTAATTAACTATTCTGAAATTCGTAAATTTTAACCCTGAGTGCAGCGTATAAAAGCAAAAGTTCTAAAATTTTCAAAGCTAATTAGCTTTATGTTTAACAAGGCTTAAGATTAAAATTACGTTCCTAACTTCTATACGTTATTTTTAAATGGAAAATTTTCTTTATTGTACACCAATTTTTTAGCTTATTTAAGGTGTACCATTTATAACTGAAAATCATAGATGTCGAAGAAGGGAAAATGTAGCTTGTTATTACTAAGTGTGAATTGAATGCTGTTATTCGTTTCATGTTTTTTAACTGAGCATTTTTACCTCGATACATATTGTAACACTTTTCAGAGCCCTAAAATGCAGTGCACTCACGTTTATTTCTCTCTACCTTATTGCATATTTCCTAAATCTGACTCTAATTGCACTTCTACCTTAATCTAACTTATAATATTATTTCTTTCGTTTAAGCGCAACCTATTTGTTATGGAAATATGATTTTAAATATCAGATACACACAAAATGTATTTTATGGTCTTCCACTTACATTAACTTAGTTCTTCATATGTAAAGCGTAACCCAGGGCAAATTATGTTACTCTTAGGCCTTCCTTCTTTGTCATCAATTCATATTATCCTTACACAGTTTTACACAGTTTTTTTAGGAAGAGATATAAATTAAACAATTTAATCATAATTACTTCACAATTTATGTAGTTAATTCAAAATACCTACACAGAATAAGAGAACTTAGCCAGAAACTATTTGAAAGTACTTTTCAAATCATTTTTTAAAAAAAAACGCTAACTGAGTAAATCAATAAAATTCAGTAAATTAAAGAATTCTTTTACACTAGTTTACAGCATTCCTTATAAAGGTTTATGTAAAATGAATATTACTATTAACCGTAGACTGGCCTTTAACGTAATTTAAAACTGCACTCTATACCTGTAATTTTGTAGGATTTTCAAACTTTCGGGAAATTTGACTGTCATTGTACATATAATTTTGTAATAATTATATTCTATTATATTAATGTAATAAAATTTTGTGGAAAATCGCATGATTAAAGTAAAATTAAATTATTATGAACGGTCTCAAATATTCTCGTCGAATTTTTCTGATTGATGTTGTACATACTATGCAATTAATATTAAAAGACAATTGGATTTCGAATAAATAAATACTTTGTTTTAATTAAATTAGATGGTATATTATTTTACGCAGAAGGCTCAGTATTTTAAAATATAGTTAAATATCAAACAGTAAGTTTACTTCGAATAGCATTATTTCTCGTAAAGCAGACCTTTGGGTCTTATTTTTAAATCGTGTGAAAATATTACGTGTTTTAGATTTTTCATATATTAGATGTTTTTTACCAAAATATATACGTTTATTTGTTTAACAAAATAAAACTTTTTAATTACATTTAAAATCTTATTTATTAAATATTTATCAAAATATACATAAGTAGTTATAATAATGAAGCAAAGGATAAGGTTCCAATTTATATTTTTTTTGTATCTGAAATCTAAATGCTAATACTTGCAAAACATTTCTCTTTGTTGTATTTTATAGTTCAAAAATATTGAAAGCTAAACATTAAATATTCTGGTTGACATTTATTCCAAAGAATTATAATGTATTGAATTAAATAATTTATATAAACTAAATGTAAACAAATTACGAAATCTTTCCAAGTGCGGCAAAATTTGAGAATAAATGATAACAACCTGTTTTCTGTGTTATATTTATTAAACTTTTCTGCGACGCGTAAAAAAATAATTCGAAAAAAGCTAAAAACGGGTATAGCAAAAGAGAAAACAGTCATTCCAACTTTGAAAAATCGTTTATGTACAATAAAACGTAAAATAAACAGCAGGAAATGTTTAACTAACGCTTAATATTTTAGTATATCCCTCAAAACTAACCTAAAATGCATTTTTTAATGAAAACAGAAAAGTGCTTTGTACTTACGAGAGGCGTCAGGGATTCACAAAAAAATTAATACATATGTATTGTTTCAATACTGTAATGTATTATGTAATTACAAAAGCATAACTGTAAAACTACACCTTTTTGAAGAAATCCGTCATTTGTGTTTGCTTCTTGCTTTAGAAACATTTTCTCTTGATCCGAGATTGCATTTTTCGTAGCATAAGTTTCTCAGCCAGCTCCGCGTCGTCTTGTTCTTCCAAATAGCTCAGCAGTCCGTCGACTTGTTGCAAAGCCGCTTCGTGAGTCTTCCGCATCTGCACAGTGGGCTCTTCTTCGCCTTCACTTCCCTCTCTTTCATTCTCGGTCTCTCCCCTTGCTTTCTTCACAATTTCGTCATCTGTCAAGCGTTCGAAGCCAGGTTCGTTGACGTCACCTTCCAACCACTCGTTAATGTTTTCAGCATCGACGTTCTCACCACCCGGAACTGTTTTCACCATATCGGCAAGAGTTGCCGTGAGCGTGTCTACATCTTCATTTTCTGCTTCACAACTCAAAGGGGTTAGGTTGTTGTTGGCTTCAACTTTAGGCATGAGTTTTCTCCATTATTTTATGAGGGTTGACGGTTTCACTGAGTCCCATGCAGATGCAATATCGTAGATGCTGTCCAAGATTGTGTAGTGTTTCCAAAACTCTTTCAGATCATAACCTTCTTCAATTTTGGTCATTAGCTGCTTGGTTCAGTATGTTCTCCTCATTGTTGCAATGACTCCTTGGTCCATGGGTTGGATTAGCGCAGTAACGTTTGGGGGGAGAAACTTTGCAAACATTTGTCCATCAGAAGACTTTAGCACGCTTGTTGCTGGGTGAGAAGGTGCGTTGTCGATCAATAGTACAGCTTTTTCAGGCAGGTTTTTCGATTTAAGATGTTTACGCACTTGAAGAACAAAGATTTTTTTGAACCATTCTTGAAAAATGTTTCGATTCATCCATCCTTGTTTTCGGTTAAAGTAATCAACGGGCAAATTTTCTATCCTTGTGCCTTTGAAAAATCTCGTTTTTTTTTAGTTTCCAATGACAACAAGTCTAAGTTTATGTCCACCGGTAGCGTGACTGCAAGACATGATAGTGATCCTTTCCTTGCTGCTTTTATGACCCGCCGCTTTACTTTCACTTTCAAATGCTAAAGTGCGAATGGGAAGACATTTCCACAAAAGTCCCGATTCGTCGGCATTGTAAATTTGTTCAAAAGATAGCTCTTCTTTTAAAACAAATTCTTCAAATTCATGTTGGAAATCGTCGGCTGCTTGTTGATCACCACTAAGTTTCTCCCCATGAAGTCTAATTTCTCGAATTCCATGTCGCTGCTTAAAACGAGTCAACCAGCCAGAAGACGCATCAAAATTTCCTTTCAGGCCTAACAACTCAAAAAAGGTTTTTAGCCTTCGCCGCAATAATAGACCATTTACAGGAGTACCCTCTTTTCGAACTTGAGCTAACCACTCTGTCAATGCCGTGTCTAGCTCATCAAAGATAGAACTCTTCACAGGTTTTCGCTTTTTCATTGCGAAAGCACTGTCCGACATTGATGCAAAGTTCACCAGTTTGTCTTTTTGCTTTAGAATGTCACGCACTGTTGTTTCCGCGATTCCGTAATCCAATTCCATCTGCTGCCTTGTATCGCCGTTTGCTACTTTGGGAAATTAATTGTAGTTTTTGTGCAATCGTCAACACAACCTTCTTTCGTTTTCCTGACATTTTAAATAGGTAACGAAAAACACAAAACCAAAAAGCACAGGCACTGAACACAATAAAAGATAAGAAATTATGTAACTCCGACCGGTTCGCAAACACTATCATGCTTAAACTAACAATGGCGAGTGGGAGGAAGTGGACGTGTCAGTAAGATTAAGACAAGAGAGGGCGGTGGAGCGGGCACTGCAAGGGTGAGTAAAAAATCACTTACTCATCAGAGGGGAAGGTTCCGAGAAGGCCTGGGATATTTTTGCCATAAATAAGCATGATGTTAGCAAATTTAACGTTTCACTCAGTTTTGTGAACATTTTTATCTTCTTTGCTTTACGCTTGTAGTAAAAAAAAAAAACACTTTGTGCGGCAGACGCGGATAACCCGCCCGCGGATAATCGGGAGTCTACTGTATTTGGATGTAAGCAATTATAAACTTCTTGATTTCTAACTACAACTTTTAGCTGCAGCACCCTCGTGACGTTCCAATTTTTGTAATCTTGAAGAAAAATTACTAGTAACTATCTCATCACGAACGGTAAATGTTGATTGGTCAATCTGGTTCTTTTTTTAAACTTATTAATTTTCAGTTGTGGGAAGAAACTGTTTGCAAATACATGTACTCGTAAAGAAAACCATTATTCTTATCGCAAAAATTCTTAATTTCGTTTATTTTGACAAGCACGAAAACTGTCAATCAACATTTTATCCTCAAATCTTTGAATAAGATTTATATCACAATGCAAATTAATTATTTCATTCGTAGATTTTTCTGAGGCATTACTCAAGTTCGTTTTTAATAGTAAGGAAAATGACTACAAATCATTAAAATCCTAAACTTTCTCTTCAAATTCTTGTCTTAATAATGCTAACATTTCCTTCCAAATCATAGTCTACGTTTACTTTTTCAGATACGCGTTTTAACCAAGCAGTCTTCTCAGAAGCTATCGAATTGTTCTGGAATGAAGGAACTTTTCAAAGCTCACATTAGGTATTTTTTTAAAATTGGAAATATGAAAAAATGAGCAATGCCCTAACCGGCAGTCGAACCACGGACCTCTGGAATAAGTGCCGAGCGCGCTGACCACTACGCTATGAATGCATGCTACGAAGACGGGAGAAATACCTTATAAACTTATGCGAAAAATATTCGCAGCCCGTGTAAAATTGCTTCCGGGTCCACAAACGACCCACGGAACGCCAGATTGAGACCACTGTTTCAGACAACAAATAACTTCCACTATTACAAAAATCAAAGCAGCATTCGAAATTTAGGGAAACTGCATGTGATGCATTTTCATTTTCATGAGATTATATTCTGTATTTGTCTTCTAATTCTAATGTAATTTGTTTTCTAGTATGATGTGAACCAAGTTTCGATTTGTATTGATTTAGGTGAATTGAAATTGTCATGTAATTCTTTGCTTGCATACGTTGATTGTTATGAAGAATGTATGGTACGACATGAGCCATAAAGTTGACTGTTTCCAAAAACATATTATTACTATGAGATTCTTATAACTCTCATTATCCTTTTGTTATTGTTAAGTTTCAGCATCTCTAACATTTCCTTCCAAATTATATCCTACGTTTACTTTTTCAGATACGCGTTCTAACCAAGCAGTCTTCTCAGAAGCTATCGAATTGTTCTGGAATAAAGGAACTTTTCAAAGCTCACATGTTCTCGAGCAAAGGAATTACAAGTCTATTAGAAACTAAGAGTTTTTTCAGAACAGCTGATGCATTGTGCTGCATATTTCAGTTTAAAAATGGAAAATTCTTCTGTGAAAATTTATGTATTACATTAAAAGATTAATTAGAAATTACCCCAAAAAACATTTTCTTATACACAAAATATAAAAATAAAAGAACTCCTTTACCAGAAAAATTAAATTACGAAAAATTCTTTTCCCAGAAATAAATCTTTTTTCGACTATTTATAATCTATATTAACTGTAAAAACTTATCCGTATCTGTTAAACTCTAAACCCTAATACAAGGTTTTTTACATAATGTAGTTTTCATTTAAGTATAACTCATGTATCAAACATAAATTTAATTCTAAATTAATTAGATCTAAATCATTTCACATTTGTAAGTATATTTTTATCTTAGACTTATTTTATCTTATTATCTTAAGAGCAATCGTGAATCTTATTATCTGCTGTTTTATCTCAATAAATCCACAGACGCTTTCACTTGTTTCATACTTGTAGCTGATAGATACAATACCACTCGGCATGCATTTTTTACTTTTAAATCCTAAAGTTTCTAAATTGCAGTTCTGGTGAAGTTTAATCTGAAAATTAAAATTAAAAGTAACAAAAAGGCTTAAAATTTAGATGAATTTTCTTTTATTGTTCAGTCGATAGTCTTTCGAAGATTACATGCTCAAATTCTGGTAAAGATATTGCAAATCTGTTTTACGGTATATCTTGAAAATTTATTTTTCCCTTTGTAAAGAAAACGAAGAGGCGTTTAATGAGTTGGAAAGTTCAAATTCAAATTTTATTTTGCTGAATCATAAACTTGCAGTTTTGCTATAGTATTGTGGTGTAGCTCAAAGTAAATGTATTGACGATAACAGACAAAACGAAATAATGCTGTTTAGACAGTTGACGAACTGTTAGGAACTTCATAAGCAAAAATATCTTATCACTATACGAAAGTTTACAAAAGATAAATGATGTCATCTTTGTAAGTGAAATCTAAAACCTACCACAAAATGAGATGGACTAACATTAAATAACTTACATTATGTCAATAAAGAAATGAAATCCTAAAGACTACGAATTCTGTACTGTAGGTAAGGACTGTAAATCTGTAATCGCTTTCAATGATATTTCAATATCTTAATAATGTGGTACAGTTTGATGTGTAATAAATCTTCTTTCTGTTCACTACACTTCAAAAGGTTTTTTTCATTCTTGTTTCTAACCTTCTGTATTGCATTATACGGCTCCAAATTGATGCCAGAAACATGAACATGTGATTATTACAGAGTTGGTTCCTTAGGCTGCATAATTGCTTCCAAACACATCTCAGTTGTGTTTGCTGCTAGTATGAACTGATTAATATGGCAAAGTTTTATTCAGATATCTACTAACTATAACAACGTTAATTTTACTCATTTGTTGCAACTAAGACTTTTATTCATTTTTAGTTGATTTTCCGGAAGGTTTCTGACGTTAAAAGGGAACGCGAGTTATCCGAAAGGAGAAAAGCGGATCCCGTACCGGATATCTCCCAGGATCACATTGTGCGGAAGCTGTTCTCAAAATTCAGGAAAAATGGAGGGGACTCTGGAAAGACCAGCAGCCCAAACCAGATTGCTGCTTTACCAGATGTGGAAAGAGGAGAAGCTCCGCCTCCTAGCCCTCCTCAACAAGATGGCACAAGGACCCCTGTAAGTACATATAAGTATTGCATACAAGTAATACGTATCTTAAATCTATATTTGGAAGCTATATATTTTAAACTCATATTTGGAACCTGTAGCTTAAAATAATTTCACGAGTTTTTGCTTTTAGATGAACTAGTTTGTTTACGATAAATATTTATTTAGAGCACATTTAGTAAGCTTAAATTAGCACGAAGGCAATTATCAAGCTTAAAATAATATTCTTACATTGATATTTATTTATTGATGTGCTTTAACATCTGCAAAGGAAAAACCATATTTTTTTCCTCATGCAGCAGTATCCGTAAGTGCACAGGCACTATAATATCAGTCGAACAAAGTACTGTTATGCAAATTTTATCATCTGCATAAAAGGAAATATGTTACGAACTGATAAACTTGTTTACTTTGTGGGGTTCCAAATTTTTATCTAACAGCTAAATGTGAGGAACCCTGTACATAGATAAGAGAATAATCGCTTGAGTGCGTGAACAGAGATGTAAGACTCAAGAAGGGTTAATTACCCTTTGTTTCTCAAAATAAGAATCAACACAGTTGGCTCCTATCTTACAGCGTATAGCAAAGCCTCCACTTGGGCTTGAACTCAAAGTAATAAGAACTAAAGCTTAACTAATTCTTAACTAAAAATATATAGCCGAAGCTGTCAAGATTCTAAGTATTTGGTCCCTAAATCTCAATTAAGTTGGCGAAGCTATCAAGGGCCTGAAGTACGTCCGAGCGTAGTAATAGCTTACAGAGAGACGTAGCTAACAGGCGAATGCGCGCTAGTCAGAAATCCCGGCTCTCTAACGAAGGCAGTGAAACTTCGACTTAAATACTTCTCTTACTCATTTGCATTAAACGCGATTCTGAAAACACATTCTGGTAGTAAATTGTAAGCTGAAAATAGAAAGGATAGGAAAGTAGCTTTAACTAAAGATAACTGCTAAACCTTAGGCTAAACCTTACAACTTTTTTGGAGATTACACCATGCATTACATTAAGGAATAGTTCCATTTGCTGCGTATACAGCTGTAAAATCCTTCAATGTCATTATTTGGAAAAATATAATCATGAATGAGCAGCTTTTGCATACCTCATATTACTGAAGTTACAAAACTAAAGTAAATAGCAATAAGCAAAGTGTTTCTGGAGTTCCAACAGCAATGAGTATCATAAAGAGTGTCATTTCGGACTCGAAAAAGCTTCCTCCTTCGAAGAAATAAGTACCACCAGAGATAAATCTAAGCAAATGTTTGTTACGCTCATAATGGTGCAGCAGCTCGTAATGGTGCGAGCAAGAATCATGCATGATGCAAGAATATTGCTGCGTAGCTTTGCATCAGGGTTGATGACAGCAAAAAGGAGTTATACAGAGATACTTCTAGTTCACGTTTGCCTGTTCTGGGAGTCAAATATTTTGTAGCGGATGACAATACTGACACATGGAGGCGAAATGGATGAGTGAGGTACTACTTGAGAATGAGGTCACCAGCCCAGTTACATACTAGATAGCATTCGCCTCCGACCACAGATATATCGAATATGTCGGATCTCTCTTGTTAGATGTGTAGCATAGCTAAACTCACTATTCCAAAATTTCCAGGAAATTGAGTTCATTTCTCAAAAAAACTACCCCATCAAAATTTCTGAAAAATCTTGTAAAAACAGGTCAAACTGATGTCCTTAAGCATTTGTCAAATAGTAAGAATTTGTATTCTAGCAGCATAATACTATAAACAACATTTAAAAAAAATCATTGATTTTGAAATAGGTTTAGCTGCTACAACTAAGTCATGTCGCTTCATTGCTTGTAATCTTTCTCCAGATCCTATTCACTAACCCAGCTGAATAAAAGACCAGAAAAATTACGGCAAAATATTTTCCCTATTCTTCTTGAAAAATACAGCGGTGGCAGATTTAGAGAGAAGGAGAGCTCAATTTTAGACCTAATCTCTTTGCAAAAATATTGAACTAAATTTTATTTAAATATGCTTTGTAAAACGTTTACAATATATTAGAAACATTAGAATTATACCTAAACATTAGAATTACACCTAAGTGTATTATGTTTCTCTGTATAAGATTATATTCTTCCTAAAATTCCTCTAGTTTTAAGTTTCAAATTCGCCTGCATACAGAAACGTGTAAAATAGGCTTCACGTATAAAATAAAATACATCATGGAATCCCTGATGATCCTAATATTGCCTTTAAGAATTTATTAACAAAAATAAATTCTTGAAAGCTACTTATTTAATTCTCTCGCTTTTGGCTTAAAGTTACTAAATAAGTAGCTGAACTCTAAAGAGATTCAGATTCTGATAAGAACTTTAATCACGTATTTCCTCCGTTCTCCTTTTTCGCTAATTTTTCTTCTTAAACTTCGAGAGTGGGAGTTATTTGGAAAAATATTTCTGATAGGATGGCTTGGATTTAAAATACATGACTTTAAAAATGACGTATTACTACCCATACTAAAACATTGTGTTCTGTATTGCAAAGAAGTAGTAAAAATTAATTGATTTCAGTAATGCATTTTTTTCTATACGATGTACTTTACTATCGGTGTGTACATGTTACATTTTTACTGCAAACTGCAGATCTTTAAATTATGTTCAGAAAGCTAGAGAGATGATGTTGTAATAGAAAGATTATCTGTCATTACTTAATTAACATAATCCAATACAGAGTTTTTCGAAGATAATTTTTTCTTTTATGAATGATATATAAATGAAGAATTCAGTTTCTCATATTATATATAGGATCACTATGAAAAAAGATGTAACTTTCTAAAGAAAACAATGCATTTTTATACATTACATTTAAATGAAGTGAATTGATGTCGAATAGCTTAAAAATTCTGGCAGCTCTTATTTGAATCCAAATCACAAATGAAATAAAATCCCGATATTTTTAATATGTCATCCATCACACAAAATCTTGACTTGAACTACACATTATAGTATAAACTTCTTTCCAAGTGGAAAGTTTCATCCTGGGTGAAAAACAATTCCTAAATCGGAAGCACCTTTCGAAAACCATCATCATTGTTATAAATGCAATGCAAACACTGTTTGTTTTTAGTTCTTGTGTGTTTATACTTCAACAATTGTACCAGAAAAGTTAAATTCCCGTTGTCAATGTTAAAACTTTTTAGCGTCTACATTTGACAGAGATCCTTATTCCTCATTAAAATTATTTTTGTTGCAATTTGAATTGATAAAGAGATTTAATCGACTTATTTGCATGAAATAAGAAAGCCTAAATTCAGCTCTTGAACTATAAAAGTTAGATTATAAGACGTCGGGATATCTGCTGTGCCTTGATATCAATTCACATAAATCAAACTAAAAGAAATACTTCTGTGTAATATTTTTGGTTTTTCCAAAAAGGCATTCTAAAGTTTGTTTGTTGAGTAGATTCAAAATACTTGTACATTATTGTATTATACTGGTAATTTACAAATTTACAAGACCACGCAAAGATTGGGAGGATTTGGGTTTAATGATGAGTAGAGAAGCTTTTCAGGATTTTCAGGATTACATTAATATCCTTCAAGGACTTCCTAATCATGTTTACAGCCTTGGTGAATTTCTTACCCTTCACAAAACTGCTTTTTATTGAATGCAAAGTTGAAAGTGGTAAAAGAAGGCCAAGCTGCTTCAAAGACCAATAAAAAAATATTAACTCAGAGAAAAAAGGCCTAAATTTCTGCTTTTCATAAGCTTTCACAAGAGGCTTTAAATTTTCCACTGTAGTAGGCGTGAAACTTTTGGACCTGCTAAATTCTGAATGTTAACTTTGAAAGCAAAGACCAAGTCTTTGCAATAAAATTGCATTTAGCTCTATGTATTAATTTTATCCATCAGACTTATGAAACATTTAAAACCAGGTAATGAACCTATGAATTACTGATTCAGAGTTAACTACCTCTTTAAAATATAGTTCCCGTAATCCTGATGACATCATAAAATTGTATCTACACCTAAAAAAATGAGCGGAAAGTCAATCAAATAAAGTTCGCTGTTTGTTTATGTTAAGATAGATTACTGCTTCAATCTACTTGATTTCGAATTTCTTTACTGATCACAAAAGCAAGTCAATAAACACTAATTAAAATAGAGCACTAAAAGTTGTTCTAATTTTGTTCATAAAAATCATAAGAAAATTTATGGGTGCAAGTGAAAAATTAGCTAATTCTTCCCTGTGTAGAGCCGATACAGCTCAGTGAAATACTCCGATTCCAGTGAAATTTCAACTATAGAATGGCACACGAACTGTCATGCCATTCATTAATCCATAGAATTTTTTACATTATATACAGAAGATGAAAAACGGTTATTCAGATACTTTTTTTATTCAAAATCTGGTAATTGTCAGAAGTCGGTATAGAACTCTCAATCACCACCAAATAATAGTTTTCAAGATCGCGGATAACGGCCTATTGAGTTGTAATATTTCTTTGAGGAAAAGACTTTAGTGGTTATATAAATATGCTTATATGCACACTTTGGTACAATATACGCTAATTGCAAACAAACTATTCACAGATTGTGTCGCAAATGAAAGCCACTGGCTCTACTTTGGAAAAAAATCGACGGCGCTTATTAAGTGTTCGCATGTCTGAAAATGACAAGAGGTCTCTCTGTTTTCACTCAGTGATTCACGCAAGACGGAGCAGTTTCCTGAAACTCACGAAAGTGGGAGACATTTCTTCTCACATATCCCGAATATTAATCCATAACGCTTTTATAGGAATTTTTTAAAGGTAAAGTAATCGCAAGGAAGTTTCTAAACGTAGCGCAATCTCATCGTGTGGTTGTACTGCGCAGTTTAGGAAGACTTTTACGGGATGGTTGTGACAAATATAAAGATTTCTGTGCAAGAGGCAATGAAACAAGATGGTGGACACATTTATCTCACTTTTGAATTGAGACAAAATGGTGGCATTAAACTCACTTTTGATTCTCAAATAGCTGCCTATGCGTTCATTTTGTAATATTTCCATAATAAATAAATGCGTAATAAACAAAACAATCAATATGACATTTCTTGTATCATATTTCATATTCACAAGGCGAGAGTTTTCTAAAGAAATAAAATAACGGTCCTTTTAACCTTTAGAATATTATATTAAAATTTTCTTGAAAGAGTTATTATTTAAAACATTAAGTGACCAATCTATTCTCTCTACTTAGTTGATGACACGCCACTTACATTTACTTCGGATTTATTTCAGCTATTCTGAAACTATAAATTATTATTTTACTTCTCAAAGCTTGTTGTCCGTGCTTCACACTTTAATTCTTATTTTTGTATTCATAAAAGCAGGTTCCTGAAGCAGAAGCAAGAGAAAATCAAAATGGTCCACAAAGTTTGATGGGTTTTGATTCTTCTCTTCTCCGCTCAAACAACTTAGGAACCAAAAATGAAGTTACTTTCTTCCATAAGTCAGCAGACCTTACCGTTGAAAAGCAACCGGACGCTTACAGCGAATCGGATCAACGGCAGCGTGGCCTTCTCTCTAAAGGTATTTCTTCCAAGTGGCCCAAGACAACTCAACCTGAGACTATCACTGCAGGGCACGAAACAACATCTACCCAAGTCAAAGAAGAAGAAAGCTTGGACTCTCGAGCTGAAGTTCAGCCTCGAGGAGGGAAGTCTTTTCCGACATCCGATCTTGAGAAACCAGTTGGTGCCAAGGATAAAACAGCGGAATCTACCGAAGGTGAACTCCAGCTTTTAACAAGTGGAGTTACAGGAGGCGAGTACCAGCAGATTGTCTCCAGCCTAATGGACATGCGAGTGGACTTGAAACTCGAAATCCAGAGACTGAATCTCAAAGTTTCTAGGATAGATGAACATCTTGTGGAGCTAGTGAAAAAGATGCCAAGACTTCCTACTAAAGCAGATGTAGAACGGACTTCTGACGGTCGGCCAGATTCACACCGACGCGGGAGTGATCATTCTAAACATACTTGTAGCAAAGGGGGTAAAAGGGAATCTCATGTGGCCCCATCCAAAAAGAAGGGTTCAAAATCTAAAAGCTGGACGTCATCCAAATCATCTCCACCCCCTGCGCCATCGCGTGCATCTCCTAATGACTCGGCTGTCAGGGCCATGCTCGAGAACGAAATCGAAGAGCTCCAACGAGAATCGCTTCCAAACGAAACACAATAAGAGCACAATTTGACAGACAAGTGGCCTTTCTTGTCTCTATATGATCATCTGTTTCACTAGTCATTATAACTTCATTTTAGTAGGTTTGGTTTCAGTCTTCTAAAAGGCTGAGTTGTTTGAGGCTGTTTTGCTCAGACGGACAACAAATTGTTATTCTATGAAAGCAAAAATATTCCTTTTTATTACTTGTTATGCCGTTACATGTCAACTTGTTGGGAGCGGCTGAAAATAAAAATCACGGTCTCCATTTTTTGGTGCTACGCCAATTATAATAATGTTCAGTGATTTAGAAGGTTATATTTGGATCTTTATTTATTCTGTTAAAAGCCTTCATTCCCGGGGTAAGTTAACATGTACAGTGAAGATTATTTATATATTGTATATAAACTATATTTCTAAGCTGATGATACATTATAAGTTACGCCTATACAAATATTATCACTTCGCTCTTTTCAGAATGCATTTCGTTAATATAAAACATTTCCCATGCATTCTATAATACCTCTTTTTTAAAATACTGGTTGATTTGCTCAAATTCCTTTATCTAAGTGTTTATCTTATTTGCATTTTTTTTTACTTTTTTAATTGTTTTAAGCATAACATTTCTGAAAGGGCACTTTCTGACCATAGAGTCGAGCAGAAATGTGTTTAGCCTTTTATCATCACAATACATATACATATAATTTAAAGTTTCAAATTCAAACGTTTTTCGTACTTTCAGACTTTTATAAAACATCTTCTTCTCTAAAATATACAATAGGTTAGGCACTTTAAATTGGATATCATATACTGATTCATGAAATTCGCGACATATATCAACTAAAACAAAAAATCTGAAAATATCTCAGATTAAATCATACGTGTACAAATCTTTTCAATAAAACTTTTTACTGAAAATGTAAGGTAAGTTAGAATGTCAGTGATATTTCAGTAACACATATCTCCAAAACATAGCCAGAAAGTTGCATTAATTTTGCAACTTTAGTTTTTTTCGAACCATTTTAATAGTAATTTTAATTATTTTCCGAAAAAGTCCATGGAAAACCAGTTTGTAAACAATTTCTAAAGAGAATCTATAAATTTGAAAGACACTCACTGGCTTTTCACTTTAAAATCAAAATGCAGGCAATGTAATTCTAAAGGGGCAATTATTTATTTCCATCTTGGTTATTTATTAATCAGTATGATATGCTTATAATAGTTTCTTTAAAAAAAATAATGAAATAATTAATGGTAAACTAGAATCCAAATTTTATGAAATCTAGAAATCGTTTTCACTGACCTCTAAAATTTAAATTCCGAATTTTTTCTTGGGCTTTTATTTTCTGTATTATTCGTAACTGAATGAACCAAAAGGAAAGCTTAAATGAAATTCAGGCAGTTTTTTGTTCACGTAGGACATTGATTGTATATCATAATTTTCAATACTGATACATGTATGTTTCTGGGCTTTGCAGTGTTTAGTGATGTGCCCATATTGTTGCCAGTTATAGCATCTTCTGTATCCGAAGAATAGTTTCATTGCCCATTTAATCCAACCGACTGTTACACTCTTCTCTTCAACAATTTTAACTTGACATCTTGGCGTAATAATAAACCCTCTACTCATAATGTTTGAATTGTGTATGTTTTTTATTTCACGGAATTACTCTCTTCGCACACGCAGTTATTCTTTGAAGCATTGGCTATGGTTTCTTTATTCACACCATGTAGAAAGAGGTTCTTCAGAATTTCTTCTAAATAAATAACTTCATAGATCCCAACTTAAACACAATGTTTCTATTTTTTCTTTTAATAGTTGTTCAATGTCTAACATTAGTTTAGTCTGGTTTAACATATTTGAGTTCTTCACAGATATCTATATTTTCCTTTAAAGATTTGATTACAGTTTTCTTGTGTCCGTACTCAAGGTTCTAATATCATTTTGATATGCACAGTTCTCGAGGGTCTTAGGTTCATGATCGTGTTAAAAATTGTTTCCTACAGGTCATTAATTTCATGTTTTGTATCCTGAATATTCTGTAATATGCGCTTTTCACAGGTGCAACTCAAAGTCTGTTTATTATTCGTTTCTACTTTGTATGACTGTAAATTTCTCTTAATTTCACGACAGCAATCTCTCTGGTTCTAATTCCTTTTCCCTAATTATATCAACCTCGATGAGTTGGGAATTCTAATTGGAAGCTAAGTACGGAATAGCTCCTGAATACTCAATCCCACGGCGAAATTTAGTTACTTTTTTGTCTTCACCTGGTCCGCTATATTCTGAATTTTTCTAACTAATGGGATAACGGTATTTCTAACTTTAGTTACAAAATCCAAATCGCCTTTATCACATATTGTGACTCAGTTAAGTCTTTTCCACAGTATTGCAAAAACGAAACTCAATACCTCTTTACCAGATGCCATAAATTAATTGATTTAATTAGTCAGTACTTCAGGCGTTCTAAAGATAAATTTTAAAACATTAAAAACTGGAAAATCTGAATATCAAATATTTAAGAGCAAAAGTTAAAAAGGAAGCAAAATTCCATAAATTGTAAATGGACAGAAAAGCTGTATGTAGCAGGGCCCCGAAGAAAATTCCAGCTCAAAGTCTACAGGCTGAAAGTTTCAAAGCGTGGTGCATCAACTGAATTGTTAAGGAGAGTTTAGGTGACGATGCTTTTGAACCGGAAAAAACTCTCCATGTTAGGACTAATTCATGGTACACGCAATACACTTAAATCGCATGTTTAACGAATATTTCATATATCTGACAAATTTTAAGACTCCAGTAAAACCGTCAGCGGGAAGAAAGGCTCTGTGTAATAGAGCTCCGAACAAAATTCCAACTCAGAGCAACAAGCTCAAAGTTTTAAAGCATGGTGCACCAATCAAACAGGCAAGGAGTTTCTTGACCATTGTGCTCTTGAATCTGAAAAATTACGTTAGAGCTAATTCAAGACACACGCAGTACATTTAAATCACACGTTTAATATTTCTTACAAATTTTAAGAGCGCAGGTTTATAAAAGATTTAACTATCAGAAATACAAAACTTTTATGCAACTATATGTAAATAAAAACCAAAACAGTGAGCTCACCTATTGAGCTGTTGCATCCTGTATTTTTTATCCTGTACTTTTTTAGTAGGATTTCTTCTTATTTTTCAGAATAATTAGTTATAAACTATTCGTTGTCAAACGTTTTCTATAACTCGATCTAAGCAAGACTATACTAGTTACGAAACTCTTTGTAAATCACATGTGGTGAGCTATCAGTATTTTTGAATTCGTAAGTTTATCTACTCTACTTGAAACATTTTTGAATTTCTTTAAAGTTAAAAGTTTGTTGCTTGTAATGTAATCAAGTACTATCTTATTTATATTTAAATTTATTTTCGAAATTCAATTTTTTTAAAGTAAGCATATAGTTTGGGCTTTAAGAATTTCTAAATATTTTACTGTTCACTGCCCTGTACTGCATGCACATGCGAGCGATACATTTCTTACATTCTATGTCACATTTTTCTACATATATTTGTCAGTTTCACTGTGTAATAAAAGCATATATTATATTTATATCTTAGATTCTTAGTTAATGATAAAAATTTCTTATACTAAGCTATAAACTATATAGAAGATTGAAGCTTCGGCAACAAGAAACAAGGATTATAATAGGTACAAGACTACTGTCGGTTTATTTTTAATTTTCTTCTATATCGCCTTATTAGAGAGAAACATGCATAGTAAAAGCTGTATTGCATACGTTTGAAATCATGCTACATGCGCTTTAACTATTTAACTAGAAAAAACCAACGTTAATTAGTCTTTGAGTGTTTAAACAGCCCTTTTTTCCTAAAATTATTTAAAACGATTCAAAAAATAAATTTATGGTCAAATAAAGAACTATTTTTACTATATTTTAACAATGGACTAATTTCTTTATGCTCAGTCAGTATATCTGAAGAGCAGATATAAGTTAGATGAATGAATAATAATATTACTATTTGGGCTTTTCAACTGATATTCATAAAGTAACTCCACTACTTTAATAATATAATTTAAATGTTATAAACTAAGCATATTAGTGCTGATAAATGGTAGTCTTTAATGAATTATGTGTTTTCTCTATTAAAATAATTTCAGAAGACAGTTACATTATAACAAATCGTTGGGAATATGTTTACTAGAAGTATAGCTTATGATAATATGTTAATGGCAAGTTTAATTATAACACGAATACTTTAATTCTTAAATTGCTACAATAGCTTTCCTCGTTTCTGAACTCTGTTCTTGCATGCCATTATCCACATGAAAGCAATTATTTCAAATATGTTTTAATCAGTAATCTTTATTTTTAAGCTGTAAAAATATTTTACAATTTAAGGGGAATACCTTAAAAAACAAAGCAAATAAGCTTTATGCAATTTTAGAAACAAGTCTAAAATTTAAATGATTTGTTGAATGCTGTATCCTTGGACATCGATACTTCATGATGAAAAGCTAGTGAGTTTCTTTTACAGCTTATTCCCAAATATATTAAGCTCTGTTTTCGGCACTTATTCATAATTCCCTTCCATTCCTTTTTCAGATTTGTTTAAAATAGATTCTATTTTTATACCTGTTAGTAAAATCCTGTAATGCACTTAATCAGAGCTGAATGATTAGCACATTAATACCGCACTAATGTAGTTCTGAGAATAAATTTTTATCCTTCAATGGAATTTTAATGAATTCATTTGATGTAAAAGCTTTGTCATCTAACTATTACTAGGTTGCTCAAAAACATAGTTTAGAGCGATTTTCTTTCGTGTACATTCCTTTTTTAATGTTCTTAAGCAATGTGTGAAAGAGTGGGCTCCTAAGTGGAAAACCAAAATGTAGAAATTAATTCACAATATCTTTTGCATGGAATGACGCTGATATCAAAAAGCTGTGATAGAGTATAAGAGTGAATTTGAAGCCTTATTCTATGGAACTTAAAGAATGCTTTAAGTTTTACTTTTCTTCACGAGCTACATTCATTGAATGGAACAAATGTCTATCAACTACACGTTCGAAATGTTAAGTATCTTCCATCAATAAAATAAAGAATCATGATAGAGTTCGTTTAATTTTATAATAATACAGAATTCTATTAACTTACGGTTCAAAAGCTATCAAAAAGCGTAATTTTTTTATTATAGCTTATTTCAAATTCTGTTTAAATTAAATATAAACCGTAAAAATTCGAAGGTGAATAATTAGGGCTTGACGTATTCATGGCAAAACCATATTTTCCAATAATCCTAATTCAATATATCACATACCTACCGTTTCAATTTCATATGAATCAGATTAGCAAATTAGCGTATCAACTGAATATTACTAATAATCCTTTGTTAAAATCCTTCCTTTGTCAAGAGCATTCCTTTATTAAGAGCATTGTAAAGAGGATTTGCTTTCACTTTACACTTTGGAAGAACCTCGAAACTTTTAGCAGCCAGCCCGTTTACTGAAAGACGAGCAAGGACGACCTTCCAGGTTCAAGCATTTTATCCATTCGACCACTAATGGGCTGACAGAGAACCAAAAATGAACCATTATATATAGTTGCCTAATATTTAAATATAGATGAAAAATACATAAGAGGTTTCTAATTTACTAAAGTTGCGATTAAAGGCAACAACGTTCATTTGTTTAGCGTGATGCTAAAAATGTATAAAGTTTATTTGTTTAAGTTAATTCTCAATGGGAATGATATTCATTACTATGCGTTCGAAATATTAAAAAAAATAAAGAATCATGATAGAGCTCGCTTAATTTTATTATAATACAGAATTTTATTAACTTACAGTTCAAACAATTACAGGGTAACCTGAAAATTTAAGCCTAGGCATTATTATTAAGCGCGTTTTAAATTTTAGCACTTTTTCTGTGTTCTGTCTTAACGCTCCACCTAATTAATGATTTCGAAACAAAATTAAAACATTGGTTATCATTAAAAAATTTTAGGCATACATAATTTATTTCAGTCTGCAGTTTTACTAATACTGCAATATTAGTAATTATTTCAAAATACACACTTTCAATGCTTTTGCCATGAATGAAATAATGTTTTATTTTTATAAATCAAAAATCTTTAAAGTAAAATACACTTTATAAGGAAAACACTAGAATAAGCTTACCTCATTCTAGTGTTTATTCTAGAGGTAAGAAAATTAATTAATTTCCGAAAACTTCACATTCCAAGCAAATATTCTAGTGTAAGTGAAAGCTGTGTAAAGTTCTTTATATTCTGCAGTGATAAATAAGTTTGATGGTTATAATCATCTACAGTAATAGAAATTCTCCATCAAACTTAAAGAGGAAGAATTTCGAATTCTGTATCACATGATGTACAAATTCAGTTCCCTTTGTAATACTTCAAACTAACATGCACTTCAACATTAACTGCAGATCTTTCAAAAACAGTAGTTTTTCTCAGATTTATCTTAGTAGATTATATAATTTGTTCAAATTTCAGCACAAAGTTAGTCCGAGAAACCAAAGTTAAGTGCCTACATACCTCTTTTGAAGCATGTGTTTTTTAACCTATCAGACTAGCAGAATCTGGTGTCAGTATGCACTGCAATTAGCTAAGAATTTTGATCTCAGCATCGCTTATTTGTCACTATCTTCTTTTGTATCAAAATACGACGTTATGTTACCATCTTTTTCTTGGATAATGTATAAGTAATTAAACATTTCCATAATGTCTGAATACCATGTAAACTATGTAAAGAAAAAGTAAAAGGTTGCAGTGATTACAATAAGTGGTTACTGTGTAGTAAATTGTAACATCATGTTATTTGCACTAATCATAGGCCATTCCATTACAACTGAATCACATTGTATTTGTAAGAATAGGCTGTGATAGCAATGTATACTGTGCATTCTTTCTCCCTGTGAAGAATCATGTAGTTCTCAGTTCTGAGAAAAAAGATTCTGTTGTTAAAATATTATTTAACGCTTATAAGCAGTTAATAAATTATCACTGAACGTAATTTATCAAAATAACAAAAATTTGAATTTGCAATATAAATTCACATATCTCGTATCTGGAAAAAAACGAGATCTGTCTTTCCTGGTTAGCGTTCGAAACTATTAACATGTTTTTTAAAATCTAGGTATAATAAAATATAATTAGTTAGTGCTGAAAACCTTATAGCATATTTTTTATATCAGATACTTCAATTTCTTTTCTACTAGAAGCTCTGAATTAGTATATAGTTCAGTGCGTTAAATACAAGCAGTTATTCTTAGAACTGAGAACATGAGTTATTGAAATAAACTGGAATATTAAATGCAGAGTGATCATTGTGCACTTCCAGAGAAGAATTTATTGTATGCTGAATGACTGTGGCCTTCCCACATGTATTTCATGTGCACAAATATGTCTGTATATATTTATATCTTCTGTAAGCGTGAAGTCTCTTCTGTATATAGGTAACGCCCTTTGCAATCACTAATCTGGCTTCTTTGTAGAGCATTTTCACATTTATTGAGTGTTCAGCCAGAAAATGTGTGATTCTCTTCCTGTGCATTAATTTACAGATATTTCCTTTATTATTGTTATAACCTTGGTCAACGTCTAAAGCGAAACCCAGATTACAGAGGTATTCAAAATATCACGGTAATTTAATACATATTTGGCTGTTTGGTAATAATTCTTTCGCTTAACATTTATATTAAATTTTAATATGTCCCATGACATTTGAATTCAGCTACTTTTTTCTAACATAAATCACAGCTCATACTTTTTATCAATTCGATATTTTAGCTAAGATTATCATCCTAAGATAGCCGCTATTATTCCACATAAAGAATTTATTATTTCAGTTGAAAGATTAATTCAGTTTTATTAGTTAATTAAATCAGTGATATACTATAAGTTGTAACGTCATTTCTTTATTTATCATCAATTATACTAACGTATATGGAAAGGAAATGCTTTATTCAATCTGCAAGTAGATATTTTTACTGAATTTAAAATAAGTATTTTTCGTATAATTTAAAGATAAATAAAATATTATGCTTTAAATGCGTACAGGACACAGCCGTATTTTATGAAAATTTTGCGCGTTTTTAAATATCTACTGAAAACTCTGAACTGAACATAAAAACATATTAAATATTTTGAAAACCTCTGATCTAGTTAATAAACCGTCCATTCTGAATTCCATTTATCGACATACCCGACAATCTTTGCGTTAGACGCAGGTCAAATACAGCCTTACTTCATGTGATTGTTTATTCATAAGCCTTGGATAAATAGATTTTACAATGGACATGAACCATTTCAGAAATTTGTTGCATTGAATTTGAAATTTGCACAACACCAAGCAAAGTTTTATTAGATCAAATCTGTTTTATTTAGATGCATATTACACTCCGATTATTCTTTAAAAGACTGAAAGGAAAGACGTAAAAAGGAAAATTTATGTTAAAAAACATTTCAAAGCACTTATGTATATTTATCATTACAAGGTTCTTAATTTGATACTAACATTTTTTTTCTCTTGCTGTAAACTCATTTTGTTCGATACACTTTAAATAAATGATTCTACATAATCAATAATATGTTCAGGTTGTGCCATTTATTCATAACTAAAAGAGTATATCTCAATAAGAAATCTACTCCGTTTATCAAACCTCCTTCTTCAAATATCAACACAATATTCATCCGTTTGTGAAGCTCGTATTACAAGAATGCTTTACACCTTTTCAAAAAAAAAATTCTGCGTTTTAGGGAATTGATTTCTTTCAGGCCGAATTAAAACATTTACGTGGTTTTATGATAAATATTAAGAAATTAAATCCATTATCATTTTAGTTTATTTATCGTTTATTAAAACTGATAGTTTTTGCTAAATTTCAAATTTAAGAGCATTACCAAAGTCTTTCCGCGAACATTTACGTGCACAGAAATCTCAGAAAATTAAGTAATTTGGAATTACAAATAAATGAATGCGAGCAAAGTACCGTGCAACGTCTTTTGCTGATGACAAATTTACTTTTTATTTTCTAAGTAGAGAGTCATAACAAAATAAATAAAAGCTTGCCAAAAATCAATTTTCATGCTAAAATCAAAAGAAAATTATTCAACTTTATTTGAAGATGATTTAAAAATATTCTTATCCAAAATATTTTGGAGGCAAAACTCATATGAGTAGTTTGCTTCGGCTATGACTTTAATATTCATTTCTAAGTAAAACTGTGTAAATGTTACTTCATTTTAAAACGGAAATAATATTGGTTTTAAATAAATTTCTTAACAAAAATTACTTTAAATTTCATTTTAGGGTAAAAGTTATAATCTTGAGTACTTTGATATATTTTGAATTAGGTTTCGGATTCGATTATATTATGATACATATACTGTGATTAATATTTAATTTTAGTAGGGCACAAAATGCAATAATTATTGTTTAAGAATAAAATTATCATTCTGTATAAATATTTTATAGTGTTAAGAATCAAAATCAGGTTAGGCCTGTAATCAAAACATTGCACTTGTTGACTCCAAAATTTCAGACTTCTTAAAATTCTGATTATGCTATACATATGTAATGTTATAAAGCATTGAAATTACAGTTCCTATGAAAGGATTTTGTATTTTTTGAATAAGAAGTAAAATTTATTCGAAGAAAATTTCCTAAGAACTCTCAATTGATTTCGAAGAACCATGGACATTAGTGACATATCGGATATGTAAATTTTTTTTTATTTTATTGAGTTAATGACATTCCACCAAAGGTTATCTTTTTGTTAAATTTCAAATTGTGAAATATTAGATCCATTTTCAATTAAATTTTCATGTAAAGCTTTGGAAAACTGATTCATTTATTTTTCAACAAATACAATAGTATACGCCAAACAGATTTTATAGTAATTGCTTTCATGAATCATTAAGTGGAGTTCATTGCATTAAAATCCATGACTTGTAACTTGCATCTAAATAAATACAGCATAATTATAAACATCTCAAATATCTGTCTCCTTAATTGGTTACATAAAAAATGAACCAACTAAATATGCAAACAGACTGTTTAGCATTTAAAGCGAACTGAAATATTTAGCATTTTAAATGAAATGGAAGTATTTGACAGGCAAAATATTATGTGAAACCGTAAAATTAAAACTAGGAAGTAAGGTCTCAGGGGAAAATAAACTTTTCTGATCGATAAAATTAAGCTGGCTGCGCTCCTTATATACCAATAGCATTTTCCTTCAGGGGTAGAATAGTGACTTACAGTTTTATATTTAATTTTTTACATCGAGTTGAATGTTTAGATGCTTACTATTTGTTTAATTATATTTTAAAATGTATACAAACAAATGTAAATTTCATTTGACAAGCGTTTTTTTCTCTAGAAAGTGATATCTCAAGCAGCTGCAATTTTTTTGGTGGATGGGGGTAATTTTTAGGTAATTCTTAGCTGGATTAAATTCGAGCTAAGAATTTAATCTCAATTATTAAATTAATTCATTTGGTAAAACCATTATTAGTTAACTTTAATAATCAGAATACACAACATTCTCCATTGCATATTACATTTTAAAACCCTCTTTTTTAAAAAATAATGTACTCTAACCATTAATCATTTTAAGGCAATTTAGCAGCATCAGCTAGACTTTAGATATATATGTATAATATTTCATCTTTTAACTTAAATTTCAAAGAAAATCTAAAATTGCCAAGATGTATATTTTGCGTTGGATTTAGACTTGTTAGAAGCAATTCACTTCCTGCCTTTCATAGTAACCCTTAATGTAATAAAATGTAATTTAAATAAGGTTAAAATTTTAAAACAAATTATAATATTTAACTCACAATGTGATTAAAAGCATGTTAATTTTTAGTGATATAACTGTATTCTCAAATAAAAAATGTAGACCATAATTTCTATATATTGCTCTAATTCTACATCGACTAATGCTTTTGCTGCAAAATGCATATAGTAAAATATGTTTTATAATACCATAATCTCAGTATACATGTATGAAATAATTCATTCTGTTAAATGTTGTCCAATGTAGTTATATCACACGTTGATATAATTGGGTTCATTCATACTGAGCAAATTAAGACAATATTTTATATTGTTTTAATTTTTCCTCATTACATGTATTTGCTCATGCTTGAATACATTGGTGAGAAATCATTTGTGATATGGAGAAATATTTAATTAACAATCTGAAGCTGAATTTTCCTTAATAAGCATTTGGTGCCCTGTGTCCTTCTGTTACTAAGCCCTCTGTAATTCAATATAATATTCATTTCTTCTTGCTTCTTTTTATATTAACTTAGTTATAAAGTAAAGCATTCATTAAAAATCTGGTGAAGCTTTTTATCACAGAATTAAAATCACCAAGAGATGTTTTTATTCTCTTCCCGAATAAGTGTGAAATCCGTTATTTTAATTTTATACATTCTATGAAAAATTGTTGAAACTTTTGTTCAGTGAGCATCAAATCTGAACATTAATTTGCTCTTGCAATCACATGAAAGGAATAGCGGAAGTCGGTGCAATAATCTTTAACTAATACATCAAACGGAATAAAAGCCACGTTTTTATATTATCTCATTTCTAAGCTCCATTAATATAAAAGATCGTATAAATTATATAAATCTTAATATGATTAAACAATTTAAAAGGAGCACACTTATATGCGTATTGTTTTGATTTAATACTTTTTCAGTTTTATTTAAGGATAAGGTATTCAGTGAACCTTTTCAATTGTAGATAAACAACTCCTGTTTTAAACCGCTTGCATAACTTGCTGCCTGGAGCTAAGAGCAATAATAAAAAGGAGCAATAAATGAGAAGCGTCTGTATCAACTACGTTCTCTCAATACTATGCAATACGGTGTAAATGTTCCACATACGTTAATAATTCCAGGTTTTCTCATACATCAGCTGTGCACATGTATATGAATGCTCAGTTATTTTTTTGATCATTTGTAATTATGAATTATTATAAAACTTAGCTGCTTTTATTAAAATTAATGCTCAATGTTTTATATTTTAGTGCCTATTTTTTTTCATTTTAATCACTTCTTGTCATTATAAAATATACGAATAATGTTTGAATGGGAAAATTATGTATTGAACTTTATAGAAATTTTACATCTATAGAGTTCTAATATTTCACCAAATGCATAAAGCGCTCTAGATAAATAATATTATCAAAGTTTGTATTTCCTTTTAGGTTTAAAGTTTTGTAATTGTTTAAGCACGGCCTGGGGAGTTTCTTTTTTATCAAAATACTGCTGATGGATATCATAATGC
Source organism: Stegodyphus mimosarum (assembly GCA_000611955.2). Classification (NCBI taxonomy): domain Eukaryota; kingdom Metazoa; phylum Arthropoda; class Arachnida; order Araneae; family Eresidae; genus Stegodyphus; species Stegodyphus mimosarum. Next base: position 684,649 of record KK116287.1, read on the forward strand.
CTTTTTCTATCTAAATACTAATTTCCAAACTTTTGCGTTCAATGCTATATACTTGTTGTGTAATGAATTAAATGTTTTCTGAAGTTGGTATAACATATATATGTTCCAAATTGGGATGCAAAAGTTAATTTATTCAATTGTAAATGCATTGTCTAACCGGAATTTCATGAGTTCAGAACTTGTGGTTTAATCAATTAACTTATTATGGCAAGTTATTTCTTCCATTCAGATCATTGCTTTACTTGGAATTAAATAATATTTTATGAATATTATACTATGAGTAATCATACTTTTGATAACGATCGACTTGCCGAAGAGAGAAAACTAAACTCCTTCCGAAATTTTATGCTCTTGATTTATAATGCCTTTTTCTAATTTCAGAAGTGCGGAATTTAACAGATTTCTCCCCAGGTCTTAAGCTTTTGTTTATGTGGTGCTATGCCATTTAATTATACAATTTAATTAACCAAATAAATAATGCAATAATATTCCTAAAATAAATAAAAGTTTTCGTAATATGCTAACAAAAGAATTTTCATATGAATCAGAATTTAAAGTTAATACTTAAAATCGGAACTAATAGTTCACTTCCTTCATTTGAACGCTTAGAGAAAAAGCGATTATTTGTGGATTGCAAAATCGTATGAGTAATGTATTTATGAGAAAAAATTATATTAATTCAAATAATGTAAGAATTACCGTTCTTTATATATTATAATGCTTTTCTCATAACTACTTACCTTTGATACTTTAACTTAAATACTATGCAATGTTTTTACAAAGTGCTCACTATGCAATGTTGTTGGTCAATGTAAGTAGAAACTTTCTTATTCATTGCCTGTAAAAAATGATTGGAAATACTTTTCATTTTCATTACTGCATAGCTGTATCTAAATATTCCGATAATGTCTTTCATTTAGTTCTCACATTCTTGTTGCGTATATTAACGAAATTTATTCTTACTAACACATTTTCAAAGAACGTTCAGTATACACGAAAGTGAATGCACGGAAGTCTGGAAAACTTATAAAAAGTCATAGAATGATATTTTCTTTTAACCTTTTCGAGCACAGCACTGAAGGGGGAGAAATGCGAAAGCAGTAACGTTTTGTTAAATATTCTTTCCTATAAAGAACAAAATAAATTAATAATAAAAGTGTGATGCGTTTTCTAGTTTATAATTTCTCATTAGTATTTTCTAACAGGTAGAATTACTTATGAAATAAGACCGAAAAGGCTTTACATTTTTGAAAAAGCATGCGTTTTTTCGGGTATCAAAATATGATATGAAACAAAGCGCTTTTAGTTTGTTTATAGGTTACAAAGTTTTGAAATAAGTCCTAAAGTTTTCCTTATTTGCTTTTATGGAAAATTAAAATGAAAAAAGTCAACAAAATGACGGTATGTCAAAAAAAAGAGCTTTTCATTACAGACCTGCTGATTATAAACTCTATTATTTATTTTCCCTTCTGTTTCAAAAATTACGTTTTCTATGTTATTATAGCTGCATTAAATTACATTGTTAAGTTTCCTCCAAGTGAGAACTAAATATCTCAGTTTACTTGCTTAAATGTAATAAAGTCTATTTTTCTAATTTTTTGCGTTCTTATAAACTTGCATATCTTGCAAAATATTTTGCGTTTCATTTTTTTAAATTTTAATCGGATTAAGTTAACTAAAATTATCTTTTTAAGTATACGTTTTAGTGTGTTATGCGGTGCATTTTGTGACACATAAAAACGCACAGGATTTCTCATACAGTACTATAATTGCTGTATAAACTAAAATCGCATTCATTTAGCTTTTAGAGTCATATAATTATTGGCATTTATTCGAGATGAATATTGCTGAAAGCGGAGCATGAATTTAAAATATATATGAAACAATGAAATTATTGACAGAATTTGTCAGAAATTTGTTAAATGTTTTAGTGAACTTAGTTGCAGCCGTATGAAAATTTTTCATTATTGTAAAGAATTTCGTTCTGTGCTGAGCAATGAATCTAGATAAATAATACGCAGAATTATGATTTTAAAAAGTTATTTATTCTTATTTTGAATATTTTTCTTTCAGAAACCTCAAGAATACTACTTTAAAAATTTCTAAAACATCCAGTTTCAAAAACCATGAGCAATAATTTAAAATTATGATGTTAAATTCTTATTTTTAGTTTTGTACCTTTTGAAATGAAAGTTTTCATTTTCTAAAAGCTGCATAGCTTTTGGGCATTTTTTCCAACAAAACTTATGCATTCCAAATTAATAATTACGTGCGTTATCATAATGCTGTATTATTCGATGAATTTAATGAGTCTGTGCATTCAGCATTAAATAGAATACATTTCAAAAAAACAGATTCTTGTATTTTATTTAAGTTTGCTAGATAAACGTATTAATAATGCGTGCTTTCTAAGACGTATTATTATAGAATCATTGCACAAGCTACTAATACTTAAGCACTCTTTCTGATAGCTTCTTTGATAATCTGAAGATTATCATTCGTGGGAGAATTTTCTATTTGCATTTGCATATTTCAAAACTTAGGGAGATTTAGATTGTAGAATAATTAATTAAGTTCGGTATTCATGTACCAAGCTATCTTTTGGTAGAGGCGTGATGGTACGCGAGCAGACAGTATTCTGTTAAAGGTAAGCAGGTAAACTAGAAATTAAAGTTTTTGAACAAGTACAAATATCGCAAACAAATTATGATATTTTCGCGTAATTTTGAACTCTAGAATTTTAAAATGTATTTATAGATCATGCTCCGCACTTATCAGATAGCTCTTTTTTTCCTTTGGCAAGTCACTTCCATTTAGTAAGAAAATATGCAATTTTCTTAGTAATTTTCTTAGTATATCTTAGCTTTGTTTCTTTATGTCGGCATTTTTATATTGCCCACTTGCTTAATTAATCTAAAGTGCTTATTAGGAGTTAAGTGATGCTTTGTACATAGTTTTTTACCCAAACTGAAGATTGGATCTCTTTTAAGAGTGCAGATGTTTTTCAAGCTCATTCAGCAGTAACAAATTTATTTCATCTAAATGATAGCTGCAGCTTTATAAACATGACAAGTGTTTATATCGAAATTTTCAGTTAGTTAAACTATTAATTTTGAATTCAAAATTTTACAAATAATCCTGAGTTCTAACTTTAAGCATCTCCCATTGGAAGTAATTTAACAGAAAAGTTTAAACATAAATTGTGTAGGAGATACTGTCCTTAGTTACGCAATGGATGAGCTCACAAATAGTATGCTTTTCATGGTGTTGGACCAAAATAAAAAGTCCCAAAGCGACATGAATTCAAGTGCTTTAAATAACTATTTAAGCAAAAGGAAAGGAGTAAGGATAGATGACTTGTTCCTGCATTCTTCAAATATTCGACATTAGAAAAAGTTACTTGAATAAAAATGTATCCTTTCCATGAAGCATTACAATAATATATGAATAAGTAATATAAGTATTGAGTTTGAAATATTTTCTTCAACTTAAATCATAAATTTAAAACATTTTCTCGAAATAAAATAATCCGCACTCTTATTCAAGTGACTGACAGTGAGTAAACAGTAAAGTCGTATAACAGAGTGCCTCAGAATATTATTTTCAACTTTAAATAATGATGATCCCCTGAAATAATAATGTTCATCAAATGTTATAGGTTTATTGTTCCAATATTATTAAAGCAATGACAATGCTCATTAAACCTGTGATGCTATAGTACCTAGGCAAATACTGTTAATTCAAGTAATGGTAATGATGAAGCTGTTCTTATTTTAGCAATCGTATGCATAAAGCGTTTTGTTTTCTACATAGCGTTAATTCATCTGTACATCACACTGTTATTTTGGTTTCATATACAGCATATGGATCTTAGCTGCATAAGGGGCAATTCTTATCTTTTGCTATCGGCTTCAGCATTTTGTTAAAACTTTTTGCGATTATTTCAAACACTTTTTGATATTTTTATAATTTTACCCAAATATATATTATATCATTAGTTCCTGACGTATTCTATTCGGAAATATTCTAAATAACTGTTGGAAACTCAAATTTTAGAACTTGAAGCTTATGTGAAACCTTAGTTTATAAGGTTTACTTTTTTACGCTGCTAATCGCCAGCTTTTGGCAAAAGAGTTTTTTGTAATAAACATTCGACAATATATAGAAATATAAGTCTAATGCTTTGTAAAAAAATACTTGGAAATATAAAATAGCCTAGTGTTTTTCTTAATTTCTTTCTTTGAAGCAAGACATCGAAAGTCTTTCTTTAGTTTTAAAAATAAATCATACAATTTTTTAAAGTATGAGGTCAGATGCACAATATTTAATAAAATTATCTATTATATTTTATGTACTTATCTTTACTTGTTGAATATAAAAAAGGAAGAAATCGACTTTGAGGTAACTTTTTGTGTTCTTGTTTGTTCTAAATTTTGAATCTGAACAGTCTTATGCCATATGTCTGGTTATTACTTATTTGTTCTACACATTCCAGCTTTAATAACATGTTAAAATACAAATAGCATGATTATTTGAGAAAATTTCCTTTATTTTTATATTTAAAACATCAAAAGCATTTTTCTAGTGAATTCAATCTTTCAAATTCAATAAAGGTTCCCAAATATTTCTGTTAATCTCTAAATATTTGAGGATAATACTCTAATTTTGTTTCACGAGTTTAAAAACGCTCAAACCTATTGCAAGTTTCTTTTGTTACTTTCCTACAGTGTTAAATATTACACAGTTCATTTTAGTTCTGGAAAGTGCCACTGAACTTAGTTCCATTTAAAAAAAAGCAATGGGAAAGATCATTTTAATTTCCCAGTTAGAAAATCATTTTAATTTAATAGTTAATTAACAATTATGAATTTCTTGAAAAGCGAGAACTTATTCTTTTAAATTTGAAATCTTTTCTTTATGCTTTTGAAATGTCAATCATTAAATTTGTCTGTTCTCGCAGTCTGTAAACTATTAAATATTAGTTGAGAAATCGTGTAATCTTTTACCTTCTCATTCCCAAACTTACAATGACCTTGTATCATTCTGTTCTACTAAACCTACCTCAGAAAAATGGAAAAGTTATTTGGTTAATGTACATTTTAATTGTTTCAGTTGATTATTCGGAATTTTTAGATTAAAAAAAAGTGTCTTGCTAAATTTTTTGAAATTCTCTACAGAAAATCTTGCGAATTTTCCTCAAAAATGCTAACCCTTTATTGCAGAGATGCGCTAAGTTACGTTAATTTTCCTACTTGATTATTATGGTATTCTCCTATACTTTTAATATTCAAACAAAATCAGATTTTATAATTCACTTTCTATCCTGTGATATTTGAAAATTTGCCTCAAAGAAATTTTGGTTTTATGTTTTATGTATATTATTAATATTTTGGATAGATTAAGTTATTTGACGAAAGATCTCTTTTCCTGACTTCCTGTTATAATAATTTTAAAATATGAAACTATTTCAAGAAACAGGGGAAAATGTCTCTAAATTGAAAACATTTCTTCGACTTTATTCTATACCTAAGTATTTAAAAGGCTAATGTAAGTAATTAATATTATTTAATAACTGTGATCAAATTAACGGATCATCTATAGTCGCTTTAATTATTAAATGAAATAATAAATTGTTTCTGCAAACTACTAAAATTACATAATAATCACTAATATTATAATACACTTCATAGTTTCGTTGGCAGCATAGCAATTCTCTTATTTCCAATTGATATTTAAAAGGTATTCTTACATATATATATACAAATGTGTATATGATTTTCTTTTCTGGAAAGCATTTAAAATATATCACAGCATCGAATTAATTACAATGCAAGAAATTAAATTTCTTAGTCCACTATGAAACCCAGAAAGATTAGTTTCTTCTCATAGCAAGAAATTACTCCTATGATCTACCCCTCCTGCCTTCATAAATAATATTGAGCATATATTCAGAAAACAATAAGTTTCCTTTTTTTTAAAATTGCTGTAGGAATATTAAATAGTTTAACTAACACTGAACTGTGCTTTTGGCTTTTTAGACGTTCTTCTAATAAATAGTCTATGAAAAATAACAGCTTGTTGCTGCTTTACATAAAACGCTTTCTGTACGCTTTGAAAATGTATTTGAAATGAATCTAGTTATTTCCAAAAATTAAACAGTTTAACTGTTTAAGTTTCATTTCTGAGCAGATGTTTTAAAAATAGTTATTTTTTCATTTTTTAGTATTTTATAAAAGTCTTAGCCAAAAGAATAAATGTAATTTTCGTTACCGTCTTTCAGCTATGACTAGTCATTGCCAGTTCTTAGCATACATTAAAACTGTAACAATATTATGATCGAAATATGAAAACTTTAAATAAACCTGCTTTAAAATAAGAGTATTATACAGTAGAATTCAGACTATATTTTTTTTCAGCAAGTGAATGTATCAGGCCTCAAATGCAAAAGTTAGCTAGATCTTAAAAATTAATCTTAATTGTAACTGATTCACGAGTATAAACAAAAATACATAAAGTTTTTAATACATTGTAAATATTCTTATAAGGAATAATTAGAATTTACCATTTCTCTCATTACTATGTAGTTGCTTTGAGGGAAGAGAGAAGATATTTTATGAGGTTTTGCTTTTTCCTGAAATTATCAAATTCGAAATTGTGTTACCGTTAATATTTAATCCTTTAGTTTTCTTGTATAGTAAGATAAACTTCTCCTTCAAAGAAATTCGCTTAGGTCTCTTCTTTATATTAAGATTTGAATTCATCAACTCTAAAGAACCTATTTGAATATAATGAATAAGATTGATTATTACCAATACTTTTCCATCTTTCAAATAAGCTGAATTTACCTTATCTATTTGAATTTTATAGAAAATTTATCTTACAGTCGCATTTTTGTTGAACAACTCTGCCTGTTATTAAGTTAGAGCCGTATGCAATCCGCGGAGCTGTGATAACTAGAGCCTTTTATTTAATACTTTACTATGCGAACGTCGCACTGATTGAATACATATCAACGATTGTTGCGATGAGTTTTTTTTTTGGTTGTTGTTGTTGTTTTCCAGTCTAATTCTTCTTGTACATATTAGCATTATTATGTTTTCTCTTTCTGATATATAGCAATATGCATTACGTGCTACTAACCTCAATAATGTTATCCCGAATATTTACTTGAACAAACATCTGTTTAAATAATTTATACTGAAGCCAGAAACTGTATTTTTGCCAAAATCAGTAAATGAGTGCATAAACTATCATATGGAAGCGCTGGAAACTGTTAAATAATTCCTAGAATGACATTCCCTTTTGTAAATGTTGCAGTTTTATCATGTGTACTTCAAGATGTTAGGTTCACAATGGGCTCAGAAAAATAAAATAATCACACCTACACCCTTTTTAGTGCTTAAAAATTGGTTCTTTTTAATTTTGAATATGTTCAGTATATTTGAAAACTGGTTTTATGAAGAGAATTGTCTTGTAGTAATCTAGCGCTTTTATACACTCTCGAAGTTAACTAAGACCTATTTGTTTCGCTGCAGTATAGCAGCCTGATGTGTTGCTCCTTTGCAATTTTACCCCATCAACGGTTGTTATTGCTGAATTGATATTTTAAGCATTTTTTAATCAAAACTTTTCTATATCTGTGCCAATCCGCTGTATGTAGTCAGAGCAGTTTAATATTTCTTGAAAACAAAAATCATTGTAATTAAATTTTAAAGCATAAAAGGAAGAATCGATGTAATGACGTCTGAAATAATACTTGAAGAATGTTCTAGTTATTAAATACAGTTTTAAAATGTGTGTGTTAAACCAGCAATCAAAGCAAGTTTTCTGACGTCATACTCACCGTGTTCTTCAACTTAAAATCACTAAGTATGTGTATATTGTGTGGCAATATGTCTATTTGAACAGATGAACAGTTATTAATTGATTTTTCAAACATTGAAATTTATGTTGAGTAATGAATTTGTAAAAGTGAATAAATATAGAAACTTATGTCTGTGTAGAAAGCGAGAAAATATCACAATGTTTAGAGGGAAAGTGCACCAAATAATAACATTCTCATTTGCTCAACGTGAATTTCAAGTGAAATATGTCATTTGCTTTACTTACTCTAGAACCTTCAATTGTTGTATGATTTGTGAAAGAAATCTTTAAGACTATTTAAAATTTTGTTTTGTACAATTTTTTTTCCTAAATGATTTGTCACTATTTTACTTAAGCATTATTGATGAAGCCTTTGAAAGAAATGACATTCTATTGTACAGAAGCGAGTCTGAAAACTCGTGATAAAGTAAATTTCATGTAAATAGAAATTTTCTCTTTGAGATCTTTTACTAAAAATGTACAATAAAAATAATTTCCGACACTTTGATTCATTTGTTTCTTCGTTTTTATACAGCCTTATCATCCGACCAGGCACTAATCACTTTTTAATGAAAACACTGAATTACATCATTGCACAATCACATGAGTACACATGCACAGATTAGTCCTTAAATGAACATTTTTTAACTTAAAATCTTTTATTTTTTGCTTAGAAAGTGTAAATCTAAATCCAAAGTCTACATTTTACGCTATCATTTATAGTGCAAATATTAATTCTGATGCACTAGCATTTAAAGAACTGTCCTATGAAAATTCATAATTAATGCAAATTACTATACAACACTTTATTTTACACACAGTTGCAATTACTTCATTATGTTCAATGCACTGATAAAAATTGTCTTAAATTTCAAATAATTTTAGTCACCGTAGAAAAAGAAATGTTGTATTTACCCTTTGTGCTCTAAGTTAAAAAATGTGTTTGTTTAATATTCTAGCACTAAGAATCGATATAATTAATGTATATATTGCTATTTAAGACTTTAGTGTATAATCTATACAATTCCATTTGTACAATTTACCGTATATTTCAAAATATAAGCCGATCAGGGATCAGTCAAGATTCTGCTGCAAAAAAATCAACCAAATCTAAAACTTAGTGCATAAACCAAATTTAAAATCGCCCTATAACTTGAGAGATATATATGCACACAGTCACAAAAGTCTTACAAACCGTCGAAACATTGCATTTACGCTGATATTTTAAAATGTAAATAAACAAGTAAATGCTTCGTAATAAACATCTGAGACATAAATTTATTCTAATCAAAAAACTAAACTAGAGTTTGTTGAATTTCAATAAAATATAGCAAAAATTGATACTTTGAATGTTAAAAAGTTTAAATACAGAGAGAGAGAGAGAAATACTTCATTCACTTTTGTCAAATGAATTAAAAAATAAAGTTAATACCTTGTAGGTCCATCTTTTGAATTTCTCACTGCCCTCTTATCTATCTGGCATCGATAGAATCAGATTTGTTATCTGGTGTAGTTTCAGTTCATTCTCCTTCAGAGTACCTTTGCTTGTAATAGCATACTCGCAGATTCGCCGATCAGGTTCATCCCATGTATGTTCTATGGGGTTCAAGTCTGGCAGTTGGGGAGGAGAATGCAGCTGATTAGGTACTTTACTGAGGAGCCATTCCGGTACGCAGGGAAAATCCCGTCGACCACAAGAGACGGCGAATCCTCGAACCCCGTTCCCTTTCGATTTGACACTCGCTTGGCATAAGCCTTAACGTTGGAACGCCATTGCTGCTCAGTTTTTAAATAAAGCGCCATATCGTGGCCATTAACACATTTTGGCTCTAGTGTAGAATTGGGTGTCCTTTCGATTGGCGAAAAATTTTTTTCAGTTTTGGCGATGAAACCCCATTTTTATTTACCATGAGAGTTTTAACTTGGTTTTAGCTTCTTGGTCTTTTTAAGTGAAAATAAATCGATGTGCACATGGAAAAGTCAAGACAATGTGCAATGACTAAGTTTGTTCAATTCTCCGTTGTTTTTTTAAGTGAAAATAGGTCGATGTGTACATGGACACGGAGTTTGTGAAATTCTTTGACTTCATATTTTGGTTTTGTGTAGCGGCCATCTTGAAGTTGTGCCTTCCTAGCGCCGATCTTGGCGTCAAAAAAGAATCGCCAAAAAACAAGGGGCATCCAATTGTAAACTTTTACCCACATGTTTTTAGGCCTGTAAGATTCCATAACTTTAGAAATATTCAACAGCATGCTCTTCTGTAGTACGCAGATCCCAAATTTTAATCATTTCTCTTTCGAAAATGCGAGATAGAGGGAAAAAAAGGAGTCTTTACTAAAGAATAATAACTAACACGTGTAATCAAGGTTACACCAAATCCAGCGTGTTTGAAGAAGACTGTTCCATTTTTGGCGAAAAATCGCGTAGTTTGGCGTCTTTTCTTTAATAAGAAAAAATGGTCGATTGGTTTTTACGCAAATACCGCCATTCCTTAACAATCTTGGCAGTTATGTTTTGGGTCATTGTGTTTTCGAAAGGCTGAGCTGTTTTTAGTCCCAGTTTTTCAACAGATGAGTGCAAATTGCTTTACAATATTTTTTGATAAACAAATTGATCCCTTGTGCAATCTACGAAAACAAATTTACCTATTTCAGTCTCTGTCATTGAGCCCCAAACCATTGTTTTTGTTGTTGTTGTCGTGTCCATTACTACATGGAACTACATGGTCCATTACTCCGAAGAGAGGTTGGACTTCTATTTTCCCCCCCCAGTTTTGAGGGAGAGCCCCCCGGGGGGGGGGAATCCAGGGGTCTCCCACCACTCTCCTCTCCCACTAATCCACACGAGAGAACTTTCGGCTCGCCGCATATTTAAAGTGCCGCCATGCCACACCGACACTATACATTTACAAACATCCATGTCTTCTCCGGGATTCGAACCCGGGCCCTTCGGTACCATAGTAGGCTCCCCTAACCACTATACCATCTGGGCGATCGACCCCCAAACCATTTACTATGTTTAATAGTTTTGTAGAAAATTTTCCGGTTTCATTTCTTCTTTTTTCCTTCACCAAATTTTTGTATGATCATTGTTTCCGAAAACATTGAACTTACTTTCCTCAGTAAATACCCCTGAAAAGACAAAATCTTTGTTTAGATATTTATTTGCAAAATTTAGTCGCTTTTGTTGGTCGATTCTGAGGTGATATTAGAGGTTTCCTTCTGGGACCTCTGCCATTATATATCGGTAATCAAAGAATTTCTACGCATGGTTTCTGGATTGACTTTTTTTTCAGTTACCGTCGCAAATGTTCATTTAATTTTACTGAGCTTACTTTTGGATCTTTTCTTGCCCTTTTTATGAGACTTCTTTCATCACAATGGCTAACTTTTCTTGGACCATCACCAGATTTGTTGAGCACATTTCTCGTTGACTTGTAATTCTTAATTATAGCCTGTACAGTTGCACGACTTTTCCCAATAATTTTAGCTGTTTCATTAAGACACTTCTTTTCATGCCTTAGTTTTACAATAAGGTTTCTCACATCTAAAGAAATTTCTTTCCTTGGAACCGTATTTTCAAACTACGATCACCTGCGGAAAATGGAATCAAGATTCTGAATTTCACGCTTGGTTGAGGTGTTCTTATAAATCTAAAAGGGAAGAAAACAGCAGTATATGTAAATTTAACTTAGAGCTAATCAACTTTGTTGGTTTCAAAACATGTGAATATATCTTTCGTATTTATCTTACTTAAGCTGTTATTTTGGGAGAAATATTTTTTATATGAGTAGCATGACAGAACAGTTTAAACTGAAACTGAATTTTTTAAACTTCTATTTTTATGGGGGTATGTAGACTTCTGTGACTGGGTGTGTGTATATATCTTCAAAAGTCCGAATTATTTCGCCTAACTTACATAGAATCTCTAGAGTGCCAATTCCAATTCATTTTCAATTTCCATTTTAAAAATAAAAATGAGCACTGTAGCGTAAATGAACACTTTTGGCGACAATAATTTATTTTTCTCAATTACCTCAAATTTAGATCTGAAGCATCCTCAGGCGCTTTGTATAGAGCGTGGTGAATTTTTCTTTGGTTCTCAAATGTGGTAACCATTTTCAAGCAATCATAAAATGTTTTCGCCCAGTTGCGCTCTCGCTTTTAAAACTACAATTCATCATTTCTGTTATGCAATGAAAGATACTAGGTTAAAAAAGGACAGTAAGTTTTGCTAGTTTTAAATTAACAGTTACCACTTTTGCTGAGAATATTTATGAATAGAACTGTAGATTATATAATCTACGAAGCTGAAACCGATGTTAGTAGCAAAATGGAGATTCTTTTGGATGCTAAAAGTCAAAATTAGACAGTAAATTTTGCTAGTTTTAAATTAAAAGTTACCACTTTTGCTGAGAAAATTTATGAATGAAACTGTAGATTATATAATCTACGAAGCTGAAACCGATGTTAGTAGCGAAATGGAGACTGTTTCGGATGCTAAAAGTCAAAGTTACTCTTCACACCTTAAATAAAATTACAGAATTTCGATTAAACTGGGAACTTCACGTCCTACTATGAAGAAAGTAACTTGCCCATAACAAAGAAGAATGCGAAATTAGCAGAGAATAGTGGGTGAACACTTATAGATGCACTAGCCTGTGATACGTTTCAAATCCTTTTTTTATCTTTTTCATAAGACATAGAGGTACATTTTACTACTTTACAGTATCAGCTCAGAATGTATCTTGTTCTTGCACATCTGTTTACCTATCTATATCAATCAGAAATTTTACATTACGGCTTTCTTTAAATTATGTGTACTACAAATAAACATTTTAAGAACAAACGAGGTTTATTAGTGTGCTGCTAGCTCTCATAACTGCAACATTTATTATAAAGAAGTTCTCGTGAGGTAAATAAAAATAAATACTACTACATGTAATAAAGTTCTGTCAACTTACCTTTTCACCGGAAATATTTCCAAGAACAAAGTTATAGGACACTGTGGCCTTACACGCTGCTCTTTAAAACAGATTAAACAGATTATGGGTAATGTGAATGGTCAGCGTGATGTGTTTTTTACACAGTCTTCATCATTCCAGCTGTTTAACTCTATCCTGTCTCAATGATACAATTTTCATGGAAAATGAAACTCATCCCGTTCTGCGCCATTTTTCAAACATTTGCCTCGTAAGCGTTTCTGTGCTAACATGGTTTTCATTTTTCGTTTACTCAGAAGAACCAACATGTTCACTGTACCTGAAGGAACTCAGTTTAGCTAAGATGATAGAAAGCCTCTTCATCTACTAAAAGAACATCAACTTAGAAGACGGTTTAAACAGCCCTTTTGTTAAATCTTTGAACTTAATAGTGCTCAGCTCGGACTTAAAATATCAATCTTCATTACTTGCCGGCTTCAATTTAATATAAAAGGTAAGGTAAAATGTGAAGTAATTAACTCTTAAACGTTCACAGATCAAATTCTTAATAAGCTATGGCTCAGGATTCGCGAGCAACTCAGCTAGAGAAAATTTAACCCTGGTCTAACGAAATTCTCAGAACTGAATAAGGACATATTACGAAAGTTAGCTTCGATGCCAAAGTTCTAACTTTCAAAACCTTCTTTCGCATATATAAGTATCTAATTTGCATACTTTGGGGAGCTGACGAAAGTAGAAGTGACAGTACAGATAAAAAAATTAGATAATGGATTAATTAACATAAACCTTAAAGGTATATCTTAAATAATGTCTATAGCATGGGCTCCCAATGTGGACGTCACCGCTCACCAGTGGGTGTTTCAAAGATCTAAGGAGACTTTACTGGTTTGGCAACAGCAAGGAGCATTGAGAAGTAAGTGGGCAATAAGAGCATGCTTAGATTTTTTTTTCAATGACGGGCGCTAGCCATTATAGACGTTGGCCACTTTATAGGCACTAATAGGCACTTTATAGGCACTACACATTATAGGCACTAATAGGTGGGCTATCGTTGCCTTCTATGAAGAGACAGACAATTTACATCCATGCCTTCTCCAGGATTGAACCCGGGACCTTCGGTATGACAGTCAAGATTAGTAACCTCTTTCCCGTCTAAGCGATTTGCTTGGGAAATCTGGTTGTTTTCGAAACTAACAATTAAACATTCACTTGATTATACAAATACAGTCATGCACCTTTACAAGAATTAACCACATTATATCAATTGACCTTTCACACAGTTGGTGCAGTTTCATTTTTCTATTCCAAAGGATCGGATTTTACTATCACCTTCTTATTCCCAAATCATGACCACAAACAGATACTTTTCTGTGACATCCATATTTGTTCATTATACACTTCTATGCATACTGTAACAGGTACAAACATCTTTCTATATTTTGCAGGATAAATTGCCGTAGAAGTATTCAGTCATTGCCATTTTGTTTCCGTATTGCGTGATGAATTTTAAGTAATAATTTGATGCAGTGAAAACGCAATTAGCACCTAAACATTTTGGTTCGTTTTCGGTCAGTGCCTACAGATTGCATTCGAAAGATATCTAGCATATCTTTGTTGCAAGGATAGCAAGGTTGAGCTAAATTAACTTCGAAAAGAGAGCAATGTACCAAAAGAGGTTAGAAAAGTATAGTCTGCAACAGGGGTCGGCAAGCGTTTTTACTAGGGGGCATATATCAGAAGTGTGGGAGTTCGGCGAGTACCAAGTTGAGGAAGCGGCGGGATATCGTGAGGCAGATATAATAATAATAATAAATAGAAAATAATAATGATAGCAATAATGAAAGTAAATATATAATTATATGAAAGTAAATTTATGCGCATTTTAAAAACTGTAATTTTGCAAGGATTTGTTTTTTTATTGCGAAAACATTTGTGAAAACGTGTTTCTAGCTAACCAGGAAATCTGCAAATTTTTGTTGTTGTGCAATTGAAATAAGTTCTTGATACAAAACAATCAGAGAATTGAAATAATTCTCTTGATACTAACTATTGTAAAAACATTGTTATCTGTATGTTTTCCTTAGCTTTTGATCTGAAGAGAGGAATGTGTATTCTGCTTACAACTCGAAATACAAATTCATAAAATAAAACGTTTTTGCCGGAACAGATGTTAAGCATATAAAGCGTAGCGCGCGGTGGTTGAATAGTGTATAATAGGGATGATGAAAACAGAAAATAGTTCACTGTGTGTGGAATCAGATGTTTCTAGCAATCGAAAATTTATTCATCTAGTCATGTAGTATCACTCTGATTTCAGGTTTTGTCAAAAGTTTAATTGTAAAATTCATACAATTATTAAAATCACGAAGATAAAAATAAGAATTTTTGCTAAAATTATTCATTATAATTACAAGGGTTTGTTGTCCAAATATATAAAATATAGAATTTAGATATATGATATATTACTTAAAAATTGCTTCCGCGTTGCCGATCCCTGGTTTATCGTAACAATGCATTTCCTTAGCACAGCTGAATACCAGAATAGCAATACAATTTTAGAAGCATTATGGTACATGTTTTGCAGGGTAAGTTAGTAAATGCTTATCTCATTGCATCACATAATTATTATTTGCGTTAAGTTTCATCTCAATCCGCTTTAAACATATAGGTGTCTGATCAAATAAGCTTTAATTATACATACCTTTAGTCATCATCCCAAACGTTCTGCGGTTTTCCAAATCCAGGAACGTTTCCTTCTATTATGCTACTGCTGATATAGACTGACCTTGATCGAAGTGGATATTAAAACACGGTCTTTCCTGTTCAGGTTACATAATTCTAAGATGTGTTATGGCGCAATTTTTGTTTCAGTGCGGTGCTAAGAATGAAAAAACCCAAAAGCTCATTTTCTGCATATTTTCCTCTTTTATTTTTAAAAGGGGAAGAAAATGCTAGTTAGACTGCTTGTAAAATCTCTGTTATACATGGAAAAATGCTATTTTTGAAGGCACAGTTTGAAGGCGGCTTGAACCGCGGAAGATGATACCCGCTCCTGAAGACCATCCTCTGTAAACAAGGACAAATTAAAAGAAGCTATTTTTGAACCTAAGTTCTACAGTTTAGGAACAATAAATTTATAGACATTATTTTGTGCCCACAACGATATAAGACACGTTTGAGCTACTGTATCTGAAGACTGGAAATAAACTACTAAATAATACTTTCCGGTAAATTTTAAATACATCGTAAAGCGTTTACTGATATCTTTCGCTCAAGATAAGGCACTTGGATTTACTAGAAAACTGTTGGAAGTATGAAGTGGTAAGGATTTTAGAAATCTGTATATTTTTATAAAAGCAATATAACACAGACATAACAGTATAACAATATAAATCTCTTGGAAGTTTTTAATAACATTTTTCAATAATTGTTAATAACGTTAATAAGTTTTTTTAATAATTTAGTGAAATTTATTTTAGACTTGTAACATTAATTTTCTGCATATCATTACTTAATTTACCTGAAAACTATCTCTATCTTTTCTTTTTCTTATGTAGTAACAGAACATTTTAGAATAGCATTTCATTTTAAATATTAATTAATAAATATGTGTCATCCACCATTACTTCGTTGTTGAAAAATAATTTCACAACAACATAGTAGCAGCTCATGCTGTAATTTCCGTATCTTACAGTAGTGTAAAATAAACAACCTCATGTTTATAATATGTATCTATTCAAATTAATATACAGCATAATAAATCATCAGCGGCTAGACACCACACTTCTATATCATGAAAATTATAAGGTATCATTCACCTTGGTAACAAGAAGGAACAAAAACTCTTTAAAACCAAAGCAAAAGCTGTCAGAGTACATAATCATTACCACAGAGAAAAAACACAGACAGTGCACCTAATAACATCCAATTGCAAACGGTCAAAAAACTGAAACGCAGACAGCTCACAAACCTAATACAACATATACATCATACTCCCACAAACAGATTCTTGGTTCGCTACCAGAGGCCACTTGAACTGCCTGAAGAAAGATCATTAAAGAAAAGGAAAACCTCAAAGAGGAACACCCGATACGTGAACCAAAGCCACTGAGGGACTCTTTGGAGTCTTGGATTACTTGCAAGCATGTGATCGTACAAAGGCGTGCAATAACTGCATTCCAGCTCCTTCTTTTGATGCAGCTCAGCCCCAGAACACCACTTCACAGGCTAGACAGAAAGAGCAACTGTATCATTGAACTGAATCCAAATTATGACGAGACAGTTGGTGGTGAGGGTCGCCTACAGGCATTAACTCATTCATGCACCGAAATATGTAAAGATCACATTGCGTTATAATTGCCAGAGAATTGGCCATATAAGTCTTGTAAATGTAAAGCATGGCCTTTCTGCGTGCAATGCTCGTTTTGTCATTCAGAAAAATTATTCTAGGAAGCAACTAAATGGATCAACTGTTTACATTCAAATCAAGAGCATGGAGTTACTTATGCTACTATTATGCAGTTGTCTCACGATACTGTCATATGGGCAAAGCAGTGCTGTATGTAAAGCTGCGGCAGAGAGTGTAAGCACTACAGATTAACAATGGGTATAATAATGTATTTCAAATAACTCGGATTCAATTAAATTCGTAGAGTGCAACTACTCACATCGTCCAAATCTTTCAACAACATTAAAGATCTCGGGCTCCTGGTCTCTGAAAAAATATTCCAGTACAAGTTTAACATTTTAAGTGAAGGTACCATCGTTCTAGATATCAGCGTTTCATGTCCCCTTTTGGAGTTCCCTTTCAGAGAACAGTAGAGCAAAACCAAGCATAAGCGTTCAGTATCTAATGTCCAATGTCTATGGATTATTGACTAATTATGTTCAGTGTCGACTATTTAACTCTGTTAAATATCAATGTAAAAATTATTTCCATCGTTAGAAGTTCTAAAAGAGCACCATCTCCCAGGAAATGTAACAAAATAACTTATGCATATTCTAAAATTTACTAAGATTCAATAAAATTACACCATTGTAATGACTTGATCCGTTTGGTCTACAAAGGCCTTAAGTCGGATGTCATCTCAATGGAAAGTAGAGTAGATTATTAGACAGAATAACTACTAGAGAGAATTAATATTCCAAAATGTTCAGTACCTGATTATTTGAAGAAGAATGTGTGTTTAAGTTACTACGATGTATAAGTACCCCATACTTTAACAGAGCAGAATATTCTTATTCTAATTTTGGCATGCGATTCTTTGCTTAAAAAAAATAAAAATATTCCTGTTTTGAAACATTCTATCAATTACTGGAAAATTACTGGAGATGAGAAGGGGATGCTTTGCAATAATGGTCATGGTATAAACCAAAACAACCTCCTTAGTAACATTAAGAAGGGGTCTGCATCTCAAACACGTATTGTTTTGTGTGGTGGGAGTATAAAATAATTGTATACTATGAATTGTTGTCTCTAAATCAGACAGTAGCTTCTCAGAAGTACTGTTCAAAAATGGAAGTTTTAAATTATGCGCCAGACATTGCATTTACCAGTGTTAGTGGTGTTGTCTTCCATCATGGCAATGCTTGGCTCTACATTTCGATGAACGTCAGACAAAATTAAATTGAGTATAACTAAAACGCTTTGTGTCATTCTCCCATATTCACTAGACCTTGCCTCCTCGGATTTTTCATCTCTGTATCTCACCTAAAAATTTTCTGAATGGCGCGGATTTCACTTCTTTGGAGACCATCAAGCAGCACGTCGATAACTTCTTTACGAATAAGCCTAATAACCTTTTTTTAAAACAGGAATTTTCCAGCTGTCTGGAAGATGGCAAAAGGTCATAGAATAAAAGGATCCTTATATGATTCAATGAAAGTTTCTAACTGTTTTTTACTGTTTTTTTTTTCTAATTGTCATCAAAAAACCACAGAACTTGTCGTGTAACCCAATATATCACAGCTTATGAAATTTGCAGTTGTATAGTTAGATGTATGCAGTTGCATAATTAGATGTTGTATAATTAGATGTATAATTAATTTTTCACAAAATACTAAATGAAAGTAGAAAACCTACAAAATTGAAAATAACTGTTTATATGTAGTTCCGGTTAATCTAATCTACCATTCTAATCTACCAGGTGTAATTTTTATTACAGTTTATTATGTCATAGTTTGGTCGTTTAAAATCTGGTCTTATCGCATAACACTGATTCTGTCTGAAGCACTTAAAACCTTCAGATTTGTAACTAAAACTTTTAAAATTACTTTATATCACTATGCAATGAACATCATGATATAATATATACTAAATATCAGGGGGATTACAAAACGGATTAAGAGATAATTGCACTGGCAATATTCGTTTAATACATTCCGTTATAACAGTTATTCTAACAGGTTATTTAAAGCGAATATTTGTCAAAAACAGTTCCACCTATATGCGCCTTAAGATCACAAGGCAACTACTAATTCTTGTTGCTCCTCTTTCAGTTGCTAGATTCAGCCAACAAATGAAAAGAAAATTCTTTTCAGGTAAGCTAATTCTCATACTGAATACCTTTCTAGCACATGTTTTAAAAAGAATCAAAATTTATGTAACGAATTTTTTCATCATAAAGGCTGCATTTTCATCATTTATTTCGCACTTGTTGAATATTATATTCGATAATGTTAACACGAGCATATCCGAGTATATAGTTCATTTGCCTACTACCGTAAAACGAAGAGATGCAAGACACGAGATCAAACATGAGTCAAATTTTTTGTGCTTGAGTTCTTACAATGAGGTTTCTAAATAAAATTTAGTTCTAAATAAAAGTGTAGGAACTCGAAAAACGTGCAAAATGTTAACATTTCGTGTTTTATAAAATTATTTTCTTAAATTGAAAACATAAAAGCATGAATCTTTGAGCCACTTAAGACATTTTTATAACTGTAAGTATGTCTATGATCTGCGGTTGGTAATTAAAGTCCGAGTAAGTACTTTTGCCTAGACTGTGTGCCTGCCATTAGCCTTTGTAAACGGACTCTTTGGTTGTTGTCAAACAATTAATCATTTAATGACGCGTAGGTAAAACAATATTATAAGGCAGTTATAAATGTTTTGCTTAAGAGCACTAAATCTTCACACGCTATTCTACTCTACACTGACGTGCAAAAATTAAGGACGAAGTCGAAAAATTAGCATATCAGCTGAAAGAAGAGGCAGAGCGGACAGAAAGACCAATCAGGGGATTAAGTAAGGTGATGTACGGTAGCACATGCGCAGATATGCAGGTAGACGTAATGGGGGAGTGTCTGAGTAGTATAAAGCATGTTGTCGGTGTAAGATCAGTATTTCTGGCAAAGAGATTGCACGCCGTATAGCAGTTAAAATCACACAGAGTTGCTGCCTCAGCGAGAAATGGCGAATAATCAATCTGTTAGACGACATCTGGATGCTTTTACCCGAGGTCGAATCATTGGGAAGTTGGAGGAAGGCCGCAGTGTGACAAGTGTGGCTGCAGAGTTCGGAATTGCTCACAGCATCGTTTCACGACTTTGGAGACAATTTCAAACTACAGGAACAGCTATCCGGGGGTTTAGTAGTGGTCGTCCACGAGGAACCACACCCGCAGATGACCGGTATATTGCCTTACAGGCCAGAAGAAACAGGCGGCAGACAGCGGGAGAAATCGCTAGACACACGACACAGGCGACTGGACGACCGATATCGCGTTTTACCGTGGCCAGAAGACTGAACGGTTGTGGTCTGTTTGCACGACGCCCTGTACGGTGTGTACCTCTAACGCCTGCCCACCGGAGAAGGCGTTCTCTGTGGTGCCGGGAACACCGGACAATGAATGGGGACCAGTACTCTTTACAGATGAGAGCAGATTTAGTCTGAGTTGCGATTCTTTGCG
>KK116287.1:709152-754106 GCA_000611955.2 Stegodyphus mimosarum
CTCACACGTAAACAAATCCAGAATTCATTTTGCAATAAGGAATTCAGAAAATAATTTAGAAATTTAGAATAATAATTTGGAATCGCCGTGATTTTATACATGTAACCTTTTGATTCTAGTTTGGAAATTCATTGTTTTTCTTCATCATTTGTACAGTAATATCCCTATGCTTTGACTGTTTTAGAATTTCCGGTTAATTCTGTGTTTTATTAAAAGAACTGAACTAAATTTACACATCCCGTTATTAAGCTATGCCTGACTTAAAAAATGCTTTCCTTTTATAACTGAGTTTGTAAATATTTTACACAAAGAAAATGTTAACAATTTATTTTCCTAATTTACTCCAGGCTTGAAATAGGGGAAATAGGCTTTTGAAATCTTCATTCAAATAATTACCATATTCACACTTGACTCAAATCAAAATGTATTTTACATGATACAAATCTGAAAATACAACTGATAAGAATTTCTTTGAAAAAGAATTGAGAAAATGTTATGAAATTAGAGAATAAATAGAAGCATGGACACATCGGAATATTACTGATTTTTTCTCAAGGAATTTGATGCCTATGATCGAGCTACTCAAAAGGACATTATGCTGTTACTTGAAAAAAAACGTTGATGATTATCACTGGATCATCATACTGACAATGAATAATCAGGAATAATGAATAATAAACTGCCATAAAAGGCTATAACGTTTATGGAGCTGTTTCCAATGATTGTTAAGAAGTATTGTAAAGACTCATCCAATGTACAAAAACAGAGGAAATTTGTCTTAATAAAGTTATAAAACTGAAAAATGCACAACAGAAATAGTTTTCTATTTTTCTAGCAACAATGATGATTTCAAAGCTGGTTAAATGTAATTAAGCCATGAATATATTTATGTATTAATTAGTTTTATTCATTAAATGTGTTTTCAGAATTATTATATGAAATATTTTGCATTCCTCTTTACATTCAATACCGAAAGCAAAAATTGATTTTTGGCGTTGTATGTTTTTTTCCCGATAATCCAAAGTATTTGTTAATCTGGCATCAGTGAAGTTCCGAATCTGCAGTGTTATTGGTTATGAAACGTACGGATGTACAGGAAAAGCGGGACATCAACTGGAAGAATCTGCAGTGGTTCTAAACCTGAAACTAGAGTTACTTTTGATTGTTACACGCGGGAGTGTAGTGAACTGCTTAGCTGAATGTTATTATAGAGTATAGTATTCGGCATGAAACACAGATCTGAGCGTTAATTCTCAGTGTCCATATACGCACCGTGGTTCCTCCCTGAAAAATGTAAAAGGGGCTAAATGTACCAAATTCAGTCTTGCAGTTATCGTAGTAAATTTCTTCTGCATTCTTACCACACAGTGTAGTAGTCCAAGTCCACTTTGATTGATTGGCCATCTGATAAACCCAGTAGCAATACATGATAAGCTTAACTAAGTGTTATTTGCAACACTCCTAAATTCTGAAACTGGTATGGCTCAGATTTGTAAATAAGAACTATTAATTCATTATAGTGTAAAGGCGAAACTAATGGGATGCGACGCAAATGAGATTAAGTAATTTCTTTTCCTGCGCAATTTTAAACACTGATTTGAGTTTTAATATCATATTGCAATTTATTTTATGTTCTTCAAATCTCTTAACATATTCATAACTTTGAATTATGCAGTGGCCTCAGTTTGTTGATAATTTTCATAATACTAATTCTTATTTTATTGATTTTTATTTTTTAGCATAATAATGCTATAATTGAATCATTTTGATAATATACAAAAGGATTCAGTTATAACAACAGCTTTTCTTGAAATATATTAATACGCTAGTGATCTCGATAATATGTTAAGACATAGAAGGGTCTCATAATATTTAAAAATGCATTCTACACGCTCTGCTTCCCTACGAGCATTCTACACGCTCTTTTATACATGTTATAAATTTGTGTATTCACAATGATAATGAGTTTTCATTAATAAGTTATTGCATAAGATTATTAAACCCATAACGTTGAAAGCGTACGAAACATTTGTCTTAAAAGCTTACATCTTTATTTTTTGCCTTCGAAATTTAACAATCTTCGGGTTTTACACAATACTGGTCAGACTCTCGTCTAACTGTTCCACTCGGACAGAAGCAGCCCCTGACGCATTGCAGAGTGCAAGGACGGACTTCGTTGTAGTTACTGCAAGTATCAGGACAGGCTGATCCACAACTCTTGAATACTTCGCCTTTCACGGGATCACAAATGCCTATATCTTCTCTTGCTAAAAACAAGAAAGAGAATTATAAGCATAGAAATACATATTACGCTAATAAAAATGTTTTCAAACAATCTTTTTCCTGAAGTACATTAAAGCTTAAGCTCTTTGGTTCGAAATTTTAAACGCTATTTTGTTTATAACATTTTATGCAAGCAAAATGCTAAATATAATAACACTGACATGATTATAATAATTAACAGTTCTAGAGACATTAGGTATTTTTTTAAAGCAGGAGAGATGAAAAATGGGCAACGCCGTCGCCGGGATTCGAACAACAGACTTCTCGAATACGCGCCGAGCGTGCTGACCACTGCACCACGAAGGCATGCTAAGAAGGCAGGAGAAATACCTTATAGCAGTGCTATTTGACATGAATTTCAACACAAGTATTTGGCTGTTTCTCTCTTTTGCCTACCTTCGAATGATATGTTCATTATATTTACAAGCAACAGCTTTAGCTTATGTTAGAAGTAAAAGTTTCCAAGACTCAAATGTTTTTGTTCGTGAGATAACACTGAGGTTTCTTTAATAAGAAACAATTTGGATGAGATCAAGATTACTTTTCCCTCTTAAGAGTTTATTCTGTGGAAAAATATTTATATTTCTAATATCTGGACTTCCCTCAAGTGCAGAGTTGTAATGCATCTTCTTATATACTGCGTAAACCTAGTGAGATTTACAATAATTTAAGTTTGTTTCATTGATACTTTTTGGTTTCTAAAATGGTTCGCCTGTTTCTAAAATGGTTATCTTAACTATCTAACTTCCTTAAAATAAATAAATAAGTGGAGTTGAAGTTCAATGGTATTAGATCCGGGCATAATGTTTCCATATTTTACAAAACTATATAAGGTATTTCTCCTGCCTTCTTCACATGCAATCGTGGTGTAGTGGTCAGCACACTCGACGCGTATTCGAGAGGTCGGTGGTTCGAATCCCCGCTAGGGCATTGCTTATTTTTCATTTTTCCTGCGTTCCAAAAATACCTAATATCTCTACAGTGGCGCCCGAACTAAAAAAATGGTGGTGGATGATGATTCTCCACCACCAGGATTTGGCGATTAGGTCCTCTAAACCCCAGTCGGCCTTTAAAAGGGGAAGTATATAAGGTATTTCTACCGTCTTCTTCACCTGCCTTCGTGGTGTAGCGGTCAGCATACTTGACGCGTATTCGAGAGGTCTGTGGTTCGAGTCCCGGTGAGGGCATTGCTTATTTTTCATCTCTCCTGCGTTCAAAAATTACCTAATGTCTCTACAACTATTTAAGAAGCTTTCAATTTCATGTATATATTTTTATGCTTTTTCCAAATTGTAGCCTGAATACAAGCCATTTTCCCTTATAAAAGGACATCTTTTCAAGAACATCTCTTCTCTTCGATAGTCAAGCAAACAACTGAAAAATATCAATAAACTGAGCAACTAATAAGTATATTTTTTTAATATTTTGTTCGTATGTTAACGAAGTATTGTTTACAACATTGTAAAGCCTTAATTTTATTCAAATAAAATTAATGTCTCATTTGAATATTCCCTATAAAAGAGATTGTTCCTTTAAAAATACAATTTCAATAAAGAAATTTAACTAACTCAAAATATACAATTTCCCTCTGTAGCAAGTACGTCTCTAGCATATCCCTCTCTAGCATGTAGAAAAGTTTTGCCAGTAACCTGCAACATAGAAATATAGCCAGCACACATTTACTTTATGATCATTATTATTGTCTTAATTAGTAAGCGTTAGAACAAAATATAAACATATTTGCGCATATATATTTCATCAGAATATTAGGTTTTTTAACATTTTTGTAATATTTTAATAATATGGTATATTTGCTAATGTACTTCATCTTGCTTCCTAACTTTTTCATCTAAGATGTTCTTCCGAAAGGTATGTCAATATTTTAAGCCTGACACCTCAAACATTCCTCGACTAAATTCTAGCCATCGTCACTTTATTAATACACTGGTCAATAAAGTTAATGGAACATCATTATTAAACGATTTTATTCCAAACATTTGTGTAAAATAATATTTAGCTGTTAAAAGATCCTTTCGAGTAATTAAAAGGCAGCTATAAAAAGTAGTTCGAAATGCAAATTAGCGGCAAAGACGTCAATACTGATTTCTATGAGAAAATCATAAAACATAGGTGGTTCTTTCGGAACTGAATGTTACCGCTTCTCCGTGGACAAACAGCTTTTTATGTATGTCTCGTGTTAGCATGAAGATTCAACACGATTTTTTGTAAACCAGGGGAATTATGGGCTAGTAGTTACACGGTTATTTTTTAAGATGTTTCATCAGAATTTTTACTGAACATGATTTTTACGACGGGCCCGATTACGCAAGCACAGTCAATGCCCCGATGAAAGAGTAGTGAGGAGCTGCGAACAAATGCTCCGTCTTAACTAGTTATTGGGAAAAAGAAATATTTCCTAAATTTTGATTTAAAGTAAGTTAATTTACCTTTCTTAAAATTAGTTTAGCTAGTTATTTTGTCTATGCATTAAGTTTTAAAATGTTGCTTTAATATTTTACTAATTGCAATATTTTTTCTAAATGAGCAAAGATCTTCGAAACCATACGACGGGGCAAGTTGTAACATGTTACAGCTTTCCCTGAGATTTTAATTCATGAAGTTAGACTTTCTTCTTTAAATGTTAACTTGCAAATACTCTTTTCTATTTAGTTTTCTTTCCCAAAATATAAATATCGAAACATGAAATCCTGCTGACGGATAGCGGCTGCATCATTCCTTTGCTGAACTTCATTTCATGGCTATGCCTCACGGGGCAAGGAGCTAGCTTTCGCGTCTACTTGTCAGCGATTTTCAATGTCTTGTAACTCGTAATCTAAGAGTTTCCTGTTTGAATGTTCATGCATTCCTTTCAGTATTTGCTTATCTTTGACCACAGAATACACTGCAAACGTTTGGCGACTTTTATTTTAGGACGCTCCATATAGATACATAAACTTCTCTGTATATGCAGATATAATAATTTATTCAACTCGTCTATAAACATTTCACTGTGTGGCTCTTTAAGAGCTTGTTTAAAATTAGTATGAATTTTCATTGAAGGTATAATTCTCTGCTTTAGCAGATAAACCTGTTTTCCACCAAAGTGTTACCTAGTAAGGAATTTTCTCTATCTTTATCGCCTGCCTTAGTGGTAAATTGGAAGCACATCCGGTTAGCAGTTCGGTGACCTGGAGTTCTAATCTTGGAGAGGGCATCGCTTTTTTCCCTTTTCTGCTCCAGAATAAATCTATTGACTCGACAATATAATAAATGTATTTCATATGAAGCCTTCTGCTTTTTGAGTACTTGATATAGTCCTTTACTCTTTGTGAAATAATGTTGTAAAACAAAAGAACTTAATTCAATAACTCAGAGAAATTCTAGCTATTTGGTTTTTACTAAACTGTAAGAGAAGAAAATGGTAGTTGAAATGTTTTTCTTTCCTTTAGTATTATTTATTGTGATTAACATTTATTTTTAAATATTGAAAGTTCTTCAATTTAAATTCCCTTTTTAAAAATTAGCATGTAGCATTTAACCTACATTCTAATTAAGCTATATTTACCATATATATGTTAACCGTATTTATGTACTTGTTGACCACATTTTTTACCGCAACCAAACATTCATTACTATGTGCTTCAACGTTAGGTCGGAGTACTAATGACGAGTGGATAAAACTGATGAGCGCTACTTCTGTTACTGGTGAAGCGAATGCATACGTGCTTCGCGAGTTTTTTTTTTTTGTGTGTGTGTGTGTGTGTGTGTATGTGTATAATATGAATAAGAGCCACTTTGTCATTATAAGACATACACGACATACACATCTCCAGTTAGGTAGATTTCTCGGGCTTCCTTACATAACACTAGCTTCAGCGCTGGTTTTATAGAGATGTAGGAAGTTAAAATTCGACTTGCTTGAAAGCGATTAACTGGAAAAAAGAACAGATCAAGATTACAATTTATGATAAAAACATACATAAAAATATTTGGAGGGGATGTCATGGTTTTCTAATTTGTACCTTTCATCAACGTTCAAAAGAGTTTTCTTAACAGCAATTTCTAATACTACACCAGATGTTTTAAAAGCATCCTTTCATACCAGTTTAATTTTATTATAAAAATTTTATTTTAGCTTTTAAACATTTTAAATTTAGAAAATATTAAATAAGTGCTTAAAGTTATAAAAAAGATATGTCAAAGCATAATTAGAATCATCTTCGCCAATTAATTGTTTTTGTAATTCAATCATTAAGAAAGATACAATATGATACAACAAATTATACAGTTTTTCTCATGCATTATGCACAGAAAAGCCACTTTTTCTTCAGAAGTTTTTCTCGATGAAAGCATCCATTTCTTTACGTAAATAACCGTCATATGCTTACGTAAATAACCGTCATAATTAACCAACCAACAACAGAAAATTATTATCGGTACTCACAAAACCTTGGCTTCTTTATTTATACCGGCAAGAGCACTGCATACTATGAAATAAGAGTATACTGTTTTCATACAGAGGTACTTACAAACGTGCTACCATACAAAATGATAATAACAAATTTACTTGAACAAATTGCCTCCCTTTTTTTCCGATTACTGTAAAAAATGCTTAAAACTTCCCGATTCACGTGAATTCTGATTTTCTCTCTTAAACTAACACAGTACAGTGTTTTACCGATATATTATAAATAACTATTTGAAGTCAACTCTGGATACTCACGAATGTATGCAAACCTACATTCCGTTTTAAGAGACAGGTGTTAATAAATCGAAATTGACTTCTTTATGTGTAATATTTTAATAAGAACTTAGTCATCACTCCGGACCACGCGATAGTACCAATGTAACCTAACTGAGCTTTGAAGGTTTTGAAAATTTATATTAATCTATCAACAAGCTTATTAAATCTCAAGAAGGGGAATTTCAGATTTGAATGTCATATATGAAAACACTCACGAAGAACTAAATGTGTTACGAAAGCGACAAATTTATTATGGTTTATTATGTATTTTATGGGAACATATTTATTTACACTCGAAAAAGACATACATTATTCTTTATGGATTGAAGAATATCATAATTTTCCAAAATTTTTGCTGTTTTCTAGCCTTAGCTCAGAAGAAATTTTGGAAATATGTAGACATTTGTCACGTGAAATGACATTTGGATAATTATTTTTTCTGCCTATGAATTCGTAATATTTTTAAGTTTCAAATAAATGGAAAGTACAATGAATCATTGCTTAACGGTATCTTTAGTTAACTTTGGTGCTTTTAAGACCCCTTTACTTTTATCACGTTAGAGACGAAAATTTTTGTCATTTTTAGTGCTTTGTCAGATGTCATCTGTGGTGCAGATAACATTTGTGGTGCAGATAAATGCCATCTACCTATCAGGACTCTACTTCTGCAGGGGCAGTTGGAACACGTGTTCTTCCGTACTTGTACTTTCAATGAGCCCTCCAAATCCTCTTACGGTATTTAAAATATATAAAATATTATGTTTTCCTCTTCTTCTCCCCTTCAATTCTTTATAGTCCAGTATTTTTATTTTTATTTTAAAAACCATACAATACGCCTTGGACAATGCGCTCTCGTTGGCTAATAATAGCGTTTGACAAAGACTCATTTCGAAATGTAGTTAAGTTGTGTAATCAGTTTCAATAGTTGTATGCAAGGCAAAATAAAGGGTGTATCAAAAGACATTCCGATTTAAAGTCATAACTCTGTGGTCTGCAATTGACTTAAAATTAAATACTCAATCTAATGATTATAATAGACAAGCTATCTTAATTTAATTAAATTTTATTAAATTGTCTTCACACAAGTTATCTTAATTTAATTTGATTTTATCAAATTCTCTTTAACTTTGAATGAAAAATTTTGAGTTATAAATTCATTTTCACCAAACAGTTTATAGAATATGTACTTTGTAGGGATTTATATTTATTTTAAATAACCAGTTAAATTTAATTTTAAGTTACTTTCCTATAAGCCTTCATTCCCCTAACTGTCAGTGCCAGAATATTTAAATTTGGCAGCACGCGTAAGAAATGCAAATTCTAGAAGTGGGAGAAAAAGTTTAAATATCGATGTTCTAATAGGGAAAGTCTGGGAAAACTATGTGCATGTTTGTAACGCACACTTTGGCTTAGCATTTATTGCCGGTTAGACGTGGCTTAATAGCTATTATCTTGCTGCCACTAGACTCATCTACGCGCTGTAGGATATAGGATTGATTGAGTCCTGTAGTTTAATTCTACTACTTGTGAATATATTTAATTTTGAGTTGTGATTCTACTATTTTAGTTACCCCCCCCAAGCAGAGGCGTAGTATGTTAGTGTCAAGTTGACGCATTTTAAATAATTTAAAGAGTTTAATAAAGGTTAGTTTTAACCCTTCTTCGATGCAGTCACTATTATCCAGATTCTACACAGCAGGTAGACAGTAGAGCTTTACAACTTGAAATATAATCAGCCAGTGACACCTACTACATTGAAAATATTAGAAAACGATGGGCCTTTGTCTCGAACGTCTGATTTTGTAAATCAGACCCCGCTACTTATTTTTTCCTTGAATATTGTTTTAAATTTACGGCAAGTGAATTATTCAGTGCCCTTTTAAACTGTATGCTACTTTGTATTCTCGATAATGGTTTTAAATACCTGAAATTTCACACAAATAACGAACTTTTATAGCCTGATAGGCAGTAAAATAAAAAATAGCTTTGTTTTTTATTATTTTTACGTATAACCTTTGTTTCTCTGCGATCGTTTGGATGAATGGCTCTTTTTTATCTTGTATTTCAATCATTATTATATAGTATATATGAGTACTTTTTTGAATGCAATTCGCTTCGTTTACTTCAAATTATTGCCTAAGAAGGCACTGGTTGTTAAGACCTGAATGACTGGTTGTTCAATCACTATTTTGTACAGTTCAATTTTGTTTATAGCAGATTTTTCACAAATACGCGTTACGTAATGGGTCTGTGCATAATCTCTTTATTTGTACACCATTTTAGAATCCTTTGAGAAACATGAATGCTAAAATATCGTAAAATATTCAATGTAAATTAAAAATTCATGAATTGAATGAAATACTGCTCGTCAGTTTCTTCTGTGCACACAATGAGCTGAGTCATTCTAAGTATGCGAAAACGACAATTATCATATTTATGAAAAAAACAATATTTAAGTGAAAACACGCAAGTGGCCAAACGGTAAAATTACTAAAGACTACTTCGACTCATTTTTCAGTTTCAGCGAAAGAATGTGGCCCATTTTGTGATTTTTACCATGTGTGACTTGAATGCGAGCTAGTTTCTCCAACAAATAACCTCCGCGAAAGGCAAAGAAGGAAGGCCCTCGTATGTTTTACGGTTTTTTATCCAAATAACAGAACCTGAAAACATTTAAGTGCTAAGGGATATTGTTTTTCAACATGGAAACCAAAGTAAATTAAGCAACTACACAATAAATGCAGTACAATAAATAAAAACATTTATATTTTCAGATTTTATATACGCTTAACAATGCGAGATGCACTCTCAGTACATTTTATGGATACATAAAATGTAACTGAGCATACATTTTTATGGATTCATTAATTACGGCAAAGAATACAAGGATGTATATACGTAGGATGAGAGATTCTTTTGCTCAGAACTTCTTAACGGAAATGGCCCAAGTTCACATTACGTATGGAAAAACCACTAGTTCGGAAACCGCGAACGCACTGCATTTAGAAATGATTTTAAGAAATCCTTTTTGCAAAAATTACCTCTTAAAGCAAAGATAACTATTTTGTAGTTTTTTTATTACTGGTTTAAAATTTAGTTACTGGTTTTGATTACTGATTTAAAAGTAAGAAACTTAAGCTAAGCTGTTTTCAAAAACCGATGAATTTAAAGTGCGTGAGATAAAATTTCAGATTAATAACAAAATTACAACCAAATTCCAAATTCATGTTGTGCGGAATATTTGACATACACATAAAAGAATTTCAAATATTTAACCTTTATAAATTGAATATCCACATTTCTATGACACAAAGAAAATGAATAAAGCTGGCCAATATTTCCAGGGCAGTAGTACTATTATCCGTAAATTCAGTCACAAATACGCTAGCAATAAACATGTTATTAGAATTTTAAGTGTCGCATTGCTCATGGACCGTCTGTAACTAAAATTATTTTTAATTCAATTATAAACATTTCCCAAAGGACATATATGAATAAACAAATAAAAAATGAAAACGAGAAAGTACTTACGCCTAGCATAACATACGGCCACCAATACGGCAGCAATCAAAACTAAGGCAAATGTTTTCATTTTCTTCTGACCAGTCCGTCTGCTTTAACTACACAAGTCTGCAGAAAAACCCTCGATATTTATATGCAGCAGGAAATTCGTAGATCGTGATATCCTGGTCTCGTGGGAATTTCCATGTGTTGCGTCTTTTTTATCTCAAGCATCAACTTGAAATGTTAATCGGTAGTTTCAGAAACGGAACACATTTTCGACAGACGCTTTTTTTTTTCCACGTTTAATTTTTACCACTGATAGTGAGTTTTTCTCTATAGGCTGAACATATTTTAATAAATGGCAGTTTTCATATTTGCATTCGGTTAATTATTTGCATTGGTTAATACGACTATTTTCATATTTCCTTTGGGTTAATAAAAGAATAAGTTATTAAATTACTATTTCCATATTTGCATTTGTAAACTGCTTTTTGCCTTTTTGTAACTAACTCTCATATAGAAAATTATTTTGTTGCCAAAATCAAACAAATTGACCATAATTTCATAAACTGAATACAAATGAATGTTAAAGAAAAAAGCTGTTTGTGAAGTATGAGTTCACGATTTGATTGCACTTTATACGGCAGCTTGTTAACTGCAGCATTTATTGCAGTTCTATGAAAATGCTACATGCCGTGGCTATTGGATTTTTGTACATGTAAATGTGAAATTAGGCTTTCTCAAACATCTGTAACATGTGTGAAATATCCCTCTGAAATATCTTCTATCGCCTAAACAATGCGGAAAGTTATTTTCTTCCAATTCACAAAGCATGATACAGATTTATGATGCAATGACCAATAACACTGGTATGAAGCCTATATGAAACGCTTTTTCGTTATTTTTATTTATAGTTACTTACATACGTGTAGTGAGTTTATACGTAGCTTGTTAAATCGTTTCATTATAGGTATTTCTTACCCAAGTTAATTACTAGAAAAGAAGTAAATTAAAGAATATACTTTATCAGAAACTGTTATCAGAATTTTAACTCTGTGCTGCTTTCTTTTCGAAAACTTTCATTCCTGTATATGCAGTATATGTACATTATATACTGTACATATACTGCACAAGTGTATTTCATGAGAAAATTCAATTTATCTTAAACATGTCTGATCACACAGCATTTCTCTGTGGATCACTTATGATAGTATTAGACACGTTAAGTGACTCTGTCGCAGTTAAGAATCATTCAAAGTCATTTGATTCCAACAAAATCCGTACTTTAACAATATACAAACAAATGCTCGTAATTCACACTTTTCTGTCTGATGAACAAATCTGGGTATACAGTTATAATGACAATCTTTTATGGACACTAATTGACATTTATTTTTCACTGCCGCTGAAGTTACTAATATATAACTTCTCCATGAGCGAATAGCTTAATCATGAAATCTAAACATGTAAACCTGAAAATTGTGAAAACTCTTTAAATAGAAAAGTCAAAAAAGTCAGGACGTAAAATTACGTAAATAAAGCTAAAATTAAGAACTTTAACTCCTTCATTAATTTAATTTAAATTTTGCCTAATTTCAGATTTATTAGTGAATTTCCAATTTCTTTAAATTCTTCTTCCAACACATATGGATGTTACACATTTGTAATTTAATTCGTACGTTATTGTGCATTTACTGTACTGTAACCAGATAGTTGCCCCACAAGTAGTCGAATAATTAAGACCGTTGAATGCTGAGAGTTCGGTCCAGGCTCAATCCCAAGTGAACGGGGCTTGCTTTATGCGGTTTCGTAGTTTAACCCATGTGTAACGTAAATACGAACTTTAGAAAGCCTTTATCGAAGGCATCATTCCCCATAGGCAAATGGCCCTCGTGTGCTTTGTCACATTCAAAAATAATCGATATAACCAGTGTACAATTTTCACTGATTGAAAAGTCATTCTTTCGACTATAATGTAGCTCTTTTTTTTTTTTTATTTTGCCTCCACGGCTACGGCTTAACATAATCTCTGTCTAAGAATTTTGTAATGTTTCTCTTTAGTAAAGATTCGTTTACTTGGGTAAAGGAGTTTCGACTTGAAAATTAGAAAAAATAAAAGAAAAAACACGCGAGAGAAAATCCATGCAGTAAATTCTGGAATTATACGATCTTACAAAACATCAAAAGACGTATATTTAGTTAAAAGACAATTTAATTCCTTAATGGAAAATCTCCTCCCGTGCATATTTTTTGAACAAGTTGCAGTTTGTTGCAAAATATCTGGAAAACTTATAATAGCTTCTGTTCCAAATAAGTGGTTAAATAATCCCTTTATCTTCACTTGAAAAAGTGAGATACTACTAGGACAAAGACTAGAATTTTGAATTATATTTTTAATGGGGAAAGGATTCCATGTTGTTATTGTGTTAAAAGCCTTTTCCAGCTTAACCTCAAAGGCAGTACTGTGTGCCCACTGCAAACAAATGAACAAGTCTTCTTTTACTAGGTTATTTGTAATGAACACTAATTACAGACGCTTCATTCCATATCTGTCTGTCTCGTACCATAAGTATGAGGGATATGGGAAGGGGGATTCTAATATTTATCCTCACTACAGGCTGTTTCATCCTATCCTAACTAATATTATAAATGCGAATGTGAGTTTGTTTGTGTGTTTGTTTGTTTGTTTGTTATGCTTCCACGCCTTAATTGTATAATCAATCATCATGAAATTTTCAAGAAATAATTTTGATATATTAAAAAAGGTTATAGGCTATAAAATGTAACTTATCTGTTGAAACTTAAACTACATATTACTATATAGTTTATGTAGTATATATAGGTTTATATAGTATATATAGGTTTATATAGTACTATATATTACTATATAGATTTTATAGCTTAAAATGATTGTCGTGGTATAAACATTAAATGTTGAAAGTTTCATAACGATAAGTTAAACGATGTAAAAGTTTCTCTGGGCTCGTAGGTGCGTGGCTTAAACCACGAAAAGATTTTTAATCTTTTCTAATACATCAAAAATATTTCTTGAAATTTTCATGTTGATCGGTTAAGTAATTAAGGCTCGAAAGAGCAACATTCATTAATTAAGCGTTTATTAATTTTTAATTGTTTAATTTAATTTATTACTGTATTATGTAATTAATAATTATTTACGGAATTTTACGCGGAGTGTATTTTTAACTTGAAAAATAATTAATAGTGACTAAAATTTTATTTTGATTATCTTGGTCAGGCAAAATCAAATCAAATTATTTTATTTTATTTTCAGTAGTCTTTCAAACTTATTTAAGTACGTCAACGTGAGCGAAGCCGCGGGTAAAAGCTAGTATTATATAAGCTTTTACTTCCCGAACTGCTCGAAAATTTTCAGAGACTCCTAAGTAAACAGTTTTTGTAATAGATCTTTAAAATAATAAATTTAAATAGTTTTATTTTGATTATTTTGTGTACATAACTAACTTGTTCTGACCGTAAGTTGATTTTGATAACCGTATTTGCTGCTAAAGTTTTTCTGTGAATACGGCATTTTCATTATGTTGATTTTATTCTGCATTTAACTTAGTAAAAGCAAGA
This sequence comes from Stegodyphus mimosarum, assembly GCA_000611955.2. Taxonomy (NCBI): domain Eukaryota; kingdom Metazoa; phylum Arthropoda; class Arachnida; order Araneae; family Eresidae; genus Stegodyphus; species Stegodyphus mimosarum. Next base: position 723,281 of record KK116287.1, read on the forward strand.
TATGGTCTGATTTTTTATAATCTAAATTCATTGCATCAGCTGTATCCTTTGATGAATTATGCTTAAAGAAATAAAAATTCGAAGTTACTAGAACTGTTTGACCGAAATAAAAAGTACTAAGAGCGTTTGAGTTACATGTACGGTGCAGCCATTAAAATAACAGACGGAATAAAAAAAAATATTTACTTTTATTGACAGTCTTAATTCGGAACATCAAGCAAAAAACTATAGAATCAAAAAAGAGCATTTATGAGTTTTTTGAAGTTGTTTAAATAGTCTCATTTTAGATAATCCACAAAAAGTTATCTCGAATAATGTTAATTCAATTAACTTTAATTAATTAAAAATCAAAATTTTACACAACAGTTTATAAACATATCATTTAAATACTAACGAAAAGTTTTATCATACTGACTTTAAGTTCAAGCAAAGCCGTGAAAGGCCCACGAGTGGCCAAGTGGTTGTAACTGTTGAACACTGGTAATTCGATCCGGGTTCAGAATTTGGAGAGTGGGTTGTCTGCATATGCGTTTTAATAGTTTTTCTCGTGTGTAACGTTGATAAAAGTCAGTTCCCATTAGAAAATCCTTCGCGAAGATAACCATCCCCTTATAGCGTACTTGCCGTAGTTAAATAGACGAAACCAAAGTCGGGAAAAAGAGTTCTCTGGCTCTTCACAGCTCTCAAAATTAAAAACGAGCTTCAAAATCCTAAATATTCTGAGGCAGATTAATGTCCCATACTACCATACTGGCCATTTTAACTGCAGTATCATGAAGAACAAGCGATATCAGATTTATTAGACAAATAAGATAAGGTATAAGCATGAATTGATTAAAATTATACCCATTTTCGACTTTCGGAGCAAGAAGAAATCAATATTTTATATTACCACACGACTCGAATACGACCGTCATGATATTGTAGGCAGAATCAAGATTCATCTGAAAAGATAATATTGTGCTATTCCTTTATTTATTTATATGCCCGGAATTCAGCTGGATCATTGAAAGCGCATAATAAGCGCGGTAATTGCAGCAATGGACGCCTTGCAAAGATTCCCTTCCCCTGCAGACAACGTAGTATGTGATGTAACAGGGTGCTCTGCAACAGACCCTTATTCTTGAGATAGGGGATTCTTGATGTTGCAGTTTGATTCGCCGTTGCCTTGCTTACAGAATGCCTGTCCTCCAGCAGGATAGACTGACGAAGCTGGTGAAATCGTTTCCATCAATCAGTCCACATTTCCTGCATCCACCGATTCCTTGTTCGCATCACTATGGTTTGATTTCATCCAATACGAGCACTGCTTCCTAGGAAGGATAATGTACAGTTTATATACCCCCTAATCCTTTTTTTGTCTAATTCAGTAACTTGCTTGAATAAATTCATTTTTTTAAAAACATAATTCTAGTACTTACGTAAAGTACTTCTAGTATGCCGCCGAATCGAGATAGTGGATAGCGATGCTGACTGCCGCACCGAAGGACCCGGGTTCGAATTCCGGAGAAGGCATGAATGTTTGTCAATGCATAGTGTCTGTGCGGCATGGGAATCACTCTAAATATGCGGTGGGCCGAAAGTCCTCTCGAGAGATTGTTGGTAGAGGAAGAGGTCTGGGAGAACCTTGAATCCGGCCCCCGGGGTGCTCTCGATCAAAAGTGGGGGCGAAACTGAGCAAAGTCTTCCTATCACCTGCATAATGCTCTTGCCAACGACAGGCGCAATCGTGCACTCCTTGCCATGATGAATTTCGTGGGCTTGTTCTTTCTTATGTTACTGTCAGACAAGTGATTATAAGTCACAGCACAATACCACTATCAATATTTCTAGTATTTATTTAAAGTTACTCCCTTTTTATAATACTTCTAGGTGATGGTACTGGTGCACTTCTCTGCAAATGCACAGGAGTTCTAATGTCGAGGTCTACGGATGTTGAAAATTTCAAGCTCATTGGAAGTTTCGTTCATAATGCACATTTTGAATGACAAAGAGTGTTTATAAAGTATTAGATATGTTAAAATTCTTCATGATTCAAATCATCTATGTGCATTAGCGCAGCTAAACAAATAGAACTGTTAAACGTACCGTTTAAATACTTTTTCGAAATTTCATTAAACTAACTTTAAGTCCAAGCGGACATGTCGAATAAAAATTCTCTGACGTTTCCCAATGCAACGATTAAGGCTTCAAGAATGAAATTTCCAAGTCATTTTATAAAAGAAGTAAATTATTACAGTATTCACATATCAATCTGTGTGAAATATTTAAGTTTTCTAATCCATTTCCCTAATTAGAAATTTCGTTTAGTTAAAACTAATTTTGATTCAGTTTCAGTTCACGTAAAGAATTTCTTAGCATTGATGCGCAGACTGTAGCTATAAAAAAGAGAAATATTTTCCCTAAAATTTAATGATATTTCATTTAAAATTCACAATTATTTCGTTTACTTCAAAATGGGAAGAAATTACTAATAACTGAATGTCATGAATGGCGTGCCGTAAGAGAGAGGTAAGGAAAACTATATGATACAGAACAGTTCTTTGGGAAATGTATGTAAATATTTAAGCATTAAGCATTAAGTTCTTCTACAAAACTCTACAGATGAAGAAAGCTCTTCGATTATTATGTAGTTTTTATTATTCGTTTCTTTTGGCTAGCGTTCTAACTGAAGGAGTAAGTAATGTTTCCGCTCTATTTTTAAGCTGTAAGTGAATTTTCAAGTAATGAGCTCATCCTGTAGGAAATTTCTTGCAATACGTTGACTTTTGATATAGTCTTTCTCCTTTTTGGATTGACTCGAAATTTTTATGTATATACTTTCTAAGCTGGTAAAACGTCTTTTTAATTCGTACGGAAGGAAATACAAATAAATACTTAATTCAAATTCTGGGCCTTGGCTGAGAAACCACTCTTGAAAAAAATATAGCTCACTGAACTTTAATTACCCTAGAGTAGGATTGATGAACTTGAGGTTATTTAGAAATTATCAATCTTATAACCTTGCAGAGTATTGAGAAGTCAACGTAATGACGGATTGTGATAACTCAGTGTAGTGGAGATCATTACCGAATAACAGCTGTATTTAAAATAGTTTAAGCTATCTTGCTAAATTTGTTATTATCGCATATTGGTTAAAGTAAAAGCACAAACTTTCATACCTATGATTTTTTTACATTCTTCGTCTCCTTTTCCAGGCTTTCGTTTGCAATTTAAATGTACGATCCATTAAACAAAAGCTTTAAAACTCAGTTAACATACATTTAATAACGGATCGTGATCTTGCCAAATTACTTAAACCACCTTGCATGAAGTATGGTGACACCTTTGTGATGTATTAAGTAAAAGTTTATTTTAAGCCTTTCACACTCCGCTACAGAAGTTTCCAAAGAAGCATTTAGAAAGGCCATTATTTTTTTTATTGTAAATTGTTTCTTATTTTGTGAACTGTGTTACAGGTAATCTAGACTAAATGGCAAAGTATAATATAAACCAGCTTTTCGACATTAACTGGTTCAAGTATTTTATACTTTCGATACTGCAGCAGCAAATGTACAGATTATTTATAAAAATGTAACAAAGTAGAATTTCGAGAAAGAAATTCAAACTGCATTTGAGTTTACCTTTAAGAGTTTTTGCAGGCCTTTACAGGAAGTCTAGAAAGCACGTTGCTGTATGCTTACGAAGCAGAAATATAGAAAAGTTTTAAGTCGAAACGCCAGTAATGCTATAATCAAAACTGAAAACCAGAAACGCCATATTTCTATAATAAGTATGAAAGTATCGAATTGTAAAAGTTTATTAGACTGTGTTGACTAAAATTACTTCAGTGGTCCCAAAGCACGCGTTGCTCTTGGAATTCTTAATGCATATTAATTGTACTTCTTGACTCTTATTTTAAGTCTTTTTTTAAAATTTAAATCTATGCATTTTTTAGAGAATTATATTTTTGCTGATGAGAAATATTAAATCATTTTTACAACACACATGCACACTTGAATTAATAAAAAATATACCGTAAATGAAAAATATGCTCAAACTGTCGCAGTAAATTTTAAGTAATTTTGTACTTCTATTCTGATTAGCATTGGTGAAAACAGAAGCTTGACTTAATTTTCTTCTGCCTTATACCTATAAACATATGCACGAAAAATGTTAAAATTTTGTTTCCCACAACTGCATTTTCAAATAACATACTTTCTTATTTCTTGTGTACGTATACCATTGTACACAGATGAAAATTCTATTGCTGCATATTTTTCTTCCTAGATCGTTATTTTTTAATTTTTTGTCCTTCAAAGGTTTCTAGAATAGCCAAAGCGACTACCTTCGCTGTTTTTATGTATACAGATCTATTTCTGTGGCTCTAGTATTGAAATGCCCTTCCAGCTGTAAAAACCAGTAACCGTAAAATTCTACCATATCTACACATGATTTTTTGTACAAATAATTCTCGATGTAAGCTCGTGTATTAGAAATCTTTCGCTACTTCGAGGAATCTTCAATTTTGTTCTACTTCTAAGAATTCAAAGTTCCTTAGTATTAAAACTTCAGGAATAAGTCAATCCGAACTTTTTTCATGCAGCAAAGTTTAAGGTACTATTGAACTTAATTCCTTGAGTCCCATTAATCTCTAACTGTAAAGAAAGCACAAGGAATTACCTTGCAAAGAAGTGAAGTAATTTACATTCTAGACCTTGATGATTTCTAAAATAATTATTGATCTTGAATCTTAATCTCTCACGAATGTTACTACTAATAGGAATGTGTTTGGATTTCTTGAGTTTCTGTAACAATTTCAGGTAAAATACTAAACTTTAAAAATTAACTTTCCTATTTTCGTTTTTAGGTATGACTAAGTTGCGCCAACGAGCCCTTTTGGCTCTCCTGATTTTCAGTCTGGTGAAAGAACAGGAAGCAACTGCCTCGCTGTTTTTCCAGGCCATCACATCAGCTTTGGCAACCATACCCTTTAGTGCAGGTCCCGTAACAACAGGCCTTGTTGGAGCAAAATTAGCCATAGGAGCTAAACTTCTGTTTTATTTAGGGTATTTTGGCCAAAGCAGATCAAAACCTAAGCCACCGCCATTGCGTTCTCCGATAAAACCTATTTCTAAATCGGGTGGCGGTGGTGGATTTCCAGCACCAGGAGGCTCTCAGTTTGGTGGTGGAATGCCGGTGTTGCCTTTGCCTTATGCTTTATCTGGAGCAGGAGGATTTCCCCCTCAGCAGCCTGGAGGTGGGCTAGGACCTTATGGAGGATTTCCCCCTCAGCAGCCTGGAGGTGGGCTAGGACCTTATGGAGGATTTCCCCCTCAGCAGCCTGGAGGTGGGCTAGGACCTTATGGAGGATTTCCCCCTCAGCAACCTGGAGGTGGGCTAGGACCTTATGGAGGATTTCCCCCTCAGCAACCTGGAGGTGGGCTAGACCCTTACGGAGGATTTGATCCAGCTCAACTTTTTCAAGCATTAGCGGCTCAAGGAATTGATCCAAATTTAGCTATGCAAGCAATGAACAGGGAAGGAGGAGGATTCGGTGGAGATGCAACAAGTTTTGAACAAACCTTACCACAAGATGAGTATTCCATTTTAACAACTTAGTGTTTTATGTAAATCAATGAGAATCGGTTGATGCATTGGAACTAACATAATACGAGTCTCTTAAAATTTCTAAACGCGTAACAATATCCTAGTATAACAGCTAGTACTTATTTTGTATTACACACATCTCAACTACTACTTGGGTGAAAAATTTAAATTTGTTTCAGCGAAACGTTTTTACTATTCGACATTAACGAAGCTTCTGCTTTTCCAAATTTCTTGACATAGGTAGGTGAAAATTAAAAATCTGTCAACAATTTTCATTTTTTATACTTCTAGAAATCGGATCTACAAATGAACAAAAAAAACTTAACAAAAGCTGAACCACGCGTGGGCTTTACAAAAGGGATAATTCCCATTTTTTATTTAACCAAACGTTAATGTAGGGGAACGGAATTTGTAAAGTTTTAGTTCCATAGAATAAACGGTTTAACTCAAGATGTATGTTCAGTGTTAAAAATTGGCCAATTCTAGGCTTTGTTAACTCAAATCCATACTTCACCCCTCAATGAATTTACATTAAATACATTAGTGGTATACCAGTATTCAGACTGTATATAGTCAATGTTCCTAAATATGTAGAAGTGTAATTGTGTAACAGTGACTTAGCCTTCAAGCTACTTTCAAAATGGAGCAGATAACTACTCATAATTTTAAAAGCTGTATACTGTATTTTACATAGCTTCCTAATGCACAATTATCTTCACAGGTGGGGGAGTATTTAATCAGTTCCCGTCTAATGCTGGTGTTGGGAGTGGAGGTGGTGGATTCGGAAGTATGCCACACGATGTTTCAAATAGTCTTCCTCCATCGCCAGGTCTCGATACTCCTGCAGCCGATGAAGGAGGAGCTGGATCCGAAGAGGATATCGAGAGTTTCTTTACTTTCCTTCGCGATATGGATGATAATACTTGTATTTCCAGACTGATGTGTGACATTGGTGCAGATCCTTCCTTTTTGGGAGACTTCTCTGAGAATATCCACGGAATTATCAGGTAATTATTTTTATCTTATTAAACTTAAATCGGGAATTCTGAAATTAGTCTTACTTTAGAGGTATCAATTATTCATTGTAGTTGTATCGTGTCCGTAAAAATCATTGCCAAGTGAAGACATTGTGTTCAGCAACCCATTTTAATAATTGCTTTGTCGTCAGTATAGCGTTAAAATTATCACAGGATTAATACATTTAACCTTTCAATTTAGATTTAAGGAATACAAATCTAATTCATCTTAAGTCAAATTTCGGAGCTATAAAACTAAATCTCTGTATTTAATTGCTTCCAATTCAGCGTTTGACTCATTTGCTTCATGATTTTTAGACATAAAATTTGCAAATATTTTAAAATGCATCCGAAAACAATTGATTTCGAATTTTAAACTTTTTGACGGTCAATTTATAAATTCAACTAATGAAAGGCTAATAAATTTGAAGCACATAACTTTAAAGTTTCAAAATTCTTCCTTTTATTTAATTCACTTTAATTAACGACTAACGGTAATTCAGAATATGAAATAAGTCAAAACTTAAGGGCTATATGTCATTTCCTTCATAACTGGTCCCAACATCACACAGGAAGTCAAACTTAATGGGCACAACCTTTCACTTTCCGAAAAAAAATGTAAACTAAATACTTTTATGTCGTATAAAGTCGTAAGTTATTGAAAATGTTGGATATATAGTATACACTTGGGTTCAAATGAGGAGGCAAAGTATTGCAGCATGAATTTTTAGCTTTAAATATTGATGTAGGATCCACCTTTCCTGTCTTCTAGGTATGGCTTTCTATAAAGACTTTGAGATCTACTGGCGAGTCTGAATTTTGTCTCTTAAATGATCCCAGGAACTGAGGTATGCGTATTGATGTTGGAATAAAACTGAGGTATGCGTGGATAGTTCTACGAAGACTAAGATTGCAAATAAGAGAATCATGCTTGGAATCGTCTTCCTTACAATGCTCCATTGCGATAAAATGCGTATTTTGTCTTTCATATTTTGTTTAAAGCATTGAAATACATAAATTTAGATAAAAAATAAATTAAAAAATTTTTACCATCGACAAAATGTAGTTTAAGCGCCGCATTCGCTTATACAGTCCCAGGTCATCTAGCTACTTCCATGTTTTACTGAACGAGTAAGATTCATCTGAAGTCCAGTATTGGCTTTTTATCACTCGCTAATATGCTTTCACCTAAAATATAACTGAATTCCCTATTCTTAAATTCTGGTGAATTCATGCCTTCGATTCGCTTTATGAAATCGTTTCCTTCCAGTTATTCAGTAATGAAAGTTAATTTTAAAACGTTTCTAACAGATTCTCCATTACTAGACTTTCTGAATATTCGTTGGACTTAAGTCAATTTCCCGGCCATTTTTCTTCGCATTCTTCTGACGCTTTGACGGTTTTCCAGACATCTTACGGTAGCTCGAAATTTTATTTAAGAGTAATTTCTTTATGCTCAGTAGTTTAGCTATTCTCAAATGTTCAGGACTGCAATGAATTGAATTTTCTAGCTTCCAAAATTTTTTTCGAACCATATCGAAAAGGTAAAATTTTGAGCCTTGCTGTATCGAAAGTTCTTTCTAAAACAGGGTTACACATTCGCGACATTCAAAGATTTTTCTCAAGCTGATTCGCCAAGGACGAGCAGTTTTCAAAATGGCAGCTCGCTGCAAATTCCTGAAGGAGCAATAGGTCAAAGTTCTAATGAAAGGTTAAAAAACTGAAATATAACTTAGTTTCCTATTCTACCATCCATGGTTTCTAAATAATTTTGATGTGTTTTGTAATCTAAAAAAAGCTGTATTACTGTTATGAATTATGATCTACAAAATTTTTACCTCTGTTAACTAAGCATTCATTCTTTGAGAAAACTAACCCTTCTCAAATCAAAGATCCTATCCCCTTCAATAACACTTCTCATGCTCTAATTTGCTAAATTAAGAATCTTAAGTTCAAATACCCGAACTGAATTCAATTGACAAAACTGTATTAAATTTCTGAATGCTAGTGCGACAAAATGTTTTGAGGAAGTCTGATTTTCACTTCTGTAAAAGATCTATTCTGATCCTTTTTGGTTAATAAACAAAGCTGCAAGGTAAGCGCAAAGACCGTATCAAATGACATAATCAAATTATTCAAATATTTATTCAATAATTTGTTTAAAAAGGAGGAAGCAACGGGTGTTTTTTAACTCTCATGCTTGTTTTATACTCGTGCAGACGCATAACTGGAAAATCTCAAATTTACTTTTAAGCCCATGCTTAAATTTTAAGCATCAGTATGAATTAATGTGGAGAATAAAATTTAGAATTTGGATTTAAGAGCATGGCTTAAGTTACCGTAATGATTTAAACATTGGAAATGAATTAAGTTAGCCACATTTAACCTTTTGTTTCAATTTTATTTTAAAACTCAAGGCGTATCTTAGGCCCTCGACCCTGAACTCTGGTAGTTCGGTCTGAGGTTCGAATTCCGCGAACAGGCTGGCTGCGTGGGCGTTTTCGTGGTTTTCCTCATGTGTAACGTGTTAATACGAGACAATTCCCTTAAAGCCCTCCACGAAGGTATACCTCCCTTCCGTACAGTGCCTCGGGGCGGAACACTTGAAATAAAAGTACGCTAATTTGGACGCACCATCTTTTTCAGGATTAAAATCATGTTTTAACAAGTATCTCTATAAACTATTTATAACCTTTGTATTTTTAGTACACCATTGCTATTTTACCTGAATTTCGCATTTAAAGACACGGTGTTTAAAATACTTTATATATTGAATATTTTCTTCTTGACGTGGCATTGTATTTAGACGCAAAGCTATAGAAAATCGTTTTGAAATAAAAGTTCCACATGCCCCCAATCCATGTTTGAGTCGTCAAGTAAAAACAGCTTTAGTGTCATTTGATGCCTTTTTGCCTCTATTTTTGCCTCCAAAATGTCGTTCATTTTAAAGATTTTAAGATTAAGTGATGTATTTAACTTAACTGATTGAGTAAATGAACTGCCGAAGATTTCAGCACCAAGAATTTAAAACTGGAAAAAATATGAATTATTTTCTATGGGACACCAAAGATCCTCGATTTTATTCGAGCGTTGAAAGAAACCGAGGCTGTACACGGCTTTTATAGTAATTATTCCTTCAGACACAATTTCTGTATAATCAGTTTCTGTAATAAAAATCCAGTCATCCCGATTTCGAATATCGGGACATCATTTATTTTATTTTTCCCAGCAAAGTGAAAATAAGCTTGTTTACATCTCTGTAATTTCCTTTCATTAAGCCACTACTATACGTAGGAAACTTAAGTGTGTACGGAAGTCTTCTGGCCTTTGCTCTAACCGTTGGTTGTAGACTTACATCCAAATGCAATGTTTCAGATTATGTTAATGTTTTGGAGTTTTTAAATTAAATGTTCTTTAAAAAGATTACCTTTTTAGACGAGCCCTCGTCCCTAGTTACGAAATTTTTACTTCCTAAAATGCTTTAACCTCCCGCACAAGTTTGACTAAGATATTTAGACGTCATTTTCAATATATCTTAATGGATTACTTAATAAAATTAGAAAAATGTAAGGGCTTTTTTCCTTTATATCCCGTTCAATGATCTTTGTGCGATTTACGAGTACTAGGGTGTCTAGTGATTACTAGTCATAATTTTATGATGTATCGAAAGAATTTTTGCATGTAATTGACAAGTTTCCAAATGCTAATATTCTCATTAAATTTACGCATTTAGAATCATAGTAATAGTTCAAAATCCATTAAACTAGAAAATTTTCATATTTAAGCAAATGTTATGTCTCGATTGTAAAACCTACCAACGTTTTCAAGAATATGAATTCTGTAAGATGTGTGTTCGTCGTCACTTAATCTATTACCCTCAAACCTTTCTGAACTAATTTTTTACTTACGTCCAGAAACAGCTATTTCCCGACTCCTAAATTTGTGTACGGTGCCTGAGTGATTTGGAACTTTAAAACTGGATATCTATCAAACTTTGCAATACGGAAGTTAAATTTTGTTTTATTTTTGTGTCCAATTTTCCTAAATGAATATAGGAACCGGGAGGACGAAAGTTAATTTAATTTGACCAAGCTAAAACCGACCAGCATTTGGAAGAATAAAGGCTGCATAAAGACTTTTGCTTTAACAAATAAAATTTGCGTCATCTTAGTAAGGTAAACGCTGTTATTTAATGCCTACTTAGGTAATTTTTGTTGAAAGCAGCGTTGAAGAAATTTCTTCCAAATTTTATCAGTGTTTTGTCCTTAATCCAATAGAAATTTCCTGCTTCTGTGTTGGTAGTCTTTCCAACCTCGGCAAGAAACAGACGGTTACTGATACCCAAGCAATTCATTCAACCCCTACCGTACAAAACTTGATGTATACGCACAGAAGTACTTTAATATAAATTTCATTAAATGCAGCTCATATGAATACTGATCCCTCAAGTGCTTCATGATTGTTTCAGAGATTGTTTGGTATCTGAGCAAAAAAGCATTTTGCCGTTCCAGCAGTTATCTTAAAATCCACCGCTGAGACGGTTCTCTCCCTGAGCTCTTCCTGTTCTGGTTAATATGATTACGGCAAAGTACACGAGGACTATCTGCCTAAGGGGTGGATACCTTCGTGGAGGATTTTCTAAGTGAAACTGGCTGTTATACGTCATGGGTGGCGGAAACCACGAAAACGCCTATGGAGCCAGGACGTTCGCCGGGGTTCGAATCTCGGACCGAACTACTAGTGTTCAACGGCTTGACCGCTCAAGCGCTGGTGGGCCCTGTTTTCTTTAAAAACAGGAATTCATCAGTATCAGCGATTTTATCTGGTCCTATTTTATTAGACGAATGTCTTAGGAATTGGTATACATTGAACGGATTGCTTGCGTGAAACCGTCGGTTTTCGCAAAGGCCACTAACACGTAAGTTCGCAAATGTATCTTTACTGCAATATAAATAATTTGTATTTAAATACGTACTTGGTCTACGTAAAGACAAATCAGTTAACTGGGTTTCCTGAATAACGGCTTTCAGTTAGTCCGATATTCGTAGTCGTTTTCATTAATTCCCTAAATGAGTAATGGACGACTTGTGAAAGTTTAACAAAACAAAATTTTTAATTTCAGCTCCCTAGAAGTTCTGCCATCCAGTGGTGCTTACCAGTATATTTCCATAATGGAAGCAGGAAAGCGAGAAGGCGGCTGCTCGGAGAGATTCCCTCAATGTGGTGATGCTGCTTATGAAATCGTGAAAAACGTAGCACCATCTGTGGGTGTTCCTCAAAACATTAACTCGGACATGGTTAATCAATTGTAATAGGCATCTTGTACATTTATAACTTGTATTTAAGAACTGCCTTTTTAAAATAAACTACCAAATATCTCAAACCTTTATGTCTTTGTTAAAATTAAGAGCTATTTTTCACTTGCTGATGCTGTAGTTTTGAATTTTCAGCTCTACAGAAACCATAAGTATGAGGAAGTGTAGCTAACAGTGAAAAGCCTAAAAGTTTGTATTAAAATGATCGTCTTATCTTGAAGCGTGGTATCGTATCTCCAATTTGCGTGCATTTAATCTTAAAAATTAAGTATGATTATTTGAACTTGTACCATGAAGTTTTACTCCCGAAGAATTAAACAGAAGCCAAATTTTAAAACTTGTTAGCTTCTCTACTTCAAAATGAAGTTGTGTACGCTTAACACTTAATTGGAATTCTCTGAAACGAAATTCCAATACTGAAACTTAATTGGGGTTATAACACTCGGTGTTGGAAATTGTCAGCTTTTCCAGGCGTGAATTCCTAATTCAAGGTTTTAGCTCTAGCTTTATTCTTCTCGGAAAGTTCCCTAGTCCTCTCGGAAGGAGAAATTAGTATTTAAAAGTTCATTTTTATTCCAATAAGTAATCTTAAATTAGATAATTAAATGAAACTTAGTTAAATAACTTTATAATTTACTTTTTCAAAGTTAGCCATGAGCTACTTCATGGAATTGCGTGTCATATAGCTTGAAATAAGACTCGCCTAGATAGCTCATCTTCTATCGCAGCACGCTTCTTCAGTTCCTTCACGTCTAGAGTTTCGCAATTTGTCAATATTATCCTTAAAAGAATGAAGTTAACTCCTGAACTAAACCGGTTTATAATTTTAATTATGATCTAGTTTTCCATAAATCTTACTTTTAGTCTGACTTGCAATCTTTAAAATTTCTTTACCACGCCTGTTCTTTAAAACCACAATTGTATCTGAGAAACTTTCGAATTATTCTCTTCAAAAGAAATGTCATCACTCTGCTTTGCATTTTAAGAGAATTATGTACGGCGTCTGGCCTTTAAACCCGTTAACAACAATGCAAACATTTCATTTCACTTAAAAAATCTCAATATTTCACTAGTAAGCTATCTGTTGCACTTACTGAAGCGCCTTGAAATAATTCTTGAATGAAAATAGGCTTATTCTAGGACTTGGTCTAGCGAAATTTCAGCCTAGAAAAATCGAATTTTTTAGCTTAATTTTATGCATACAAAATTATACTAATCGTATAAGATAATGTGTATGTTACAGTGAAAGATTAAAATCTGGAGAATGTCTACATTCATATAGTCGCTTGGTGCTTGTCCGAAATATTTACTAAATATCCTCATTTCACTTAAGCGGCAAATGTCTACATTCACCATGCACTGATGCTGAGTGTTGAACAAAAAATTTAACTTTTTAAACCGTACTTTACATAGATCATAATATTTTAATAATAAAGATAGGATAACGGCACATTTAAACAAAATGTTGAATTTAAAACTACAGTACATTCTAAATAAAGAAAATAACGCCAATAATAAACTTAACGTGATTGACGTTATATTGTCTTATTTATTGAACAACTTATGGTCCGAATGTGTGAGTGACAAATATTTGCTATTCCATCGACGAATTTGGTATGTGCTGACATTCTCCAATTTCGGTCTTTCACGATAACATATATTCCCCAGTGAGTATAATTACCATGCTGAGGAATTAAACGTGATTAAACTAAAACAATCTATTAACTGTATGGTAATACCCACTTTTTGTGAACTTGTCCATTGCAAGTCTGAATAACTTTCCTTAGCGAAGCAAAATTAGTTTGAGGAAAGCTTTGCATACAGCCATTTTCGCTATTTAGCTCTATTATGTGTGAATAACTGAAGTGTTTAATGTAGTATATCCTAATCACTTTCAAAGTTTTTCCCATTAGCGCCTGGACATATTTATTCAATGTAAAATCTGTTCTGAAAGAAGTGATATTTGTATAGTCCTAAGATAAACGTCAGAACTACATTCATATAAATCTGACAGCTAAAGCATGTAGAATAGTTTCAAATAAAATTTTAAATACCTAGAAGCCTACAGATCTACTCAATTTTCTACACATATCAATACATACGTATTATGAAACAATGTAAATGACCTGTACAGAACTTTAAAAGCCCGTTGTGTAACTTTGGAAATTAAATTTGCAGAACAATAATAAGAGGCACAATTCGCTACCGTCAGATGGTATGTAGCCTTGTATCTCATTGCATATATTTGTCTAACACTATTTCAGTGCTTCCTAAATATTTGGCTAGCATTATGGCTAGTAGTGAGCTAGCTTTAAAGGACCAACACTTCGCCTTATAGAAACAATATCAAATTTTACTCAAGCTCTGTATAATGGGTAATTTTAATCGGAGTTCAATAATCTCTATGAAAATGTTGCTGTTAGATACTGCCATCTTTTACAGGGAGATTAAACAATCTGATTTCATCGCATCAACCTGCTGTTAACAATTTAACACCTAATAAGAGATTTATTGCCAGCAAATGGCCTTTTCTAGCATCTTTTAAATGTTAAGTCATCCACAATGCATTAAACTAAATTTAAATGAAACTAGACGAAACCCTAATTTTCAGAAAGATGATCTCAAGACAAAATATGGAATAAGCAAGCAACCAAAACGAAAAGGGGCTCTTAAATTAGAAATTTAGCAAAGAGTTCAAATTTAACATTGTTGCAACCTCCATACTGCAACTTCAGACGCACTTGCACATCAATGCTCTGCAAGGAAGAAAGGAAGGATCCTATAAATATAGTACAATGAATAGACAATTACTGTGACTTCCACCTCCATATAATAATCTCTGAATGCTACCTTTATTTCTCAGAATAAAAACGCAGTATAAAAATATGAAACTGAACAACACACAATATAATTGTAACGAAACGAAACTTTAAAAACTTGCATGACTTGGCCCACCAGCGGTTGAGAGGTAATGTCGCTGAAGACTGGTAGTCCGGTCTACGTTCGTATTCGGAGAACGGGTTGGCTGCTTTGGCGTTTTCTCTCCATGTGAAACGTGTACAAGAGCCAGTTTCCATTACAAAGTCCTCCCCGAAGGCATCCCTCCGCTTAAGCAGATAGCCTTCAAGACTTTCCGTAATCACATAAACCAAACCAAACCCTTAGGCAGATAGCCCTCGAGTGCTTTGCCATAATCAAACCTATAGTATCTTCTACAGGCTTCCTCTAAATAAAATCTGTAGCATAGGTATTTATACAGTAGGTAAACTTCTATACTGTAAAACTTCATCTCTGTGAATAAGCACAAACATGGTCACGCTTATGTGCAGGTAGTTATAAGTATTTATTAAATAATTGACTTAATAAAACTAAATCTCTATGGAAAAAATACACAGTCCAGTCACATTAATGTGACCATCTGTCAAAAGCCAGAATAACCACCTTTCGCAGAGCGGACTGCTGCGAGACGTGCAGGAAGAGAGTCACATAGGTCCCTGAAGGTGTTCTCTGGGATGTTGAGCCATGCCGACTCTAATGCCGTGGCCAGCTGCGCTAGATTACGCGGTTGAGGATCCATGGCGCGAACAACTCGATCGAGATGGTCTCACAGATGCTCGATTGGGTTTAAGTCAGGTGAGTTTCCTGGCCAGGGGAGGACGGTAAACTCATCCTGGTGCTCTTCGAACCACGCACGTACACTGGCAGCTGTATGGCACCTCGCATTGTCCTGCTGGAAGATGCCATCATCCTGAGGAAAAACAATGCGCATGTAGGGGTGAACATGGTCCGCAAGGACAGATGCGTACTTGTATTGATCCATTGTGCCTTCCACAATGATCAGTGAACCTAGAGAATGCCAGGAAAACATTCCCCAGACCATAATGCTCCCGCCTCCAGCTTGGACCGTTCCGGCAATGGTTGCAGGGTGGTTCCTTTCAGAGGTTTCACGCCTTATACGCCAACGTCCATCTGTCCGATGGAGCATAAAACGCGATTCATCCGAAAACGCAACCTGTCGCCACTCAGTGGACGTCCAGCTGCTGTACTGGCGTGCAAATTCTAGCCTTCGCCGTCGATGAACAGCAGTCAGCATAGGTGCACGAACCAGGCGTCTGCTTCGGAGGCCCAGACGCAGCAATGTTCGCTGAATAGTACTTTGGGAGACACTTTTGGTAGCCCCTTGGTTCATTTTGGTGGTCAGTTGCTCAACGGTAGCCCGTCTATCTGCCCGAACGCATCTCCGCAACCGTCGTTCGCCTCTGTCATCTATGGCCCGTGGTGCACCACATTTGCCACGTCGCTGATTTTGGACAGTCCCATTTTGCCATGCACGGTACACTTTTACCACGGCGGCACGCGAACAGTTCACAAACTCAGCCGTTTCGGAAATGCTTCCACCCTTGGCCCGAAAGCCAATGATCATGCCCTTTTGGAAGTCGGATAAATCGCTTCGTTTCTGCATTACGCCAACGATTGAAATGTTTTCCGAAGCCCTCACACACCCTTTATATACGCTCAACTGCACTGTGCTGCCACCTGCCTTCTGTGATTGGTTATTTAACTCTGATATGGAAAGTACTTGGTGGTCACATTAATGTGACTGGACTGTGTATAAGCATTCAAGAAGTGCTGAGCTTTTCTTGTATTTACATCACTAAATGTTATAGCGCAGTATTTAGCAGTATAAATAATTCTACGCAGCCTTACGTTAAAATTGCTCTCGTTCCAATTAAGCAAATACAGTACAGATAGTCACATTTGTTTAGTTTTATTTGCTTTAATAATACCTATACAGACAAATTTAGTGTAAACAACTTTAAATGCTGTTCTTTGCAGTGTAATTTATAACTTCTGTATGAAAATAATTAAATATTACTTGAACTATTTGAAAGTAATGCTTACAAAACTCATAATTTGAAAAACTTCGGCTTTCACTGTCTTTCAATTACTTTGCCAAAAATCATACGCATGTAAAAATTACATCCAAATCAACTGATTACACAGTAACACGTCTTTAAAATAATATACCACAATTCTAGGTAATGGAAATTTCTTTTCATCTCTCAACTATCAGATTTTAAATACAATTATTAAATTACGTTCCTGACGAGTGCGTCACTCTCAAACGTGGTCCTTTTAAGGAAATAACCATTGTATGATGTTTCACTTCAATTTTTAATAAGGTAATTTTTTTAGATGAATTTTTATTTCTGTCTGATGCTGTCAGGATTAACACATTTGGCGTTACATAAACTATTAATATTTAACAACTATTTCAAAAGCAATTTGTGAAAAAAAGGCCATACGAAATGTTATTCATCAAACTTGAATAATAACGAAAATTAAATTATACCCAAAAATGTTCGATTACGTATGTTTTAATAAAATAACACAAAATATTTAATATGAATATAGTATCATACGTGTTCAAAAAAATGAGGCAAAAAGGTAAGGTAAATGTAAACGCTGTAAGCTACTATATGACCATCCAAATTTTCACTCAATTCCTTTAGTAATACAAAAGATTTCTTGGTTTATATATCTTGCCTAGCTCATTCAATACCTGATTCACATATTAATTATATGTGAATTAGTTTACTTCATTAAAAAACTTACCTTTCTATTTGGTGAACTGTAATTAGCGCATTTTAAGACATTAAAAATTAGCCTTTTTTCCCAACCACATCAGATCATTATCAGTCGAGAAATTCAAAATCAAATCATGCAAGAACTTTTCTAATTTTACGTAAGGTATGCTCTATTAGTATATGATATGTAAATGTTAAAACATCTGCAGCAAGAAAACTTTAAAATGTTTTTTCTTAATTAGAATCAGAAGACAAGTTTTAAAAAATATAGTTTGAATAAAATAGAAAAAATGTTTGTGCATCTGCTGTATGCACATTGGTTCAAATTATCAAGTCTGAAATTACCGCTTTTAGTCTTTAAGAATATTACTTTTTATAATAAAGATAGAAAAACCAAGTTGATGCATTAGTTTCTTCTCACCGGAGAAACTACATTTCAGAACTATTCAACTGTCGGTAAATATTACTATTATTAGTAATTGCTGTGTACCAGAATAACATCGAAGTTCACCCAAACATTAGACTCAGTTACACGTGCATGGCTCTGTTAACATTCACATGAAATGCTGGTATTCGGTTTGTCCTTGTAAACATCTCATCATTTTATACAGTAAAATATTTGTTTCATTACTGCAGAGTACCATTGTTGCGTAGCAAATTCACGTAATTATTTAAGCTATGACTTATTAAAAATTAATTTTATTAGTATTCTAAATTTATACCACACAACGTGTATTTAATATCTGTGCTATTTGTTTAATTTTAATTAGGGTTTTTGGTAGTTAAGATTGATACGTCCTTTCCACTCGTTACTCGTAAACGCGCTAAAACACACAATGGAATTGGGTGCCTTTCTACGTAATGATCTTGATTTTATATAACTTAAGTTTATCCATTCTTAATTTATACCACTAGAAGCGGAAAAATTAGCTCTTTAATTTAAGATCACTTTCAAGAAGCTAGTCTTAACAGATTTTAAGATACAGTAAATTATTTAACTGAATTTTCCCTTTTTCGTTGTGACGGGAATGAGAGGGGAGGAAATGAAAACAAAATGCAGCTTTTGGCAAAATTCTAACACTCTTGCCTACGCTGTTAAGGGATTTCCGGTGGGGTGAGCTTAGGTTTGCCAGCTCGGCCTTCGCGGGTGTTCCAGTCTTCGCGATAGTTTGGCGATGTTTAAATCTGTGTTTAGTTCAACGCCTCGGAAAAAGGAGAAATTTTGCAGGGGTGTAAGGCGGGGTTTGACGAAATGGATGTTTTCACCGTTTTAGCAGGTTTTGGCGTTTTATGGGATTCCTGCTTAACAAAAAGGCGTAGCAGGTGTCGCTCGTCCTCTTTTTTTTGGGCGCTCTTTTGCACTTCTTATTCTCTTTGCCCACTTTATGAGCTTTTGGGCACGTTTTCCCATGCAGTTCTAAGGAACGTTCATCGTATTAAAGCGGGCTTATAACTCCATTTTACGGAAGTATGTGCCATTCACAAAATCTACAATTTACTTGCTTCTTTTGAGGTCGTCTACATCTCTATGAAATCCAATAAATTTTACAAGATTCTAAGGGCACAGACGTCCCCCTTTCTTCTAGCGTGAAAGATATGTTTCTAAGGAAAAGTTTTGTCTTATTAATTCTGTCACCCGGAGCCTGGCCGTAGAAGAGATGTCATCTACGCTTGCTTTCTTTCGCCATTCCAAGCCCTTTCTGATGGAAGTCCTGGAGGAGTTCTACTCTACGTGCAAATAATTACCATCATGAATATAGTCCCAGAGAATTGCCTTGGAGTCCAGTAGGCCTGGTCTTGCTGTTCACCGATGACGAGTTAGCTGGATATTGACTTCTTCCCCGGCCTGAAAGTTCAGCTCTTTCCAACATCGTAAAAGGGGTGCCAGCTTTCCTGCAACATCGGCGGTTCCATTCATTTTCTACAAGAGGGTCTGGCTGTCAGGAATTCTCAGATAAGATTATTCTTAAGATTATTTGATTAGTTCATAACTTAAGTAAAAATGGGTTGCTGAAAATTACCATTTTGAATTAACTACAAAAATGGATTAGAGCTTAAAAGAAGGGTTTTCACTTATTTAAAAATGTAATTATGGTTTAATTTTAGAATGTTTGTATTTTAAGGATTCTGAGATGTTAAGGAATTTAAATTTTAGTTTTATTTGACGAGCATACTGTCCTTGCTGAGGTTAAAGTAAATTGTAAACTGAAATAGAATTGCTCAAGTTTTAATATACTTAACTTTCCTTAAAAGGGTGGTCTCAGTTGCAACTCAGTTTATTGAATCTGAATATTAGAATTCTTCATCTCTCTGTGCAATAATAAGATTGTAAATTTTAAAGATTGTTCTCAATAGTAGTATTCTTTTATTTTTTTCTGTGCAATAATAAGGTGAAAGAACCTAAATAATTGTTAAGAATTTTATAAATTTTACTTAAATGAAATAGTTATGCTTTTACTTAATTAGTAGTTATCGAAATTTGAAGTTGTTTATTTTGAAATTTCTGAATTGTTAAAACAAAAAAAAGATAAAAATGTTGGCTGTTAAAGTTTGAATTTTCTCAGATTATTTTTCACACCCCGGGGTTGAATGTTTTTATTATCTAATTGATATTGGCATAATTTGATCTATTTGAAAAATAAGCACTAAAGATTTTTCTTAAAATTTAGTATTGATTATTGTCTTTTTTGTTATGTTTAAGTTACATACGTTGAAATACATGATTTATAGTAAGTTCACGAGCATCAAGATTCATGGGTTGTTTTGGTTAAATACACAATGCATGTACTATTTTGGATAGTTAATTTTGAGCCAAATTGTTAACTTGTTCAGGAGTGTTTCTTCCACCAGGCACCACTACTATTCAACACGATCCATCGAGACCATAACTCAAACGTCCCATAACAATGTTAACAAAAGCTGCACCATATTGCTTATTGACTACTCTTATATGCTATCTACCAATAAGTATTTGGACACCTGTGATAAAAAAGAAAAGCAATTTTTTTTCATATTCAATAGATGGTAAAGCCTCCACGAGCGGCAATTACAGCGTCAACACCTGGGGCATGCTTCCCACAAGTCCTTGTGTGAGTACTATTGGAATTTTCTTCCACTCGGCTTGGGAAAGATATACAAGTTCCTTCACCGAATGCTGGACGGTTGTTGCAAAGAATCTCTATGTAAAGAAGGAAAGGTTTCATAAGAAGTAATGTAAACCAGTTTGTCTTTTGCGCCGCTAGAATGCTTAGGGAAAATTCGCCAAGGGATTTGGCAACGGAACCTGGTGGCGAGAATTTCCCCCTCCGCGGTGTATGGAACCTGTCTGAGAATTTTACCCTCCGCGATGTTTACAGAAAATTGAAAATAGAAAATCGTTCTAGAGGTTCTCGATAGCGTTCAGGTCTGGGTTTGTGATTGCAAAAATTTTAAATAATCTAATCAGTTATGGATACTTTGATGTAGATTAATTAAGTAGTAATTTTTAAAATTTTAGCTGAATTGAATTGCATATTTGTGACTATCTATGCAATTTTAACTAGAGTGATTATGTAACAAGCAGTAATGTATTTCATAATTGTGAATTTATATTAAAAGTTATGTAAAACTGATTAATTTAAATGAATAAGTGGTTTAATGTTTTACGAAACTGTATAATCGCGATTCACAAAAAAAATTTTAAACAAATTACCTAGCTCTATTATAAATTATTCTAATTATTATGTTGAATTATTCAGAATAAAGATCGAGGTGGCCCTGTTGGTGATACCAGGGAATTTTCCTCGAAGGTCGAGTTATGGGAGAGCTGCCCAGTATTTTAATTTGCTTAAATTGTTTAGTTACTTTGTTTCTTAGTGTACGGGTTTGCCAGGCTTAGCGGTACGGTTTGTTTGATTAGGTTTAGGTTTAACACCATTGTCACCATACCAATCCCTGATGGACCTCGTAACATAACAGCTGGCGATGACATAGGTCCAATCCGCAAAACTGCCACAACGTAGGCAGCAGACTGTCGTCTAAAACAGAACAGTAGGTGTCGGTGTTCAGTTCACCATGAATTTGGAGAAAGGGTTTCATTCTATACCAGTAGAAACACCCCCAGATCATAATTTCACCTCCGCCGAACTTTACTGTGGGTACAATGCAATCCAGCAGGAGGCGTTCTCCAGGCAGACGTCAGACTCGAGTACATCTCAATCAGTTTTTTCCAGAGCTTTTAGATTAAAAATGGAATTGTGATTTAATTGAATTTTATGATAACTACATTCCATATCTTCCATTCCCTTTATTTCACGATTAATTTCAATCATACGTATTTACAGGGAAATTTTTTTCCTGTCCAGCTTTGAGAATGTGCCTAATATATTGTGCAGACGAAATATTATCTCCTAACACAGCTAATAAGAGGTAACATTGGATACTCTTAACATCAGAAAGCCCTGAGTTAATAGGTATATCCTAATGTCTTTTGACAAAAAAAATGATGGCTGGAGAATACAAAATAAGCTTCTGAGATAAATAATTTAAAAGCTATACTTCGCTCTTAATTCGAATGCATTTGTTTTCGCATTTAATTTCAGGTATGTCAAAAAAAATATGTTTGATTTATTTTAAATTAAATTTTAAGTAAATTTTAAATCAAATCAAAATAATATACTTTCGCTTTCTTTTTTACATTGAAATTTGCTAATACTGTTTACCTGAATCAACAAATGCATTCTACTGTTTACTGTCTTAATACAGTTACAATGTGTTGTGGCCACCTACATTGTTGTAACTCAATCCCAAATTAAAGTCCACGTTTGAGGTCAAAGCATGAGCCTATAGTCTGTTACTTTAAAATCAGCACTTCATGGCCCTTGCCAGCCCCCTCTCCATTTGCGATCGTAGCTCGTGTCGCCATCACAGCATAGCATTAATTTTTTCCACTTTACTTTTCTTCCTCTGAGACTGTAATTTAAGGTCAGCCTTCAATTATAGTCCGTGATTTGCACGAAGCGAATCACTATAAACGGAAATGAAGTCGGAGGGGATTAAGCGACTCGACCTTTTATTCACAACTGCTATTCGCATGGTTACGAGCCAAATCAGGCTGCTGAAAATGGCTTTGAAGGGCTTATTTTAAAGTAACATATTATAGCAAATTGCAATATGACATTTACACTCATGTCCATAAATTAAGAATAATGCAAAATCAGGCAAAGGAAGAGGCAGAAGCCAAACAAATTTGACTTATTTGTAAAGCTTATTTATTAAACAAAAGATAAAGAGCAAAAAAAGATGCTATATGTTTGATATTATTAAAACAATTAGCGATTTTTTTCCCTGCAGCAAATTACATAAAAAACCTATTTACAAAAAACCAATATTACATGGTTGGTATGATTGTTAATACATTGTATATCTCCCAGACGATGCAATACAGTCCGTACAACGCCTAGGCATGCTGTGTATCAAATTATCGATCTGATCTTGGGCGATATTACACCACTCAAAAAGCAATGCTCTCCGAAGTTCCGGTAGACATGTAGGAGGAGGTTGACGGGCTGCAACTCGTCGGCCAAGCATGTCCCACACGTGCTCTACTGGATTCAAGTCCGGTGAGAATGCTGGCCAGTCCATACGGGTGATATCCTCCGATTGAAGGCATTCGCTTACGATGTTTGCACGGCGAGGACGGGAGTTGTCATCCATAACCACAAATTGCGCCCATGGCGCCCCGAAACAAACGTACATGTTGTTCCAGAATGACGTCCCGATAGATTTGGCTTGTCATAGTTCCAATTTGAACATGCAGGTCAGTTCTGGAACCCAGAATAATTCCACCCCAAACGAGCACTCCTGCACCACCGTAACGGTGTCGTTCAATGATGTTTTCTTGGTGATAACGGGTACCTGGAGCTCTCCATATGAAAGTCCGGCGAGAATCAGACTGCAAGCTAAACCTGGACTTGTCTGAAAACATCACACATGCCCACTGTTGCGGTGTCTGCCCTAAGCGTCTGTACACGGTCTGCCTTGAAATTGTCGTACCGGTGGCTGAAGAGAGCTGACGAGACAGGTCTGAGGCTGTGCTCCGCCTGTTTCTTTCTGAACTGCCAAATACCGGTCCTCATTCGGCGTTGCAACTCTGGGGTGACCTGTGCTGTAACGTCTACTCACATTACCATCATCTTGGAATTGTTGCCAAAACCTGGAGATGACATTCTGGGCAATCCCAAGTTCGTCTGATACTTCCAGTTGGGTACGCCCACATTCCAGACAGCCGATAATTCTATCACGTAAAAAATCATCCAAATGCCTTCTTTGTGTCATAACTATTCGGTTATTGCACTGAAATGCTTATAAAGCGCCTGCGAACACGTTTACTTCTTTGTTTGTATTCCTTATATATCACTCTCTTACACTCTCGTCATTGTGACGTGCCATCGATGTCATCTGGTTACTTCCTGAAATTTGTATGATTCTTGAAGATGTGTGTAGTGATTTTACAGGTGATATATTTATTTTAGAGTTCGATTTCGGCGTGACTCCGAATTATCCTTAATTTATGGACATGAGTGCATTTATTAATGGAAGAAGAAAGTTTCACTGAGGAAAATTGTTGGATATCTCGTTGATAATCGCTACGAAACATTCAGGGGTGATCACTGTTTCCATTTTCGGGTTCAGGTTTTATAAATTAAATCTCCGTTTAATACCTTTTCCGTGCATGAGTTAGTTTGTGATTTTATAGGTTACTTCTGCCGTTTTTAAAGAGAAATGTGACAGCCATGTAATAGTTTTCGCCTGGTTCGGAACGGAACTACTGGGAGTTAAATTCGTTTCATTAGCTTACCCGTGACAGATCAAAATTCCCAGTATTATTCTATTGCCATTTATAAAATTCAACAAATCCTTTGCAAATCTAAATTCTTTATTGCGGCAGTAGAATTACTTTATGTTACCATGTAATATATGATATAATTTCTCATAAGTAATTTTAGAATTTATCATACTTACGCTTTGTATTCAAATTCAGATGCTATTTTTCACTAATGAAAATACACGAGAAAGAATAATGTTTAACCTGAAAAATTCATATTTAACCTCTCAGTAATTTTTTATTACATCAATTACTATATGTGTACTATATACATTGTAACTGGGACCATTTCCTAGTCCTGGTCTATGACTAAAAATAGGGCATGGGCAGAGCCATAGGAAGCAGTTTCCTATGTGTGCTCAACCGTTATACTGTAATTGATTATGAAGAAAACTAAAATTGTTTGGAAAAGTATTTTACCACTCTAGTTTCTATTTAAATACTCTTGATATAAAGAGCATTGTTAACATAATAATTTATATTCATTTATTAAACTTCTTTATCATTGAAAAGTCTCTGTGAAAATTATATGTCAAATAACGAATATGAAAAATAAAATTTTATGTTTAATTTGTAACAGCCTCTAAGTCTCCTTTCTAATGGTTATTTTTTCCTAAAAATATAAAACGGTTAAAAAATATAAAGCGGTTTATATAATAAAATTATAAAACGGTTTATATAATAAAAATTGGTTATTTTTTCCTAAAAATATAAATTCCCTTTTCTATCCTAAAAATATACAACGCTTATGATAAAACCTATCCGAACTGCTTCTTTTCAAAATTAAACATTATTCGATTCTCAAGTGGAACCGTAAATTTACTATTCTTAAGTCTAATTTGAACATTGTAATCTACACATTGTTCTCACCTTTTCCAGTTATACTGACATGTAATATGCCGTTTCTTTTTCTTCAACTATATAATTATTAATATGGGACAAGTACAAATGTAATTACTGAAGAACAGTCATGAGTTTTATGAAAAGAGAGAGGTATGTTTTTTATTCGAGAACGTGCTGTCAAAACGAAGTATTCAACAGCTATGACTACAACTATATCTTCAAGCACCAATTGCTTCATCATTTTCTATGTCGCCAAAAAAGAACATTATCATTACATATACGCGATACTTAAGTGACATGTAGAAAAGAAACGGTATGATCTGGTTTACATTTTACCATAAAAAAAGAATTTTCTCAAGTCGTAGTTTGATAACAATATAAAAAAGATATAGAAAAATTTTAAATTATTCTTATTTTTATTGGCAAGTATTAAATATTCTTCACGAAATTCCATTTCTCAGTTCACCATCAAACTCAATTTACTCAATTTCCAAATAAAAATAAAATTGAGTATGTCACAGAATAAGCACTAAAAAAGGAAGCACATGAAAGACACAAGAACATGTGCGTGTCTAGCCAATCACAACTCGCTTTTAACTGTTACTAATTTAATAAAAGAAAATACAAGTACAATTTCCTATGGAGAAAAGAGCAGTTAAAGCAAAGATAAATTTTTAGATGTGCATACACCTTAATTCTATATAATTATTCTTTTGTTTTCAATAAAAATGGAAGCATGTATGTGAAATAAACCTATCTCAGTCAGCCTTTCAAACCTATCCGCTACAAACTTTAAAACGAATGGGATCAAAATACTGATATATGATTGGTCAAATTTGTCTAATAAAATTAATTCGCATTCAGTAGCTCCAAGCGCTGCCGTACCTGACTGCACTTGTCCAAAAAGTGGTTTGGTCGCAGCTTGTAATTGCCACTTTCATCAGTACATATAAAATTTTAATTTTTTACAATATCTCTTGCTGGTGCAAAACTGCCCATATACAGGACATTTTGTTTCTAAAAGCCGGGATTTGCCATTTATTACGACAATCCCAGCAGAGCTGAATTCAAGTCACGGAGCTGTTAGATTAACTAGCAACCCTTATTGCTTAATAAAATGCCCTATCTTTGCTTGATTCACATTTCTAGCAATGCTTTTTGCATTTGCACCATACTCAGTTACTTTATTGGTGTGAAATGCGCAGTTGTAGATATCATTCAACTTTTTCTTCCAGGTGGGAGATTTGTTCTTGGAGTATGTAAACAGCTGATAACGGTTACTTCCTTAGAACAATTTTCTCCTGTCTCCATACATCGTTGTTCTAACCAAGTGTTTCTTGGGACATTGACAGTGCTTCATCAGTTTTAATTTCAGTTATAATCCGCTTCTAAATCATCTTCAGGCTCCGGTGATAAACAATAATACAATATTTGAATATTTTTTAAGAAAACAGCTTTGCAACAAATCATCTAATGAAAGGAAATTTTAAAGAATCTTACCTGGTGGCTTGGCTGCGGAAGAATATTATATGCGTATCAAAAGGTATGCAGCAGTATATTTAACAGTTAATTATGCAGCAGATTATGCATACATTTATTGATTTATAAAACTGTGAAGTATAACAGTGGAATACTAATTCATAATTCCAAGATATTTTTTCAGATTTTTATTCTGTTCAAGACATTTTAAGCAATATTTATTTCGTTAAGAGTTACAATAAGAAAAAAATGAGTCAATTACTTATTAAATGTAATACGTATTAAAAAATATCTGCAAGTTTCTATCACTACCTTTGCAAATATATACTATATTTATACTTACACAACAGTTTCAGCTACTTTCCGCTTATTATATCGAAGCATGTGATAATTAACAGCTGCTTCTGAACAGGCTGCAAGGAGTCATCGGGGACCACATGATATTCCAGTTGTGACACACTTCTGTTTTTCCACTGGTACTTTACAACAGTTGATGACAAGTGGTTCAAGTCAGAAATGTCGCTTACGAAAAAATACGCATGCAAATTTTATGTTTTATACCTAGAAAAATTCTGCCACATTTATTAAATGAATATTTTAAGATAAAATGGTTTTGGTTTGATTTATTTGAATGCAACAAAGTCCTCTAAGGCTATCAACCTAAGGGGATACGAGATGCCTTTGTAAAGGACTTTCTAAGAAAAACTGAATGTATCTAGCTTGTTTACCTGGAACCAACCAAGATCAAATTACCAGTGTTCAGCAACTTGACAACTTCATTGTTGGTGG
The DNA here is from genome assembly GCA_000611955.2 of Stegodyphus mimosarum. NCBI lineage: Eukaryota > Metazoa > Arthropoda > Arachnida > Araneae > Eresidae > Stegodyphus > Stegodyphus mimosarum. The sequence goes on from KK116287.1 coordinate 750,765, forward strand.
TCTTAGGCCAGAATGGTCTTGAATTTGTTAGTCTCTTGTGAATTTTTGGATTCAAAGGGAAAATTTATTCATCACTATTAAGTATAACTATAAATTTAATAGGATAAAAAACAGAAAATGCATATAAATATGGGTCGATGGATGGATGAACTATAATTTTCTTACATCCAAAATTTGACTATTCTTATTTTCTTATAAGCGTAAAGTAATCCTATATTTTAATATTGTTACAATCAAAATTTTATTTTTCTCTCTTATAACTGGTATAAATGTTTAAATAATAGTAGTAAAACTCTACTTAAAGTAAATTTGACATATGCAGTAATCATCAGGATTGACATATGTGTAGTTATTTTGTGCTTTACGCAAATGATTAATCAAGTAACACAATTTATTTTCATTGTGTGAAAGCATAATTTTTTTCCAACAACTTATAGTTATAAATGAATTTTAAATCTACCATTCTTTTTAATAAAACGAAGCTCTTGTGTTGAAGAAACACTGGGCAAGCATTAGCATTCTTGACAAATAAGATTTCTATAAAATGTTGAAACTGCTAATATTGTGATTAGGATAATTTAATTTGAAAAACTGAAGTACGTGGTTTAAAAGTTATAATAGTTAGCTAATTGATTATGGGAAGACATATGATGAATATCTGCCTAAGGGAAGGTACCCATTTGTAAAGCACTTTCGACTAGAAACTGCCACATATTCATATTACATATGGATAATCAGTTATGAAATATATGCACAAAGAAACTCAAAACATCGACAGTAATTTAATATACCTTACTCTGGTGTTACATATGAATGGTACATTGCTTTGGATAAAGTTATATTAAGTATATAATATTTTATATTGAGATTAAACATTTTCGGACTAAACGTAGCAAATCTCTGACTATTGATTTGTGAGAGCTTAATTTGTGGTAACATTTCGAGATGAACAATGATTTCATCGAAATGGATATGTCTGTGACCAAATTTGCAAAGCTTGAAGCCTGAAAACTTGCACTTGTTTGTCATTATCCTTTCCATCTTTGCAAATGCCGTTGTTTGGAGTGTCACGCAAGGCAGCAAATTACTGAGTCAATGCTGTAACACAATAACGAATGCTGAACCTAGCAAGATACTGTCTATTAATTCCCTTGTTAAAATTTTATCAACTTTTACGTATTAAAATTTTAGAGCACTAAATAGATAAAAGAAAATTAGCTTAACTTCTACAGGTGTAGAGACATTAGGATTTTTTGTTAGCAGGGGACGAAAAATGAGCAACGCTTTCGCCCGAAATCGAACCACTGACCTCTCGGTTACGCTTCGAGCGTGCTGACCACTACACCACGAAGGCATGCAAAGAATGCGGTAGAAATACCTTATGAAGGTCTATCCTAAACTGCTTTGGTTTCCTTTCGATATCTGTTAGTCTATGCTGAAATTCTATTCGCTTCGGAACACTACTATAAGTTTTTTTGAAATTTTAATTAACATGTAAAAGATATTTACATAATATTTACAGGTTACAATCAATACAAGCATTATGTTTCAAATATATATGGAGACGGTCTATCGTTTCAACTTATGTTAGACGCGTCACCTGTTCAACTAACAACTTTTTGTCTCTTCCGCCAGAGAGGGTTCGTAGGAGCTGATTTATTAATAAACAAACGCAACATCACTGTTTCATTGCAGAAGAATGAACATCACTACTGAATATAGCAAGATAATGCAAAATTTTCCACAGTAGATTCCACTATAAAAATACTGTGGAAGGTTTTTAGTGGCAGAATTATATCTAAAGACCACAACCGTCAAGATTTCTATTTCTTACCAGTCTAGATTATCTCTTATGGAGATGTTTAATACTAACTCGGTTCATAATCAGTACACACGTCTTAAAAGGAGTTTAAAATGAACATCACTGCAGCAATTCAGAATATAACATAAGGAAAAAAACTTCATTTTATCACGAAAAATATGTAGATTAATGCACTGAAATTCAACATATGATGTGGTCCACGAACAGCCAAGTGGTAAAGTCTTTGAACACTGGTAGTTTGTCCTAGGTTAGATTATAACAAATATCAAAACTGGACATCCATTTTCTTTAAAATGTTTAAACCAGTAAAAGGAACATACATTACATCATAACCCCTCAAGCGCGCGGTAAAAACTTGCATAATCTTTTCCTTTCAGTTCACTCCGTTACGTGCGTGCATGCGAAAAACTAAATTCAAAGGTGGAAACATCACGTACATCATCATGCTCTCACCTTTATGATTCGAACCAGGGAATCTCAAACCCTAATTCTAGATTTGTCAAGACTGAGTGTTCGGTGCATATTCTTGGGAAACATTTTCGTGAAACGTGAAGTCCTGATCTTGAACAGGCAGCTGAATGCAGCTATGTTCTGTGGTAGAATACTGTGAAGAACTACACATCAGAGGGATTTAAAATGCTCTTTTATTAAACCACAATTAAGTACAGCCACTTCCCAATTCGGGAAGGATACAGAAAATAATGACAGCCACTTGGGTCTAAACTGAACAATCAAATTAATTTAAACTAAAGCTAATTAGAAATTAAATCGTCGTTGCTCACAGAGCTATGAACGCGAGGTTGGCCTCTATGCTAAATGGTGCGTAGCAAGATTTAACTAATACTGACGTACTTAGAATTGCTTCAATAAATAATAACGTAACAGCGCTACGGCTTAGATACTAGCTAGTCAGGCGAACGTCGAATAGAGTAACAGTGGTCTGAGACTAAAAGCTCTCTCACAATGAAAGGTTTCTACCTTTCGCTTAAATAGAGCTTGGCTCCACTTCAAATTAGCATAAAGCTGAAACGTGCGCTTATTCTAACGGGAAGTTGAAATGAGAACAGATAGAAAAGGGAAAATTAAAATAAAACTTTGTTAGTTTAACTAAAACCTTACATACTTCCCGCCAGAATTGGTAAAAGTTGAACTACTGTGGTCCAAACGGACCATGTTGAAACTTGCAATTCTAGAAATACTCACAATTTAACTCTTCTAAACTTAGGCCAAACTTTACAGAAAAATAGAACTACTTGGCCAACTTACAAACGAAAACTTGATTTTTTTACATAACTTTTCATCTGTTTCATCATTATCTTATTTTCGTCTACATCTTACTCCTTCCAACAAAATTTGGAAGGAAAGAAATTTTAGTATAACATAATAACAGTAAGTTCTAGGTAACAGACTTCTTTTTTCTTACCCGTGTAAATTCGCACACACACATAATCATTCAAGCAAAATTAAATTCTTCCCCCAATGCTCTCCACCGGTGTTGGATGAAAAGCGAACCGCAATTG
>KK116287.1:769479-826140 GCA_000611955.2 Stegodyphus mimosarum
TTATTTATTTTTATTAATTGTCATGATAAACATGCTATATTTTGGCTGCTAAAATAAATTATCTGAAATAAAATCAAAATTACTAAGGTTTTAAAATTTAAGCACATATCTATTTGTATGTATTCTGCAATGTTTGCTGACTAGAATATGAATAGGTGATATGGTTTGCATTTGGCATTAGATTGATCTGAAAATATGTATTAAATAGTATACTGACAAACTATTAAATAATATGACTGTTGTGTGTGTTTAATCCTTTTAATAATAGATCTAAATATTTTGTATTTTCATGAAATTTTATATGAACAGTGTGTTATTAATTGAAAGTGAACTGTATAGTTTTTTTTTTTTTTTTATCATCTGTCAAATATCTTTAACTGCAAATCCACTGAAACAGTTGCAGCCCATACATAATGAAACCATAAAATTTTTAAAAATTGAAATTTCTCGTTCAGTATTTAAATATGCCTGAAATTTAAATTGAATGCATTGGCAAGTAAAGATATATTAAATGATTTAATATTGCAAGTATAATTTTTAGGACAAATATCTGATTGTTTTTGTTTGAAATATTTTTTTTTTTCTGTAAACATTATTTTTTCAATTTATGTTAATGAATCAACATCTCTGGTTATTTAAAGCGCATGATTTCATTTTTTACTGTTGTGCAGTACAACAGTTATAAAAATTCAAAAAGAATTTTAGCATTTTATACTATCATCATCTGAATGAAATTGCATCTTCAAAAAGTTACCAACATTAAATTTGCCATCATATCATCATATATATCACCGTCTTGAGCTTGGGTGGAGACTTTTGAACAAAAAATGTTTTTCTAAAGCACTAAAAAATTATAATTCTCGGTAATATATATCTTGCTGTCAACATTTATGCTTATTATAAAAATCTAGAATATTTATAAACACAGCAGTTTCATTTGCAAACTTAATATTCCTCATAAATGGATATTATTTGATGGAGTAAATATTATGCTTAAGGAAACTTAAAAGCTTGAATAATAATTTTATCAACAGATTGAATCCAGGTTGAACTTGCTGTAATCAGTGGTCTTAACCATTTGGTCACTGATGGAGCCTCAGGAGATTAATATGTGTGATCTGAATATATTACATCTGAAATATGTATATCACTAAAACTAATGTTATACTTGTTTATAATTAAAAAACATAAATAATCTACTTTTTGCATTTCATTGATATATTTACTATACTCACCAGGGACAGAGTTGGGCGTTTTGTGGCTGCTGTAAGCTTTGCAAGTCCAAATGTTTGCTGCCTAATGTCTCCATAACTTCTAAAAGTTTTGTAACCTGTAAAGTCTGCTGTCTAGTGCGCTTCAAGAACTAAACATTGGGCAAATAAACTGTGTTTCTATATTTAATATTTGGTACTAATTTCTCTTCTGTTAATATATTTATTTTTTTGTAGTGTCTATGACATAGCTGTTAAGCCTGATGGGTCTATGGTTATTATTGCATCAGGACCGAAGTTATTGGCTTATGATACAGAAGGGAAGCTGTTGCAGTCTTTGAAAGGCCATTCTGAGTTGGTGTATTGCATATGTTTCTCTAAAGATGGTCAAAGATTTGCATCAGGTGGTGCTGATAAGCAAGTTATCATATGGACTTCAAAACTGGAAGGAATTTTACGATATTCGTAATATATCAAATTTCTTGTCTCTAATTGTTTTTAATATTTTTGTATTTCATTAATGTAATTTATCAAATTTGCCAAAAGTGTTGTAACAATCAAAACTGTATCAGTTTAAGCATTTAAAGGTTAGCTGGATAAATGAATGGGTTAAGTTTATAAGTACTGTTTTATTTAAGTTATTTTTAACTAACTTGTTTTTTGTTTATTCAAATGAAGAAAGTTGTCTATTTTGATGCTGTACCATACTGTTCTTGTCTTTTGTAATGCACTAAAAAGTCCAAAATCTAAATGTCCGCTATCCAAAAGGATATAATGTCTGGACCTTTGGAACACCAGCACAATATTTTAAAGAATTTTTTTCCTTACAAAATTTAGACGGGGAGAGTATACTGTTCAACAAAGAGCAGGCATGCCATAATGCAGTTTTTCTTTGGACTGACTGAGGTTCCTACATGTTTTTCTCAAGCACATGCTGGCTATACAATCGCACCAGGACCAGTGACAATACATTGATTGACATTAGCCATGATCACAGTTTTGGCACTACAGTAGTTATGCAGGGTTAGCATTTTTCTCTCTGATCTAAACAATAAGTGAAGCCTCAAGACACATTTGTTTGGAAGGGGATATTGCTCATATTAATTTTCTTTTGATGTCATAGTGGTGATGAAAGATAAGAGAAACATAAGTTAACACAGAAAATTACACCCTTTCTTAACTTTCTGATTTAATCCAACATATTATTTTTGCAAGTGATTATTATTACAACTATCTCATCAAAATTAAAATTTGAAATTTTGCTTGTTGAAAAGGGTTTCTAATGCCTGAGCTGCAGCAGGATTTGCAGAACAAAAGCATATTTTGACATCAACCAAGCAAAAAGTGGAATTGCTACGAAAAGTGGGTAAAGATATCTGTCTCATAATTATGCGAGGAGTATGGCATTTAGCAGTATACAACAGTGAAAATAAAAAGAGAAAAAGAAATTTAATATTTTTTTATTTTTACACTTCACTCGCAATGAGTAACAGGAAAATTAATTTGTTATTCTGAAAGTGATTAAGAGTGAGATAATCGCAGTGAGTGTGTGCTATTGATAGGTTTGATGCTAACTGCTGAAGTCGAAAATATTTCATGAGAATATGGAATTAAAAGTTATGAGTGCACGTATTCGACAGGTTGGTTACCCAAATTTTAAAATTGTTATGATTTCAAGGCAATTAAAAATTTCAGATGAAAAAGCATCAGCTGGTACAGAAACACTTGAACAATTTGCAGATGAATTCGTCTAGCTCATTGTCAAAAAGTTATCTCAGAACAAATTTATATCATTTGCCCTTTCCTATCTCTGACCTGGAATCCCTTGGTGAGATCTCTAAAAATGGGCCCAACTGGTGTCAAAGGTTCCAAAACAAGAGTAATGGTTTTGCCATGCGCATATGCTGCAGGAACACGCAAATGTGGACTTTTTGCAACTTGAAAAAATACATGGCATTGGGCATTTAAGGGAATAAAAATTTTCCAATTCATCTATTGTTTAAATAGAAAAGATGGATATTTCTAACATAAATGAAAAATCTTTTCATATTTAGAGGCTCAGCAAAATTTCAAATCAATTGGTTTACTGGATGATGAAAAAGTTTTCTTGATTCTAAGGTAGCTATTTTGCTCATACTTCGTTGAAAATTTTAGTAAAAGATAACATCATCATTTTATTATTTCTTCAAATTGCACTGCCTTCATTCAGCCAAGGATATTGGAGATTGTGTGTGCTGAAATGCAGATATGAAATGGCCTTTTTAGAAATCTGTGCTAAATTTTCTGAATGGTCAGAAAACCGTTCAAAAATTTAAAAAATATTAAAATCTGCATGGAGCATTGCAAGGTCATGGAAGGATGGATGTGGAGATATTATTATTGGCATTATTTATGACTATGCCATATTTCATGGTAATGAGGATGGTCATGGTGATTAAAATAGCTGCAAGTTTGAAGGCTCTCGGATGTAACAATCAAAAGTCAAAATTTTTTCATCAATGTAATGGTTTTAAATTCAGAAAATACCACTACTAATTGCAAAGAAAGTGATGAAGAAATTATGAGAATTAAAAGAGATTCTGATTGACAATTTAGTGGGAATTCTTGACACAGCAATTCAGGACTTGAACAGTAGAATTTTGTAACTGACTATGAAATTATGTCTGTCTATAAAATTAAGGAGAAAATATTATAAAAAATGAAAGAATTTAAATTACGCACATTCAAAGAAATATTTAGCAAAATGACCTGAGCTTTGTTGTAAAATTTGATTACCTAAGATCATAAATGCTTTGCTATTTCATATTTTTAATTTTATAATTTCTACCTTTCATCTTACTAGATTTGAATTTGATGATCTAAAAATCTGGAAATTTTCGGAATCGTCGAAGTCCCAATGATTATGGATCTCATACGTTGTCCTCTATATTTAAATAAACTCAATGTATTTAATGTTTAGTTATATAATAAGTAAATATTAAGAACTCTTAAATACTCTTCTTTTATAATTTTTATAGGCACCATGATGCTGTGCAATGCCTTTCATACAATCCAGTGTCAGATCAACTTGCCAGCTGTGCTTGCACAGATTTTGGTATGTTTTTACTTTGTATAAAACTTTATTGTTAAATTTTTGCAAAATGTGATTTGAAAATAATTAAAACTCTGAATTCAGAATAGAAAACAAAGTATGATATTAACATTTCTCTTTGGTATGTTTAACTGTGCATTTATTTTTGTTGTTGAGCTTTTAGATTTGCTTAAAATTAATTTTTGTGCTGCATTTATTTTATAATTGCATGTTATTATACAGGTCAAAACTATTTTATTGTTACTATTTATTGAGGGCAAACTATTTTTGGCTATATGCTACTTTATACACTTTCGTGTTGATTGCTTTATTTCTTGATATGTAAATATTTGTTTAAAGACATTGGAACTTGTTTAATAAGTTTTCATTTCATATATTTCACTGTTTTGTGGCCTCAAACTGAAGATGGCAAAAGAGATTAAAATCCATGTTCTATTACTACAAAAAAGATTCCAAATTAATCAAAATGTGTAAATAATATTGCAACAAAACAGAAGTTGTGTATCAACACTAAAATGTTCTATATTTCTGTTGCTGACGGAAATAAGGTTTCTGTACCTAAAGGATCAAAATCTGTTACATAAAATAGGTTCATTAAAAAAATTGCCATGAACATGAAGATATGCAGTTTATTTCTGCAGATAACTAAAGTAAATTCTATGTGAATGCAACATTTTCGTGTAATTAAATAATTCTTTAATGTTTTTTCTTTTTAAGAAATCTCTCATTACGTCTTTGTTTGGAGTAATTGTAGTGAACTCCTATCTTGCGAAAATTAGTAATTTTGAAAAAGTAATATATTAAATAATTATTTGAAATTAATAGATTTCATAACATATTTTGCTGCTATAAGTAGCAGTATTGGTGGCTTTCAGTTTTTCAGAGGATGGGAGCTTTATATTACATAACACTATGAAGACAACTATTGACGTTCCTAGAGACATTTGATGGTTCTTTATTTCAATTTCCATGCAAGGAAAAACTAGTTCTTTGAGTACAGCCCATTTGAAGTGATGAAAGATCTTTAACAATTTTTGCATTTTAAGAGCAATAAACATATTGCTAAAAATTTATATCTGTTTTTTGACAATAATGTATTTACAAATGATAATTTAATTATCATTTTGCACCATTAACCTTTGTAGTATATTTTATTGCCATATATTACATGCCTTATGATATGAGGTTTAGTGTATGATAATGTAATATAAGCATTTGGTTTGATTTTTTTTCTTACGTACTTCAGCTATTCATTGGTGCCATTACTTGTATATAATTGTTTGATTTAAAAGTAAGTACTAGTAAAGTTCCGTCATGACTTATAGTCTATATTTGTTTTAATTTCTGTGGTTTAAATTTAATGCTAAAGACATAGCTTTATTAGATGATAGAAGTCAGTATCATTGTTATTTAAAAGAAGTAAATGAAAATGTTTATTTTCTACTTGTATGTTTTTCAACGAAATTATATTCTCAGAAGCTGGAATATTTATAATTTCTCTTAAATTTATACATAATCATACTATGCAGTTCTCATAATTTAAAAAATAAGTAAATAAAAGTAAAGTAAAAAAATAATAAATACTAAATAAGTAAATAAAAAATATTTTTTGACACACTCATACATTTTAAAACAAGTGTTTACCCATTAGGTATTGAGTTAGAATCTGAAGTATCAGATTTCAAGTTTTATCAGTCTTATGGAAATTAATGACTCTATAAGAATGAATTAAAAAAGCTTGTGTGTGAATTTTTTACATTCATATTGTAAGGTTTTAGTTTAACAAAGTTTTATTTTAATTTGCCTTTTTCTATCTGTTCTTATTTCAACTTCCCGTTAGAATAAGCACGCATTTCAGCTTTATGTTAATTTGAAGTGGAGCCAAATTGCTATTTAAACGGTAGGTAGGAACCTCTCAGTGTGAGAGGGCTTTTAGTCTCAGACCACTGTTACTCTGTTCAACGTTCGCCTGACCAGCTAGTATTTAAATTCTAAGCCGTAGCTCTGGTACGCTATTACTTATTGAAGTAATTCTAAGTGCGTTAGTATTAGTTAAATCTTGCTACTCACCATTTAGCATAGAGGCCAACCTCGCGTTCAGAGCTCTGTGAGCAATCACGATTTAATTTCTACTTAACTTTTAGTTTAAATTATTTGATTGTTCAGTTTAGACCCAAGTGCGGTCATTATTTTCTGTATCCCTCCCGAGTTGGGAAGTGGCTGTATATAATTGTGGTTTAATAAAAGAGGATTTTAAATCCTTCTGAAGTGCAGTTCGTCTACCACTTAACCACAGTTTTCTACCACAGAACATAGCTGCATTCAGCTCCCTGTTCAAGATCAGGACTTAAGGTTTCACAAAGATGTTTGCCAAGAATATGCACCGAACACTCAGTCCTGACAATATCTTTTATTTACCAAACATCTAATAATTGAAAATAATTCTTACTAAATCTTGGTCAATATTTTTCAGATTCTTGAGATGGTGCAGACTAACCAAACTTTTAAAATTTTTTATATTAAAAAGTTAGTTTGAATTATGAATTAGTTAAAAGTTTAGTTATTAAAATGCTTTTTCCTTCTTTCAGGTTTATGGTCTCCAGAGCAAAAAAGCGTTTCAAAGCACAGAATAAGTGCACGTATCACAAGTTGTAGCTGGACTTGTGATGGAATGATTTTAGCTCTTGGTCTTGTTAGTGGATGTATATCTTTGCGAGGAAGGGTAAAACAGAAGTGTTTAAAATTTTCTATTCATTATATCCAAATCTTTAATATCAGTATTGTAAAATTTTATGTTTTTATGTAAGTAATGTAGTTATTTTGCTCTTCATATCACAGGAATACTGTAAAAAGGAATTTTTTTATTGGACATTGCATACATTGAATGACTCTTAATTTTAAACAAAATATATGTTGGAAGAGATTTATTTTGTAGGTGCTGATTAATTTTTTCTTTGGATGTGTATACTCTTTTTGCCTTTATGTCCAAGCTGCTGTTATTTTGTATTGATCATTGTGGCATATATCATGTGAAGTGCAGTTTGGTTTTCTTTTGAGTGTTATGTCAATAAGTAGATACAGCAACATCTGCATGCTGTTTATATATTTAAATAATTCATTGAGTAATATTTTTATTAAGCATTTCATAGTCATTAAAAACGAATCATCTGAAAGTTAATTCCAGATGATTACTTGAAGAAAATAATTTTATTGATAGGAGAATAAACTACCCTAAAGTTAAATTTCTGTAAAATATGTGCAGATGTATAACTAATTGATGGAAAGAAAGAAGTGACAACAAAATTCTTATAATCTCCTAAAACCAGAGTGTGCCTTTCAATGTGTTGAGATGAGAATTTGGCTGTTGATCAAAAGCTAAATTATTTAAAAACAGTAGCTATTGACAGGGACTTTTCACCTAACAGCAGCACCAATTAAGCAGTTAAAAAATTCTCATCTCAACACACCAAAAGGCACACTCTTGTTTTAGGACAGTATAAGAATTCTGTTGGCATTCCTTTTTTATTCTGTTGGCTATAAAATTGCATGTATTTTACAGAAATTTAACTTTCGGTTCGTTTATTCTCCTATTAGTAAAATTCTGAGTTCCATACTTAAGGATTTCCATTCTGGGTATTTACAGGATTCCTTGCCAGTGTGGTTTAATTTACATTGGTCAATCTAAGAGAGCCTTAAAATTTGGCATTAAGGAACATGAGGCATATATTAGGGAAAAGAAAACATAGAAGTCCTCTTGCCAAGCATTGTTTGTCCGAAAATCACACTTCCAATTTTTCTCCAGCCAAAATTATTCAAAAAAAAATCTTCCATTGGGGAATTAGCTTTTCTGGAGGTGTTTCACATTAAAAAAAATCTTTCTGTTATAGTTAATGACTCTAATTCCAATCCGTCTTTACCTTCATCCTTTAAGGAAATTATGTTTTAGTTTTCTTGTTTCATCAATAGATGGCGCCCAATAGTTTAACTCCTGTCCAGCCATTCTTATCTCGTTCATTTGCTCTTTGGCAGCTGAGTATGATATGATAAAACATCAAAACTGGTCCTGTGAAAATTTGCAAAGATAACGCTGATTTTTGTTGTTTGACTTCTAAATTAACATCTTTATCAAATTTAATTATTAACTCTCTAGTTTGGCAAAAATTGCTTTAAATGTGTTTAAAAAGTTTCACATCTAAAAGTCAATCCTTCAAAAACAGGGTCTGTTAGCCCATAGTTGTGAAACATTGCTGGTTTGCCCAGTTTCTATTCCTGGCAGTTAAGTGAGGTTGCTTAGCAAGGTTTTCTTTATGTCAGATGTAAATATGACCCATATCTATTAGAAGTAGTCAAGAAAATATTTCTACCTATAAGCAGTTAACCCTAATATGTTTTTTCGTAATCATATGATCCAGTACAACATCTGATAGTCTTCTTGAAAGCTTTTACTCACTTCGCTTTGGATAGTTTTAGACAAAATTCCTCTGTTTTTGAGATACAAGTATTTTATACTTCTGTAATCAACAAATATTTTATGAATTTTTGTATTTTTTAGCTTTGTTTCTTTGTGTCTATGTTTCCATATCACATGAACAGAATTTTCGTTAGTCACTGGCATGCCTACTTTGCTGACCATTTTATGATCAAATCACACAATTTAATGCCATCTGCATTTGGTTAAGTAAGCCTGAATTATGCATTAAATTCTCTTTCACGTGATACATAAGTATATGCATTTTGCAAAACATAGCATTTTCTGTAACTCGCGAAGCTGCAAGATAGGTAAATTTCAAAAATCGTGAGGAGTTTTTATCTTTATTTCATGTCATTCCTTAATATTGATTCTGAAAATGAATTTTCATACAACTGCTGTTTGAAAATTGAAAAATACAGTTAACTACTAAAGACACTTTTTGTGTGTGTGAGGGTGTGTGCTTACAGATTTTCTTATTGAGAGAGAAAGTTGGCGGAGATACCGCCAAACTTATGCAATAATTCCAGTATATGTTTAAAGAAACAGGTAAATTTTTATTTAGCTAAATAATTAGAGACTATACTTTACAAAATTAAGTAATTAACAGATACAATTTGTACACCTTTTGTATAAAAACGTAAATAATTATTAGCTCAATCTTTGAGATTATCTGACAAATTTATTCAGATGTAAGTCAATCATTCTGGCAGCCCAAATTCACTAATGGTATTTAAAATTGGAGCAGAATAATCTCCCTTATGAATTTTGCACAACACAAATTCCTTTAAATATGAAGCTAAATACTGTTATATGGTTGCACTGTGTTTTTAATGCACCATTTTGAAAAACCCCAAAATCTTTTTAATGTTTCTTGTTATTTCACCATCGTAACCATTTCCATATTTCTGGAAATATTGTAAGACTCCTACTTATGCAAATTTGAAGGTATGTGGTTCATTGTTTTTCATATTTCATTTTATCCATTTATGCTTGGAATTGACTTGCATTTGAAATTTTCAGTAATTCAGAAAATGCTTATAAACAAAACATTGCTCTGCATATATCTTTGAACTAGCTTTGAAAAATAATATATATCAGAGCATGATAATTTATGATAAATTCTCCAAAATTCTGCACCCCGTTTCATAAATTGACTTATAATTGTATTCATTACACTGTTTTATTTTTCAGTTCAGAAAAAATAAAGAACATGGGTGTTATATTCTTTATTCTTCTCTTTTCTATGTTTTATGAATTGAGTCATCAAAGAAGCTTATTAAATTTTATGAAACTGTGCATATCTAAATAACTCCATTTTCTGTAGCATGTTTATTTTAATACTATTCTGTATATATATATATATGAAAACTACATTCTTTATTACATACTCTTCTTCTAAACCAAGGGTTTTTAGCTCTTAGGCCTATTAACTAAAATATGACCAAGAACACCTAGACCGTGACTTATATATTTGTCAACAGTTCCCCTTATCACACAACTTCAGGATATTCCTGTACTCCACTGCTTGCTGTTCTGTAGAAGGCAAGTCTACGAGTGTGTTGTGATGTCGTACTTACCCATTGTTGGGTCTAAATTTCAATTTTTGGCAAAAATGGTTGATGAGAAAATATGTAACTATTTTTCCCCCAGTCAGAATGCTTACTTGTATTTAAGGAAACAAAGACGTTTTGAATAAATATTTAATGTGTTTTTTAAACAATATATTTATATTATGCATTTTCAGAATGGCGATGAAAAGGTGAAAATTGAAAGACCAGGTGGTATTGGATCTCAAGTGTGGGGAGTTTGTTGGAGCCCTGTTAAGTAAGTAGTCTTTGTGCAAGAAAATGTTAACATGGATATTAATAGCTTAAAATGATTAGCTTTTTTTTTAAATTGATTTCATTGGAAACGCTCAATGCATTTTGAGAGACGCACAAAGTATCTTAAAGTAGATATTAAAAACTGATTTTCTTTTTTGTAAATGCATGAAAAATTTTGTTAGAAGCGTGTTTATGGTATTGTCTATTAGTAAACGTGCTAAGAATAATATTCTTTATGAAATAATATCATTTAAGGGATATACATTTCTTTGCGTCAGTTTAAGCTGCTTTAGCAGGTTTTTGGGGAATGTTGTTTATTTTAATAAATTAAATTTAGTTGAGCAGTTCTTTTTTGTTTATGTTGCTTTCCAAAGAAATAAATCTAGTTGAAGTAGTTCTTTGCTTATGTGTCTTTCAATAAAACTATATTGCACTTTTACCTGCAAGTTACAAAAGATTGCCTTTTTCTTCAGTGTTCTTTAAGGTTTTCAGAAGCCTTAATTTGTAACATAAGAGTATGTTGGATGCATTCTGAAAACTTCGTGGCAGTTATTCATAGTCTGATTAGGCAAAAGTTTTATATAATTACAAATTTTGTGCACAGATAGGTGATTTTAGTGCATTTATATGTGAAATTGTGTTTTTCTGTATAATGTAACACGAAAAATCCTAAAGAGAGAAGCTATGCTGGAAAAGTAAGAATACAGGGGCAAGTCCATTTAACATTCAGTAAATGGGTATCTCGAAAATTTGGCGACATTTTGGTCCGGTTCCTGTATCGCCATGATAAGTATTATAATTGAATGAATATAAGTATCATTGTATTAGTTGTAACCTTAATATGACCCTCATATTGCTTTCCTGTAATTTCGAGAAGCAGAAAGTACTAGAAATATCTCGGCGGCCGGTTGAAAGCTATGTAAGGCTGAAGATTAAGGCATCTGCTTTCAGTTGTTTAGTTATTGTTGTTGCAAGTTCTTATTTCCGCATGAGGTCAGAGGTATTTCCGGGTTAGCTTTCTAATTAGATGTGCTTGCATTGCATTGTGTTTAATGTTCTTAGTAGTTAGAAGCATAACTACTGATTGTACTCTGTGATACTGTGGACACCTGTATGAGTATTTGTGCAGAAAATTTATGATTTTTGAAGTGTTTATTTTGAAAAATAAATTTTATTAACCTATTATCGGACCTGTATGCATGCAACAATATTATTTAAATGCTCTGCGTACTGTGGGCCAACTGATTAAAAATATTTTCACTCTGGAATTTAAAAAATTGACATTTTTTATGTTTCATAATGAAAGAACTTTACTAGAGAAATAATTAGGTAAAACATTTATTATTGAGAAAATTAGAAAAATAATAACAGATGCAAATGAAATGTAAGCCACTGAGGGGCAACTGTAAATATCTGTTTGTATGATTAATGTTATAAGGAAACTGGTATTTTTAGCCTAAAATAAATTTTAATTTCTGGAATGGCCTTCTCTTGTTTACATTTAAAAGTCATGGTGAAGCGACTTTTGTATATCTGAAAGACTACTGTTTCAAATGTGTGCATGAAATGTTTGCAAAAATTAGGTGCATTACCAGCCTAAAATTTTTGTTACAGACATATCATTGTGCTTTGAAAGTAGTCTTTGAAGATTGACAAATTGAATGATTGTGACAGTCTGTGTGCTACCAATTGATCAGCACCATTTTGACAATAAAACTGGAAATTATTAATATTAAAGGCACTGACTGTTGAGACAGGATGAAAAAGAAGCTTCTTTCATTAAACAGTTAATTTTGTTTTGTATGTCCAGGTAAAATTTTTTAACCTCTTAAGGATGGGTGTATCATAATGCATCAACAGTTAATCCATTTACGAGACGGCACGCCGCTTAGTGCAACTCATCTTGGAGATGGTGTGTTATTGCAGTAGCAGAATCTTACAAGACAGGATATTTCGTGTCACTAAGCCTAACTTTAAAAAAAAAATTCATTAAAAATATTTTTTTATTATTTTTGATTTTTTTCTGTAATAGTATCGAACACTAATATAATCATAAATACAGAATGTCAAGAGATTCTAAAAAAAATTTAATTAAAATCTAAATGCAAAATAAAATATTTGACTCATCTTGATGAAATGTTGTAAAAAATACGTTAAAAAGTAATGAAATAGATGATCAAATATTATAGCATAAATTATTCAGGAGGGAGACTGTGTGTGATAATCTAGTCGCTATCATTTCATTAGTTATGATACGCATTTTCAGGTCAAACGTTTTAATTATTCCATTCCAGAACAATAATTAATCCTTGGAATCCCCTTATTTTAAAGGTACATCTTAGCAGAGTATTTTTATTTTGGATGAAGGTGGATTTTCACTCAACTTTTGTTCATACAAATTATTAGATTCTTTAGTTATTATGTTCATTATATTATGAAAAAAAAGGTGAAAAAATCGATTTCATTTTCATAACTTTGAATTAAGTGTACTTCTGCAATTCTTGTAAATTCATAAGGCTTCAGTTACTTAACAGATCGATTTCATGATGGAATAGCCATTGTTCTGCTGGATTGTGAGGTGAAAGCAAAACAAACTTCCAGTTTATTCTCTGAGAAAATTTCGTTATAAAAATAGCTATTCTCACTTAATCTAAAATTTTCGGTGTGAAAATAATCAGCCATGGGCTCGAAAGAACACTCCATGGACTTTTCAATTCAAATAGACTCTTCTGTTAAAAACTTCTTTCTCTTAGACATTGCACTATTAGTTTAACCCTGTTACCCAGTGCACAAAACTTAAGTCTGCTATTTAAAGAAGATGCAAACTGTGTACAAACTGGAATTTAAGGACTGTAGAATTTTTTTGGCTAATTGAGACTGAATCCATAAGATCTAAAGTATGTTTTTTCTCTCCTTGTGGAGAGGAAGTTCTCTGTTTTTTTACAATGGGAATTTTTTGTGCAATGCTAGTAAATTTATTTTAAATTTACTGCTTTATTTACTTTTTTCCAGAGACTGGAAGTAAAATTTTTCACATTAAATGATATAACCTACATGCCAATAGAAGAAAATGCTATATAAAAGAACTTCTGGAAAAACATTTATTTTTTAGTGCAGTGAACCTTCTCGTAAGCTCATTGATGCATCAAGAAATTTTTCATATGTTATCAGGGGAAAAATAGATTTAGCCAACTGAATATGTTTATATTTTAGATGTGAAATGATTGGGATATGATATTTATATTTTTGCTTAATTCAGTACTGGGATACTTCAAATCACTGTTTTTTTAGGAATAAATCTTGCCTTTCAGATGGGACAGTCATGATTCTTATATATTCGTTCGTGCTTATATGATGTAGTAAAATACACTGTATTATAAAATATAGCACCTAAGACTGTTCAATACCCGTAGTTTGACCTAAATTTGAGACCCAGTAAATGAGTTGGGTTGTTTTTCATGGTTTTTCTCATGTATAAGATGAATACAAGCCTGTTTCTCCTAGAAAGTCTTCTACAAAGGCATCCCTTCCCCTTGAGCAGATATCCCTTGTGTGCTTTGCTGTATTCAGACAACATGAATATAGCTTGTTGAGTGCATTTCACAATACTAGAGCATGTAAGATCCGTTTGCTATAGGAGAGTAGCATAAAGGCCTTGCAAACAGAAACTAATTTGTTACTTATGAAGAAAAACCTTATGAGCACTATGCAGTCACCATTAGGATTCAGACCTTAGAGCCATCATAATTCAGAGATGCATCCATTCTGTCTCTCTTAGGTTAAGCTTAGTATTGCATACCATTTTGCATACAAAACAAAAATGATAGTCAGATCTACCAGATTTGCTATTGCTATCAAATCGTGTTTTTAAGTAAAAAGCAATATTTGTACTTTCATAATAAGAATGTGAATAATGTTGTTTCATGTGTAGGTAATAAAAAAATTCTTTCACAGATATATTTGATATTTTATTAAAGAATAAGCAATTTGCTTTTGTTTTCTTTTTAGAGTTGTGCCATTTTAACAGCTATCATTATTTTCTTGAATGTAAGGCCCACATCTGCCTCATAAATGCCACTGAAAATTGGTGCACGTATTAGAATCAATGGATTACACTTTTCTGAGTACTAATTTAGATAAGTGTATTATTGTTATTAATAAATTAAAATTAGTTATTAAAACTATTTGCTAGGTATATTTGAACTCTGCTCCCCCCCATATATTTTATTAACATTTAGATATCTTTTCCATTAATAGCATTGCAATTTAGGATTGGGCGTTAGAATTAAGATGATACTATATTTGTGATATGTATCATTTTATTTGTTATATTTTTGTATACGCAAATGTAAATTGTGTGATCCACTAATAGTATCATTATTTTAATAGGGATAATAATGACACAGTACTTGCTGTAGTAGATTGGGGACAATCATTATCATTCTATAATAGTGCTGGGAAACAGGTATGGTACTGTTCTTAACTAATTCTGAAGCAATATTAATGAAATTTGTGTAAACATATTATTTATGAAAAATCATGCTTTTTATCATCTCATTTTGTTATAAATAGAAAAATGGAAAGTAACTGACATTTTATGCATAATGCAACAATTAAAAATATAACTATCTATATCATAGGTCCCAAAGAGGCAGAACTACCCGCCCCCAGTGGGACCTAGAGCTTTCGATGGGTCGATGGGTGCAAGTAGCAGGTTCAGAGGCAAATAAGGGCATTAAGTCTGTCAACAGGGGAAGCCGTGATGTACCCTACCTATTTAAGAAATTAATATAATAAAATACTTTAAAAATACCTACTGTTTACAGGAATAAACATTTTATCTAGCCGTCTAAATTTTTTGTTATATTGTTATTGCATTAAATAAACATTAAAACATTTAAATTAGCATTAGGTACATGTACACTTGATTCGGTTTTGTATTTTCAATGGCAAGTCTTTGGAGGTAGGTTAACAAAGGTGCTATTCATGAAATTAAGCATGTTTTGACAAAAAATATGGGACCTTGTAATGGTTTACAGAGCAAGGGCACCGACACTGCAAGCAAGCAAATGCATACAAGTGTTGATGAGTGCATAAAATCAAATGTATAAAAGGCAGGGGGAACTCTAGGAATGTCTTAGCTTTGTTGTTTATTTATACTTTGTGGCATGAAGATTTCTAAGCTGCCAAAGCACTTGAATAAAATGCATGCTGATAAAAAGGGGTAAGATTTCTTCTGTTTTCAAGGGCTAGGAAAGAAATGTTTAAAACATTCAACTATGTCATACCTTTTTGCGTTGTCTTTCAAACAAGAAAATGATAGACTTCAAGCCTTGTATATACACTCTAACAAAAAAAATCGACTCACCAAAAAGGAGTTGTCCGATGGAGATAAAAATTACTAGATAGGAAAATTATGTACAGAATAGAAAATGAAAAAATTTCAGAAAAATTGAATGATTTATTTCAGTGTTACATAGTTGCAAAGTAAGCTCAATAAGGTGTTGACCCATCTCTAGCCTGGATGCAAGCTGCCTCAGGGCATGCCATAGATTGGTAAAGCTCCTGGATGGTCTCTTGTGGTATTTCTTGCCAAATTTGTTCTAGTTGTTGGGCTAGGTCATAAACATTCCCTGGTATATGCAGCCGCCTTCTCATCGTATCCCAAACATGCTCTATGGGAGAAAGATGTGAGAATCTGTCTGGTCAAGGAAGTGTTTGACAAGTTGTAAGACAGTTCATAGCAACAGATGCTGTATGTGGTCTGACATTATCTTGCTAAAAATATGGCCAGGGTACTGCAAAAGGAATGGTAGCAAAGCAGATCTTGGAAAGTCGTTGACATACCGCTGTGCTGTAAGTGTGCCTCTAATGATGACCAAAGATCCGGCTAGCAAGGGAAATGGCACACCAGACCATAACTCTTGGTTGAGGGCCTATGTGGCACATAATAGTAAAAGCAGGATTGGGACCCTGCTCTGGGCATCTTTGATGATCATCACGACACAGTTGGAAGTGAGATTTGTTGCTAAAGATTATACATCCCCAGTCTTCATCATTCCAACTGATCGAGCCAAGTACCACTGTAATCTGACTAGACAGTGTGCAGGTGTGAGTGGCAAGTGCCATAATGGTCACTATGAGCATAGATTTCAATCTATCAGCCATCTGTGAATGGTCATGGTGGACACTCGTATGTGAGTCACATGTCTGATGGTTGATAGAGATGAATCAGGTGCTTTGACAGCTGATCTGCCAATCACTCTGACCTCTCTTATCTGTTGTGGCCTTAGGTCAACTGCTAGCATCATGGTGCTAAAATCTGCCAGACGAGCGATTGTCCAATTTGCCCAACCTACCTCGTTCAGTCCAATAATAAAACCTCTTTCAAACTTTGACAGTTGTTCACAATGAGCTCGAATTCTGTGGCGAGGCATTTTTTCAGTTGTTGAAAGGTATCCTAAATCGAAATGCAACAGAAATTTTTAACAACAGTTCAAGAACAGCTCCTTATATACATCTAGTGGATGGGCAGTTTAGATGCGCTGGAGATCTTACTATTCATTCATTGGACACCAAATTTTAATCATTTGCATATTTGGTCAAAACATTTATGCATACGAAATTTCAAAGCAATCGGATGATTCCTTCTTTGTGCGTCGATTTTTCTGTTATAGAGTGTATTTCCTTGGTAATCATAAAAGCAGAAAAACCATGCGCAGTTTTCTAGGAATTAGTCTTGCCAGCATTCAGAAAGGTAATAAAAGCTAGCATCATAAGACACTGAGACATCATCAAAAAACTCCTCTCAGTAATAATTTGGTGCAAAAAAGAAGAGATTAAATGACTAAAGATGTGGAAATAGCATTATGTGATTTCTTAAGTCTTGCAAATTTTCATTTCAACTTGAGGAATCAACTCGACCAAATAACAAAGCACTACTCTCATCGTTTATTCGATTAGTAAAAGAAAAAAAAATTTGAGTTGTAATTTGCTAAAAATTCAGAAACCGATGGAAAGGGAGAATTGATATTTAATACCATAAACAAGTATTTTTCAAGAGAAAGAAATTTCTGTTTGCAATATTTTCTCTGCTGATACTGATGATACTTCAGCAATAATGAGCATCATAAGTGTTTCAAAGTGCACCTGAAATAAGCAGTACCATATGTACTCATGGTACACTGCGTTATTCATTCTCAGCCTTTGGTTACAAAAGTCTGAATGAATGATTGCATGCATCACTTCTTTATATTATTAGAGCAGTAAATAACATTAGGAGCAGTTCATTAAATGGTCGGTTATTTGACCAACACAGTAGTGAAGTGATGAAGATTACAGTTACTGCTGTGCACAGCCAATCATTGGCTTTCAAAAGGTATTTGCCTGAAACATTTTTTTAAGCTACCTGACTCAGTTCTGTACTTCCTTGAAAACAGGGGTGGAAAAATTGCATGAGAACCTGAGTTCATCCAAAAATGCCATTACTTATTTGACAGACCTGTTTGAAATATTTAATGAAGTCAATTTACAGTTGCAAGGTGAATTTTATTAAAAATATAGTCATAGCTTCTTTTGTGGGAAAACTACTTTTGTTCTAATGAAATCTAAGTAGAGGTGGATGCAACCACTTTCTAAATTTATCAGGAGTCCCTGCAAAACAGAAAGGTTTATTTACTCAGTGCTGACACCTTGGACATTTTTCATGCTAATTTTATGGAATGATTCCAAGATATTTTAAACAAGGATATACCAAACTGGGTTTTAGATCCTTTCACAAATGCAGATACAGCAGAATCATCAAATTTAGAAAACTTGTAGAACTCACAAGTAATGAAGAAAAATAAAATTCAGAAATGGATACCAAGAGTTCTGTCTTCAAAAATCAATACCGGCTCTGTACCCTAGATTGCGGGTTAGAGTGCATAAATTTTTAATCGCTTTTCCTTCACCATATTTAGCTGAGCATGGATTCAGTGCTGTAGCTAATTTATTAAGAAAAGGAAGAGACTGTACATCACTGAAACTGGCAATTTGTGACTGATGTCAATGAAATCTGAACCCAACATCAACAAATTATTAATTTCTACCAGCCTCAACCATATCATTATTTCTTGTTGTTGTTGTATTTATTTTTAAATTATTAATTAAAAATTTTTTACTACATTTGATGGTCGTTTTAATTGATCTTCAATTTGTGATTCTTAACAGATAGATAAAATAGGTGTACATAATATGAAACAATATTCTAATATGTGGTAAAATTAACTGTTATAGAAGAGGGGGCACTGCAGTTTACTTTTCTTGTAAAGGGAGTGGTGGTCGAAAAAAGGCTGGGAACGTCTGATCTATATGTATGTCAGTTATTAATCTCTAAAACATCTGCAAGATTTTTTTAACATATTTGTTTAATTAAGAGCAAAATGATATTTATTTTCCTGTGTTATATAAACTGAGACTTACTCTTTCTTGAGTTCTTGCAGTTCATTCGTCTGAATTTTTTTCAGTTTATAATTAACATAAATTTTACCACTTCTGAACCTTTTAAATCACTTCTCACCAAACACTAATAGATACCTTATTCTTCCTGTAGGTTTCATGGATTGTTTATTTTGTTTGCACAGCAATCCTGTTTGGTTAAATAGCCAACTGGGACATAGATAAACTTTATTGTTTGTTACCTATTAAAAAATAAGGTTACATTGTTGTTTCAGGTGATTGAGTAAATAAATTTTAAGCTAGTGCATTCCTTCTAAAATGTGTAACCTATATTTAAAAAAAATATTTAATGATGATATCCACTTATTTGTAATCTGGTGAACTTTCATGAGCATCTAATAAGATCTGCTTTATTTTGATTAAAGTTATTTCATGAAGTGAATTATCATTTTCTTTGAATATATTAAGAAAGTTCACCGTGTTAAATAGTTGTTGAATTACACTATTATTGTTTCTTTTGTTCTATTAAAATTGTATATATCTTGCTACAAACTAAATAGCAAAAGCTGGTTCTATAAGTATAGATAGTGAAAAATAATAGTGACTTCTAAAGTCTGTGTATTATAGAACCTTTAATTAGTCCCACTCTATACTTGACTTGGAAGTAAATAATATTTTAAGTAATAGGCGTCTGTTGTATACTGAGTTTAGTGATTATTTTCAATATCTTGAAACAGGTATTCATAGCATATTGTTTTAAATCTAGCATAAATATTCGCGTTTGTGTTTTATAATGGGATTGTGTATTTAGCATTGACATGTTTTTATGCATTTATTGTGTATTCCTATCTAATTTTATGTTTGTGTGTTATATATTTTAAGTATTCTTCAATTTGAAGTCATTTACTCTAATGGTATGTGTTAAATTGTTTTATTATTTTGTAGTATTTGTGATTCTAAGTAAATTAATGTTGAGATTATGAAAACAGCTTCAGAATGCATTTATACGCTGTTAAGGTTTTTGGGCCTCGAACAACATTTTGGAAGGCATTTTTTTTTTAAATTTAATTTTATTATTATTTTGAGACTTTAGGGTAAAATTTTTAAGATGGATCTAGCTGTGCCTTTTACTCTGACTGTGGTGTAAATAAAAGGCTGCAAGTCATGAGTCATTTGAGAGTTAATCTGCTTAGTTTGGTATGTCGCTGAGTTCAAGTAGTTCGATTTTTAACCTTTGCTTTGTGCCTGATTTAGTACTCTCTACTGCATGTTTTGAACTTTGTGGATATTTGCCTGCTGGTATCCTGCATTTCTAGAACTGAGTTGGTGATTCTATTCTACTTTACAGTAGAGTAATTTACAGCATTGTCACCCGTTTATACTGGAATTGTTTTTAGCTGATAGCTTCGTGCACAAAAATTAGTGTTGCTTGAAGTTACAGTTAAGGGTTCAAGTTTTTCTCTTAGCCTGATTCTTTAGCTCTTTACAAACCTTAACAATATATGGGTTGACTGAAAAAATGATATCACCTATCATGCAATTATATTGGTCAAATCGTAAGTATTTGATCAATAATAATGTGTAGCTAATGTGTTTCATAGATTTTTTTTTTTTTCATTTTATTTGAGCTTGTATTTTTACAGATTTTGTAGTTCTATGTGCTCTGTTTAAAGTGTTGAATTATATTTCATTGCTTTCGTTGTTGAATTGTAAACTAGCAGAAGTTTTTTTAAATAAAATATTTATACATAAAAGCTGAAAACGTTTTCATTGTATGCACTCAGGTCAAGTTAAGTATATAATTTAGTTTATAATATAATAAAGGATTGAATCCCATTTTAAACTTTGAAAAATTTACTCAAGTTTTCGAAGTTTCTTATGTGAGATTTTGTTAGCTTTTTCTAATTGGACATCAAGATATTCTTAGCATGGTTGTTTTATGCTTACATTTGAGGATATTCTTAGCAGTATTATTTTACCATAATAGTTATGTGCTGAAATATTTCTAGTAATCAAATGCCTTTTATTCAGCAGTGAAACATGACACTGTGGTGAGTCTTCAAATCATGTGAACTTGATGAATTTTGCAACCGACTATTGAGCCCAAAACAGTGTTTTCTTTTATGCCTGTTTTCATAGTTCAGAGTAATTAGAATAAGTCCTGAAAGAAAATACATACGAATGTGATTTTTCCTTTAACTCTTTTGCATCGAAGATGCCCTAAAACGCTTGACCTTTCAGACATCTGCAGGTCACCCAAATGCCTGAATCATTTTCTACCTAGTGCTTTCCCCCATCACGTTAGTGCATTACTCATTGCTTTCTGGAGTTGTTAAATGACATGACAATCATTCTTTTGAAGCGACTAAAAGTTCTGATATTTAAATGCATCTTCTTTTTCCTTTGTTTACTGTCAGTATTTAGCTAATCATGCCCAAAGTTGCAATCCTATCCCAAGGGGAAACTGCACGCAGTGGTGAAAGCACCCAAGAAAGATGTTGTCACTACTTAAATAGGTGGTTGTTACCACTTCAACATTCTACTTGTCATGGGGAAGGAAAACCATTCCAAGAGAAATTCGTACATGTGGGCATTTTTGATGTTTGAGAAAAACAGATTTTATCCTCTCTCGATGCGAAAGAGTTAATAGCACATGTAAAATCTATTTTAAAATTCATTGATCAATTAGTCGTTAATGTCTGTGTGATAGATCATAAATGTCAAATAAAAAGGAAATTACCTATTTCACAGCAAAATTGAAAAGTTCAGATAAAGATTTTTTAGTGTATTCATTAAAAGAAAAGGACAAAGACAAGAGTATCAATACTAGTGCTCAACATGCATAAGAAAGGTGGGCTTACATATCGGATTGTCTTGAAATATATTGCAAAAGAAAAAACTGTATGTAAATCTACATGAAATATCTTATGCTTAGATAACTGTAATGTGTGCTTAGTTTAAATAAATCCATTTGAACTCATTTTTATGAAAACATTTTCAGTACAGGGGGTAAAAGTTTTCTGTTAAGTACAGAATCAATCTTTATATTGACATTGCAGAACAAAAGCCCAATTAATAAGTAATGCTTAGTATTCCTTTGTAAGTTAATATACAAAAGGGTCCATACAAAATTTGCATGTTAATAATTAATATTTCAATGGAGCCAGGGTCAAAGGTATTAATGACTGTGTTGTACTTAATTAATTACCAAAATGAGCAATTTCTGTTTTGTAATTCTGCTTTAGATCTGGTAGGAATTGCTCATTCATAAGCACAGTAAAGTGTTTTTAATCATTAATATCCTCATGAAATTTGCTCTTAAATGTGCAGAACTTTTTGTATTTAAGTTATTTAAGCAAAATAAATGTTTACTAACTGGTCTTTCTGAGCTACAGCCATATGTAAAGCTAGACTTTACATTAATAGAATTTTCTCACCCTCTTCCCTTCAGTGCTGAAATTATTTTCATAAATCTCTGGCATGTTTTGAGAAACTGTAATTAGCAGCACATTCATGTAATCAACATTTAAAGAAAAAATCCTGTAGCTTTTCATTTGAACATTCTATGTATTAATATGAAAAATTAGCAGAAAAAAAAAAGAATTGCATCCTCTTAAGTAAATGAAATTTGTGTTCCTTTTAACTAAACAATTAACATTTGAATTTTCCCTTTATCTAGGTTGGGCGAGAGCGAGCATTAGGATTTGATCCCCTTAGAGTAACTTATTTTTCTAATGGTGAATACATAATAATTTGTGGCACCAACAAGAAATGTTCTTTATATACTAAGGAAGGAGTTTTTGTGGGTTATATTTCTGAACAAGATTCATGGATTTGGTGCTGTGCAACAAAAGCTGATTCCACGCATGTGGTAAGAATGTATATTAATGTAATTTTGATAATGCGTTTTTGGTAATTATGCAATTATTTTTATGGGTCTTTCCATAATTTTAACTTTATAGTTAGATATTGTGTTTCCTTCAATTCCTAGGTGATGCAAAGGGCAGGAAGAAAAGCAAATGACTTCCAAAATAAAATATTTTACTCATTTGTGATAATCTATCAATTATGGCTTTTTTTCCTAAGAATTCTGAAAATAAGCTGTATAAATACTATGCTTAATATATTAATCAAGAGTTTATGAGTGTTCTTAAAAACTGCTACTTTGATGATTAAATAGTTCTCTCTCTCTTTTTTTTCAGTTTTAATGCTGTACTCTTATTTTCATGTGAAGCTTTTTAAAAATATAGAAAATGTATTTGTTCTAGTCTTTTAAGTTATTTCATTGGTTGTTTTGGACTAAGTCATGCACCAGTGACCAAGCAACTAAAGGTATTAAACACTGGTCCTGGGTTAAACCATCCTCGGTCCAATTTCTAGTCTATCAATTAGATCACTGCATGAGATTTTTGTTGTTTTCCTCATGTTTAAAAAATATTGGCATATTCTCCTTAAACATGTTCACATTGTCTTAATCAGGTTATCTCTTTTATTTGGCTCTGTTTTGACTAATCTGAGCTATGTGAACAATCACTGATCATCAGCATGTCTTTATGCTAATCATTTCCCTGGTGGAGATGGGGTGTTTGAACATAACCTGTAGTTACCATGAAATGGCTGCTGTAGTACAGGCATCACTACTAAGATTGGCTTCTGTAGTCCCTCAATGTGAAATCTTTTGTGCCTATTATGAAATGCATTGGAAACCAGCGTGTGATTAATGGATCCAGCTCCATCAAATTTAATGCAGTTGTGTGATACATTGAAGGGTTTTTGAACAGCCTTTAACAACTTCTGAGAACTAGAAGTGGCCCAGCATGAATTTTGGTCTTTCTGCATGTGCAGTTTATTTTTATCCTTTTATGAGAAATTTGTGAATGTAACTAAGTATCTTATTTGATATTGGTATCTAACCTGTCTTATTTGCTGAGACCTTAGTATATTTAATTTTGAGTACAATGGACTTGTTCTCATTTTATTGTTTTTAGGCAGTTGGGAGTCAAGATGGTATTGCTGCATATTATGAAGTTTGTTTCACCACTGTTCATAGTTTGTATCGTGAACGTTATGCTTATCGGCAAAACATGACAGATGTAGTTGTTCAGCATTTAATCACAGAAGATAAAGGTTAGTTAATTTATTTGAACATTTGTTTTATCTAGTTTATTAGTGATATATCAGAGTTTGAATTCTAAATATAATCTATAAAATTTTCTATCTACAGTGGTCGTAAAATGCCGAGAATTGGTGAAAAAACTGGCTATTTATAAGAAACGTTTAGCAGTGAGTTTGTGTTTGATTTTCTTATTTAATGCAAATTCTACTGTAATCTTAAATCTACATTATAGTTAATTTAATTTATTGAAAATATGATTTCCTATAGATACAGATGCCTGAAAGGATTAATATATATGAAGTATCAGATGAATCGTCCGACATGCACTACAAAGTGAAGGAAAAGATAAACTTAAAAGTTGAATGTACATTGTTAGTTGTATGTGCTAAGCATATTGTTCTTTGTCAAGTAAGTTTCATATCTCAGACATTCATGTAGTTATTTAACTCAGGAGAGTTTCTTAGCTCCATCAATATTTTGATTTCCTCATTTTATGCAATGATGAATGCCAGTTTAGGATAATTAATGCTATTAATCAGAACTCTTTTAACCATTATTTAGCCTATACTATAAAAAAAACTGAAATTCATATTTATTAAGAGACCCTCTTAAGGGCGTTTTTGGGCACAGTGTATGTATGGCAGAGGTGTTCTCTCTCTGCTATACATACATTGTGTCCAAAAAAGCCCTCAAGAGGCCTTTACTTTACTGAAGATGGTTGTGGACATACTTCTGGTTAAAAATTGTTTCAAATGAGGCAACGATTTATGTTTTTAAATTTTAAAATAAAATTATATAAAATACAAAATCTAACATTTTACATGTACCTCTGGTTCCTATACTAGTATTCAAGAAAATTTTGTTGTTATAAAAATCAAATCAAAATGTTTAACTCCCATGTGAAAATATGTGACCGAAATCATTGATAAAAAAATCAGGAATCCTTTTAAGAGGCTGTACACTAATTGAAGAGCAAAATGTTTATATTTGTATGCAACTAAAAATACAAAAGTTTCTAGTGTTAAGAGATTATGTGATGAGCATGTCTACAAAGGTTGTTGTGAAAAATATTGATCAATATGATGTTGCATACATACGGATTTGTAATAGATTGAATAAACACAACATAATGCAAAGCTTATCTAAAAGGCAAAGCTCACATGGATATCTAAGTGCTCCAGATTCAGCTCTGAACAAAGAATTGCGAAAAACAGAGTTGATGCTCTGTCCAATCTAATGTAGTTTTCCCCAGCTGCTGAGAGATCTGTAGTACCTTCCACTTCTCGAAGTTACTGGAAGGCATATGAGGGCAGGATACAGTTACAGTTACATATAGGATCATGGGACCGGATTAAAATGTCACCAAATGTTCGCCAAGTTCTGCGACTTTTGGCAATTTCTTGCCAAATTTGACAACAAAAGTTAGTCATCAAAACCATTACCAGCTTAGCGATATCTCATGAATTTGGGAAATAGCCATTTACTATGCATTATATAGACCTACTCCCTGTAATCTTATTTTTCTGGCAGAGAATTGTCTTTTTCAAGCATTTCATGTTACATTGTGCGGAAAATACTACAATTTCAAATTTAATTTCACTAAAATTATTTACTTGTATACAAAATTCGTAAAACTGCCCACTTCCTAAGGACTGCTTGTTCTGGCTAGTACAGTCCCTCGACAGGAAGCCATACTTACAACTAAAGGAAATCAATGCAATAATCAAACAATAATTTCAATAAATAATGTAAACAAATCAAATACTAAATCAATAAATAAATGCAAAAATTCTCAAATTTATACGCAAACAGGATCATATTCTTAGTACTGTATTTACATTGTATACAATATGGGGGCTAGGTACTATGGCCACAGTAAGGTTCTAGGTATCATAATTAATGAAAGAGGTCTTAAGGCTTAGAATTCGATTACCTATGGATCGGAACAGTGATGTCATTCAACTTGTTTAGAACTGTCCCAAGGTGCCTGTAATTTAGGAGAAAGTTATTTCCCTTGAATTGGATTCCGCAGCCATATCTTATTGCCTTCATTAAAATGATGTCCTGTAGCTCTCATGTCATATTCAGTCTCTATCTTTTCTATTACCAGTGTGACTCGCTTTTGTACAAAGTTGTGCATCACTTCAAACTGTGTCTAGAGATCTTGAATATTCTCCTCAGGCAATGAAGGTGCATGCAGAACAAGAGCTCACAAGGCAGATGAAGGTCACAACCAAAGAGCATGTGGGATGGGGATGAGCCAGTAGTTTTGTTAACAGCACAGCGATCATCCACTAAGAACACGGATCATCAGCAAGAGGTTACTGGTGGTGTAAAGGTGTCTGGTTTTTTTTCAATGAGTAGTTTGCAGAGTTCTTTAATTACTGCTGAGATAAAATTCCTTCCTTGATCAGAATGTAACTGAAGAGGCACTTGAAACCTTGAAATCCAGTCCTGTAGCATTCATTATGCTACTTTGAGAGCCTCTTGATCATGGATAGAACACGCTTCAGGCCACTTTGTGAAATAATCAGTGACAGCAAGGATGTATTTGTTGTGCATTGTATCATTGCAGCTTTCTTTGAGTGCACTTCTTCAGTCCTTTCGGACCTGTACAAGCACTGCATGAGTGGCACCAATTTACCACATCAGCCCTTGCATTACACCAGTAGAAGTGTTCTCAAACTCTGTGCAAGGTCTTCATTATTCCAAAGTGACCTCCTGTAGATTCCTATAGCCTCCTGTTATTCTTTAAGGGTGTCCAGGATCCAGGATGTTGAAAGTATCAGCTGCCATCAGAATGCCTTTCCATCATCCGATTCGAACTTCTCATACAAGATATGGTTTCCAATATAGAGGGAGTCCAATATTGTTTAGTCTTATGACTATTGGTCAAAATGTCGTTCCAAGGTAGGTTTCCTGTTTGATAACTCTATTAAGTCAGTTATGAGTTTAATGTTGCCATCTTCTAGTTGGTCTTTCCTGAGTTCGTCACGCTATGGGCCTGTGTCAGAAGATGCTGAATTTGTAGCTTGACATATGATTGGATTAAGCAGCTTGTATTTCACTTCGACCCTGGAGCAATATCGGCAGCTTTCTGGGCAGAGTCTTCTAGGCAGGGCATCAGCATTTCCATATAAGGATCCCTTCCAATGGATAGGGATGACATATTCCTAGAGTCTTTGCATCTATCTGGCTATTTGGCCTTCAGCTTTCTTAAATTTAATAGACAGGTCAACGATGCAGGTTCTATACGGAGTGGGAGTTTTCTGACATAGAAATAATGATTAGAATTTCCTACAGCTTTAACTACGGCAAGCAACTCTTTCTTGGTGACACAGTAATTCCTTTTTGGTTTAGACTGACACTTGCTGCTGTATGCTAAGACATGTTCTTGACCATTTATTTTCTGGGGCAAAACATCACCAACAACCCGATTTCTCTCATCTGTGTCAAGAATAAATGGTTTGTCAAACAGAGATATATCAGGATTGTCGCAGATGTAAAGCTTCAATTTATTAAATGCATCCTCGCATTCTTTGGTCCACAAGAAATTTTGCTTGTTTTTTGTCAGCTATAGAAAAGGTCTTGTGATAAAAGAAAAGTCCTTCACAAATCTCCTATAATAGGTGCAAAGCCCGAGGAAAATTCTCAACTGTTGGACATTTTATAGCATGTTCAATCTTTAACCACTGACACTTTTTCTGGATCTGTACACGCATCTTTTACAGAGATGACATGACCGAGGTCAGTCAGTCTTGGCAGGACTTAATTTTAGATTGGTTTCCTTTAGTTTCTGAAGCACCTTCCTAATATTTGCTAAATACTTCTCAAAATACTTCCCAACATCAATGATATCATCCACGTGTGTCAGATAGGCTTCATAGGAACGACCTCTCAGCATGGTCTCTATAAGGCATTCGAACATTGCTGGTGCATAACATAACCTAACGGCATCACCTTGGCCTGCCAAAGTCCTTGTCCAGTAGTAAATGGTGTCTTTTTCTCAGTCATCCTGCTGTATCTCTACCTGCCAATATTCACTTTTTAAATCAAGTGTTGAAAACCATTGCTTCTAGAAAAAGTGTCCAGAATCTCATCAGTTCTAGGAAGTGGCTAGCTATCTTTATTTTATACTGGCATTCAATCACCGATAGTCAGCACAAAATCTAGTCAAACCATCTTTCTTTGGGACCAGGACAATGGGAGAAGACCAAGGACTAGCTGAAGGCTCTATAACTTTCTTTCATCTCCTTTAGATGTTTTCCTACCTCCTCTTGTTTAGCAATTGATAGACATCTTGGATGTTGGTTGATTGCTCAATGAACCCCTATATCAATTCTACACTGGTGAAATAAATTAAGAGAATTTCTCCGTACTTTCATGTCGAGAGAGCCAGGGACCCATTACCTACCCTCCAATGCCCACGAAATCAACAATTACGGCGATGGCAGTGTAATGGTTGGCATCATGTTGAATGGCTGGGAAGGCATCATGTTGGATGGCCGCACACCTCTGCACGTTTTTGACAGACTCCCTGTGACTGGTGTGAGGTATAGGGATGGGGTCTTGGAACCTATGTTCGCTTTTTCCGGGGTGCAGTGAGCCCCGAGTTCATCTTACAAGACAATAACATGAGGCCGCATAAAGCTCTTCTGGTCGACAAATTTCTTGAGACTGAGGATATTCACTGAATGGATTGGCCAGACCTCAACCCTATAGAGCATTTCTGGGACGCTTTGGGGAGGGCAATTGCAACTCGCAACCCCCCCTCCGAGAAACATCCTGGAACTGAAAACAGCATTGCTGAATGAGTGGGACCTATTGCCACAGGCACTGATAAACTGCCTTATTTCCAGTATGACATCACACTGCAAGGCCTGTATAGCTGTAAGAGGGGACCATACCCCCCTATTAACCCATTTCTTTTGTGTCTTCTGCAACCGCTGTTTCAGACCTTCAGGCTCCCATGAGGGTTACACACGAACATGTGTGTTTATTATGACTGTTGAATGTTTATTTTGTTTGTATTATATCAACCTATGTTCACACCAAATTTTATTAAAATCTGTCCAGTAGTTCTGGAGATCGTAGATCAAATATGAAAATTCTCTTAATTTATTTCACCAGTGTATATCGTATCAAACTGGTTTGAATTACATCAGAAGATGAGCTGGAGAAAACATTTTGAAATTCTTGAATCATGCCTTTTGCAGCATTTCTCTCTTCATCATGTAGTTGTGCATTCTGCAACACCTTCGATGTTAATCTCTCCAAAGACACAAGTGTAGAGGACTACTGATTGGTGTAATGTGGTCACTGTAATACATGTTGTAACCACTTCACCTTATGACGCTCTCCTTATCAGTTACACTGGCAAATCTCACCACGATAACAGCCCTGAATAGGTCAACAAATGCTGAGGCTACTAGTACTCCTTTTGGGTTGTTACAGCTCTTGGGATATTCCATGATGCTGTACCAGAAATTTCTGTTTCTAGCTGTGGATCCAGGTAGTAATAATTCTGTTGTTGCTAGTACTGTGATATTATCCTGAGCAATGATTTGACTTCTTCATCCTTTAACTCAGAATACAGTTATGTCCTCAGAGGCAGAATACAGTTCATTATTTTTGAAGTCCAAGGAAAAATTATATTTCCTTAGAAAGACTAATCTAAGTATGTAGGTTTTGGTACTATTTGCTAAATATGTCGTGTGATGGTAAGCAGCACTTCCAAACATGATGTAAACATTTAATTTTCCATCAACATTGATTTCATCCCTGGACAAAGTCTGGTGGGTAATGCAGAGTATTGTGCAGATGAGTTTACATTTCAATTGTTGAGCCAAATCTTTTCGGATGATGGTAACATTGGTCTTGTGTTGATGGTCATATTCCAAGGAACTTCATTGATATGCCCCAGGAAGAAGAGTCCATTACTGCTGCCCCTTATTGCAGAAATCTGAAGCTGTTTAAAATGGGTCTTCTCAATATCTGGCAACCTCTGCTCCACGGGATGTCCTCTGATTTGCTTCCTTCATCCTTGCTGGGGAGCAGTTTATTTTCTGTGCTATTGGGTGTCTTGCATTTGCTTCTCATGTTGCCTTCAGCACCACAGCTCCAGCACTTAAGGATTGGTTCTTGTTACTATTCTGCCTCAAGGCATTGACTTTCTTGGTTAAATCGGGTTCTTGTCACTCCTATTCTGCCTTAAGGCATTAACTTGCCTGGTTAAATCATCTAGACGGGCAGTCGCTTGATCCACTGGCTCGTGCACTTGAGCAGCTATGACTCGGTGGCAGTCTCTACAAATTGCTTGCTGGGCTGCCTCTAATTTCATGTCATACACTAAAGCGCTTCTTAAGCCCTTGACATTTGCCATTCGCAGGGCTTTCTGTAGCTCAGGATCCCAGATGCCATCAAAGGAATACTGCAGGGACAAGCTGGCCCTTGTTTCTGATGAGCAGTCCAAAAAGGCGAGATGACATAGCCTTTCAGCATACATGGTGAGCTCCTGGAATGTTTCCGTGAGATTCCGTTGGCGAGATTTTGATTGAAGCCTGCTATAGTCTTTTAAACACTTCTGTCCAAAGTCCAAAGTGTAGCTCAAACATGCTGGATAGAGCTTCGAAGTCTAGCCTCTGGTTTTCAGGCTGTTCTCAGAGAATCGTCAAGATGGCAGGCCATAACTTGGGAATCCCATTCATTTGCCTCTGCCACTATAGAAAACTGAGTCTTATATACTTGACAGGAAGTCTTACCTTGATATATTGATAGCTTTAGAGAGGAACTAAAAGGCGTGGGTAAAATTTTGAAACTGTTAGAATTGCTTCCTGCTGTTGCTATGAATTTCTTTAAGGTCTCAACTTCTTTGATGATGGCAGAAACTCCGTAATCAGTTTGTTGTTCGATAGTAAAACTCTTTCTTCAATTTGTTTTTCGACATCAGAAACTTTCTGTTGTGGTAGTAATTTCTCTTTTCATTTTCTCTTGACCTGCTTCAATCTTTTCTTGAAGTGACTTGATGGCCCCTTCCATCTCTTCTTGGCCCACTTTCATCTCTTCTTTAACAAAGTTGATCGTCTTTTTCATGTTCTCTTGAAATGCAGCAAAAGTAGTCACCAGCTGTTTTAGTTGCTCCTCAATTGCTTTTGTCACTGTCATTCAATCCCACTTCTGACACTAAAAATCATTGTGTGCATATGGGTTCATAATAGATTGAATAAACTCAGAACCAATGATAACTTGATAAAATTTATTTTACCAAAAGGAACACTTTATAGATCTGGAACTTTCCCCCAAAATACTGGTACAGCTCTTCACAATATTACAGAATACAATCAGTAGGTACACATAAAACTACTAAGAACATAAAACACAATGCAAAGCACATCTAAAGAGCGTAGCTAACACTTACATACCTTAGTACTCTGAACTCATGCTGAACTAAACAGTAACCGCTGATAAACTGAAGCTTTTCCTTAGTTTACCCCGGCCACTAAGAGATCTGTAGGACCTTCTGTTTCTTGAAATTACTGGAAGGCATATGCGAACTGGATACAGTACAGTTACTTGTACAATCAATTATAGTTATATAGGGACCAAGCCTAAGTGTCAACAAGTGGGGCAATATCTCACCAAATTTGGTGCCAAAAATTAGTCACCCAAGCAATTGCCGGCTTAGTGATGTCTCACCAATTTAGCAAGATATTCATTTACTCAATGTTAACTAGACTTGCCCCTAGTAACCTTATTTTTACAGCAAAACGTCTTCTCTTTCAAGCATTTTATGTTACATTATACAAAAGATACTAAATTTCACATCTAATTTTACTAAAATTATTTACATATATACAAAATTCGTAGCATATTTTTTTCCTAAAATGAAGGTTTTATTCACAGAATATTAGATTTTGTGCTTTAGAAAACTCTTAGCAGATTTCAGTACTGTAATGTAGCCAACTGGTAATATTATTTGCCTTAACCCTCTCAGCATTACGGCCAAAAAATTCCATATAGAAGGCTGCCTTCTATACTCATTACACATAAAAATTTCTGCTAGCATTTAATGTATCTGATTTCGGTTTGGATATGTATTGGAAGGAAAAGAATCAAGGTACAAAATTGCAGAGTCATTTTTTAATTAAAATAAAAAAATACCCTTTATTCATGATATTTTGAGGAACTTTGAAATTTCAGGGCTAAACCCGTAATGCTCGAAGGGTTAATTAAAAATGAAAAAGAAGTTGTACTTTAGTGATATTTTTTATAATTACGGTACAAAGTCTGATATCCAGACCTTAAAGTCAGCAACCAAATTTTTTTTTTTTTAAGATTTTTTTTTTTATGCTTCACGCATGCGCATTTGATTTTGGTCTACATAATGAAACAAGTAATAAAACAAGTGGAGAATCCCGATTCTTAATTTCACTTCAGTGCTATATAAAATACCTCATTATTGAAGAAACAATCATTTTGGTATAAATTTTTGTGATCAATAAATTTTCTCCATAGTTGGGTATCTGCTTGACATAGATCTCAAACCGAAACATTATACATAGAAACATCATTGATTTTACACCTTACTAATATTTTATATCCCTGACACCAACCTGGCGAATCATTATTTATTATAGTTTGCTTTCATCACATTACGTTTATCAACACAGGACAACTTGAGTAATGACTCATGCAGCGATTCCTAAACAATTTTTTTATATTAGTAATTGAATAACAAAGAGTATGGAAACCTTTTATATTGACATTACACTTGGCGATGATTACAGATTTAAGTTAAATGCATTAAATGTTAATGAGGAAAAATGTAACAAAAATTTCTTTGCATATGCTAAAAATAGATTATGTTAATGATACTGATGGGCCAAAAGATTACGTTTAGTGCTATTTGAATTAAGACTAGCTGATTTTTTATTCACATGAACCCAGAACCGGCACCTGAGCTTGTGTGGCCACACCGAGCGGCAGAATTTAGGGAAGACAAAATTTTTGGAATTTAGAGAAGCACCAAATAACAAAATTAAGGGATGATAAAATTTTTAGAATTTAGGGAAAGCACTGGGACCCAAAATTAATGGCAGCAAAAATTTAGAACTTAGAAAGGCGCTTGGTAGCAGAACGTAGGAACCCCAGAAACTGTATCAGGCAGCAAAATATCTAGCGTCAGCCCTCAATAAGCTGAAGTATATGTGGGAATTTATTTATCAGCACTCAGAAAAGCATGTGCAAAAAATAGACGTAAGTATAATAAATAACTAAATTATTGATTCAGCTTATTATTTTTTTTGCAGGCTGTTATAATTACAGCAATTTTATGAAAATTGAAGTTTGAACTTTTGATTATGTCGAAAACAGTCTCTTATTCAGGCTGCAACAGGACCTACAAAGAGAAAGCATATTGCAATGTCCATTAAACGAAAAGTGGAATTGCTGCAAAAAATGGATATAGGTATATCCGTCTCAGAATTATGCAAGGAGTATGACATTGGAATGTCAACTGTATATGACATAACAGAAAAAGGAACTTTATAAATTTTTCCAACACCCCACTCACAGTGAAAAACAGAAAAATTATTTGCTATGCTAAAAGTGATGATCATGACAAAGTGATGATTGAATGGCACATAGCATCCCAACGAGGTCATGACATTGATGAGTCGAGTGCTAATGTCTCAAGCCAAAATATTTCATGAAGAAATTAACTTAAAAATTGGGTGCACATTGTTATGTCGATAGCTCAATGATCACCACACTTATAATAAGTACGCTGGTTCGTTACTTTATTAATACACATATTTAAATTACAATTACTCCTCATTAACTCATGGCTGTAATCAGCCCTCACACACCGTCAATGGCAGTTCTCAAACTCATCTGATCAAGACATTACAGATGCGCATGTGCAGATTACCTTACACATGCGCAGGCGCGAACATGCCGCCCCGCGTTGCAATGCGTAGCATTCAACTATTGTAATTAAGATATATTATAAAGAAATTTAAACAAGTACATTACAAACTATTTTGAACAAGTACTACTACATAAAATAATAGTAAGTACATTAATAATTAAGAGGTAAAATACATAAATTAAAATTTTTTAAGCAATAAAATAAACAGATTCTACCATAAACTTTACAATGATAATGAATGCCATACACACATAGTAACTACATAATAATAGTAATTACATAAAAAAAATAAAATTACTTATCAATAGGTAAAATACAAATCTTTGAAATGGGTCTTTTGTAAACTCCAGATTGAGTTTTGACTTTAACCACTCTGACCCGATTGTCTTCACTAAAATAAAGCTCTATTATTCTGCCTAATACCCATTTTTGAGGCGGTAGATTTTCATCTTTCAGAAGAACTCATTTATTTTTACATTATCCTTTTCTACCATCCACTTGGACCTCTGTTGCAAATTATTCAGATATTGTATATGCCATTTCTTCCAAAAAGCTTGAATTAATTTTGTCAGTCTTTTCCAATTAGATAATCAATTATCTTTAACTTCAGTTAAACTTGGCTTTATAATAGTATTTAAGGGTCTGCCAATTAAAAAATGGGCAGGTGTTAACACATCATAGACATCAGTATCAGACAACAGAGGTCTTGAATTTAGAATTCCTTCTATTTGGGTAACGGCTGTTAGGAATTCTTCATAACTCAATCTCGAATTACCCAAAACTCTCTTAAAATGATACTTAAACGCTTTAACTCCACTTTCCCAGAGCCCACCAAAGTTAGGTGCTCTCGGTGGAAGAAAGTTCCACATAATTCCCTCAGTTGACATATAACTAGCAAGGCCATTGTCTGGTTTTTTCCGTTGTCAAGGGCCCAAGTCTCCTGTTTGAACTTTTCAGGTTGTAGATAAATCTGAAAAGATAACTTATAACATGTACTATTTTAGTATAATTATTACTAATATTAAGTAACTCTTAAATAAAGGTGCTAACAGCAACAGTAAGAACAAGTAAGTCATTATTTTCTGATTGTTTAAGTTCACTAGTGAACTCGTCTCTTATGACAGACACGGGAATTTCACGATTAGGATACTCTCGATCAGTTAGAAAAGTAGGTCCCTCAAACCATAATTTATTCTTAACCAATTTCTCAGGATTCATCCCTCTTGAGATAAAATCTGCCGGATTGTTCTCAGAAGATACGTGTGGCCATTGCTGAACTTTTATCAAGTTCTGGATTGTTGAGACACGATTCGCAACAAAAGTTTTTAGAAAGTAAGGCTCTTTTCGTAACCAGGAAAGAACAATCATCGAATCACTCCACAGGAAGATGTCAACCGTCTTTAGTTGCAATGCACTCCTCACTTTTGTCATCAATTTTGCTAAAAGAACAGCCGCACACAGTTCTAATCTCGGTATTAAGGGGTTGATACACGTGATTTACTACAAACCAGATTCACTTCGAAGGCACCTTTTTCTGATGTGGATTTGCAGTAGATGACACATCCATAAGCAGATTCGGAAGCATCTGCAAATCTGTGAAGTTCAATATGCACTGCATTTTCTATTAGTATGCATCTTTTAACACTGACCTTATTTATTGCTGGCAAGGACTTGATGAAATTTTCCCATTCTTGCGCCTCCGTCTCAGGAAGCGGATCTCTCCAGTCCAACTTCAAACACCACAGTTTTTGCAGAAAGATTTTAGCTTTTGTTACCACAGGTCCCAAAAGTCCTAGGGGGTCAAATATACGTGCAATTGTTGAAAGCACTGATCTCTTTGTAGGCTGAGCTATGCTTTCCACCTGAATTTGCAAAGCGAATTGGTCGGTGGTAGGTTTCCAAATAACACCCAATGCTTTAGATTCTTCTGATTCACCAAGGGAATATATTTTGTCGTTTGTTTGGCACAGTTCAGTAGCATTACTACACCACTTATGGAGTAACATACCTCCACTCTTCAAAATGCCTATTAACTGATTCTGGAGTTCTAATGCAGAACTTAACGACTCAGCTCCAGACAGAATATCGTCCATGTACATATCTTCTCTCAGTACAGGTGCTGCTAAAGGAAACTTATCTCCTTCGTCCTTTGACAGCTGTACAAGTGTCCTCATTGCTAAAAATGGTGCACTCACAGTACCATAGGTAACGGTGGTTAACTCAAAGTTTTTAACTGGCTTGTCAATGCCTTCTTTCCACAAAATTCTTTGCAACTTCCTCTGATCTGGATGGATAGAAATAGCTCGATACATCTTTTGTATGTCTGCGGTGAAAGCAAAAATATATTTTCTGAATCTCAGCATAATTGAGAATAAATCTTCTTGTATTACACCGCCATTATACTGTATAGAATTTAGAGAGTTTCCTTTGGTTGTCAAAGAAGAAGCGTTAAATACTACTCTCAAGGGAGTCGACTTACTCTTCTCTTCTCCCCTATATACTCCAATATGAGGAATGTAATATGATCCTTGTGTCTCCTCGCTTTCACTAATCTCAACCATGTGTCCTAACTGTTGATATTCTTTTAAAAAATCTGAATATAATTTTGAATATTCTGGATTCTTTGCTAAACGTTTCCATAAGGAATTTAATTTACTCATTGCAATTTCTTTAGAACTTCCTAAAGTGTCAGGATCCTCCTTTAACGGCATTTTAACAACGTACCTACCGGTTTTATCTCGCGTATAATTTTCTACAAAATGTTTCTCACAAATTAAAGATTCTTTGTTTTGGGGTTTAATAGTTTCAATATTCTCTAATTCCCAAAATTTTCTAAGAGTTTTATCTAAATTGTCTTCTTCCTTTACCAACCCACAATGAATCCTGGTTTCAGTCTCTGTTGGAATACTTCCAGACACTATAAAACCAAAAACTGTATCTTGAAAAATAAGATCAGGATTATTCATTCGAATTTGACTCGGTTTCAAAAATTCATAAAAAACTCCCGCTCCCAACAACATATCTACCCTTTCTGGAATATTAAATCCTTCATCTGCTAACTTTACATTAGGAATATCTTGCACTGAAATTTTAATTTTCCGAGAAGGTGTTAAATCAGCAGATATTTTTGGAATTACTAAAAAGTCTAAATTCTTTGTAAAAGTTCCTTCTTTATTGCATATAGAAGCATTAATTTTATGCTTTATTGTGAAAGTAGCATCATTAATTCCTGAAACCGAAATGTTTGTTTTTTCTTTCTCTAACTGCAAATGCTCAACTAAGTTACGTGTCAAAAAGTTTGACATACTGCCGCCATCTACCAGACACTTTACTCTGTGTTTCCTTCCCTCGTTATCAGTTAAAAAACATACGATGGTTGAAAGCAAAATTGTATTTTGTTTATTCGAATAGTTACTAATAAATGCCTTTTGAACGAACTCCTGCGCATTAACATTCAAGGTCGATGCGTCATCTCGTTTAGGAACGTTGCAGTCAGATGCATTTGTTTTTTTATTTTGCTCCGATGAAGAACATTCCTTCTCCTTTACGATATTTGTTTTGGGAAAATGAATAGTCTTGTGGTGCCGTTTTTGACAAAAACAAGAATATTTAGATGGACAATTTGATACTGAATGCATATGTAAACAATTAAAGCATAATTTGTTAGATTTCACAAACTGTACTCTTTCTTGTACCGGTAATTTTAAATATGATGGGCATTTTGCCAAACAGTGATGCTCATGGCACAAGATGCAGTTCTCTGTTTTAACATCTGACAAAAACACTTTAGCTACACTTTTTGAGCTGTTATATTTACGATTAATATGAGAACTCTCAGTAAGAGGTTTTCCTCGTGACGTGAAATATAAATCGATTTCTTTACCTAACTCACTAGGTGAAAACCATGAATCACCTTGCCGCACTGAAATGTGAGAAGCC
This sequence comes from Stegodyphus mimosarum, assembly GCA_000611955.2. Lineage (NCBI taxonomy): Eukaryota > Metazoa > Arthropoda > Arachnida > Araneae > Eresidae > Stegodyphus > Stegodyphus mimosarum. Next base: position 807,498 of record KK116287.1, read on the forward strand.
GTTTCTTTATCTAAAGATTGGTATAACTTGTCTGAAACTATCAGTTGTTTCAGGGTCTCGAAATCAGTTACTTTTCTTAATTTTAAATAATAATCCCAACTAGTTACTAGACGTGAAGCGAACTGTACATGAGTTTCATGAGGTTGTTTAACCGTTTTCCTAAAATTTTCCAAACACGAATATGGTGTTGGTTGAAACTCTTTCAGAACTACTTCTTTTACTTTTTCATAATTCGCAATATCTTTATCATGTAAATAGGTTATTATATTCGAAGCTTTATCTCCTAACAAATTTAACAGAATTTCTGCCTTATAGTTCTCCGAGACATTTTTTGTAATAAACGCTCGTTCTAATGACGAAAAGAAAAAACCCCAATTTTCAGGACGTATAGGAATTTTTACAGTTAAAGTTCTGATACTTTTAATTAATTGATCTAGTGACTCTGATTTTGTTTCGATTTCGTTTACACCATCAAGTTTTGTTTCTGCTTTAAGCTTAGCCAACTCTAACTCATTCTTTGATCTTTCAAGTTTTATTTGTTCTAACTCGACAAGTTTTTGCTGTTTTTGCTCTTCTTGTTTCCTATTTTCTATAATAGAGTTTGCTATCTCTTTTACTAAATCTTGTTTAGTTTTAAAAATTTCACTTTTCTCAATAATATCAGTTAAATCTGCTATATTCATTTTTTCATCAACCTTTAGATTGATTTCTAAGGCAATAAGCCTTAAATCTTCTTTTTTAGCACCCTTAAATAACTTTGTTATTTATAACAGAACCAATCACAGAATGTACAGAATTAGCAAGAGAGGAATCACTTACCTCTCCAGTGATCCACTTTCGATGAATATCCTTATCCAAAATTAGCACTATTCGTTAAAAAGAATGAGCAAGGAATACTGGCAAACACAAACACTTCTGCGTTTTCGATGATTATTAATATCACGCAACGTTTTCAAAACCGAAACACTATGCATTCACGCATAAAATCAATTCACAGTTCTCCGGCGACTACGACCAGATATGTTGTGTCGATAGCTCAATGATCACCACACTTATAATAAGTACGCTGGTTCGCTACTTTATTAATACACATATTTAAATTACAATTACTCCTCATTAACTCATGCCTGTAATCAGCCCTCACACACCGTCAATGGCAGTTCTCAAACTCGTCTGATCAAGACATTACAGATGCGCATGTGCAGATTACCTTACAGATGCGCAGGCGCGAACACACATATTTGACAGATTGGTTATTCAAATTTTAAAATTGCCGTGGTATAATATAATTAAAAATTTCAGGTGAAAAAGGTCCAGCTGATACTGAAGCTGCTGAACTGTTTGCAGATGAATTCATTGAACTCATTAAGAGTGAAAGGTTATCTCCAGGAAAAATTTACAATGCTGATGAAACTGGTCTTTTCTGGCAATATATATCAGAATACCTTTCGCAACCTCTACAGAAAAGGCTCCAACTGATGTCAAAGATTCCAAAGCTAGACTAACAATTTTAGCACGCACAAATGCTGCAGGAGTGCATAAGTGTAAACTTCTCGTAATCGGAAAAAATACACCACCTCAAGCATTTAAAGGAGTAAAAAATTTTCCTGTTATATATTATGAAAATAAAAGAGCATGGATTACACAAGCATTAACGTATGATTGGTTTGAAAATCATTTCATACCCAAGACTCGGCAAAATCTGAATTCGTGTGGTTTACCTGGTCACGCAAACATTGTCCTGATTGTAGACAACTGTTCGGCTCATATTCCACTTAAAGTTTTAATGGAAGATAAGGTATCCATGTTATTCTTTCCTCCAAACTGTACATCCCTCATTCAGCCTATGGATATTGGAATAATGCACATGCTGAAATGCAAATATAAAGTAGCATTTTAAAATCCATGTTAAATTTCTTGAATTTCAAGACTATTCAAGAATTTTTTTAATATTTTATCATAAAAGCTGCTGTGTGGAGCATCGTAAGATCATGGGAGGATGTGCCTCCAGATACTTTAAAAATGCTTGGCATAATTTATGGCCAAATACCATATTCCATGATGAAGATGATAGCCACAAATTTGAAAGCTTTCGGCTCTTGCAAACCAAAGGTGAAATTTTCCAGTTAATGGATTTTGTGAAGAAACATGGACAAGCGATAATAAATGAAGATGATTAATAAAAGTTTTTCATTGTAATACATCAATTAATGGATGCCGAAATCTATAGTGTGGTTCTAGATCCAGAAAATACCGCTACCGATAGTGAAGAAAGTTACAGAGAGGTTATTGAAAACGAAAAAATTTTAATTTACAAGTTAGTCGGAATTCTCGACGCAGCAACTACAGAACTTGAACAGTGGAACTTTGTAACTGAACAAGAAATTATGTCTGTCTATAGAATTGAAGAGAAAGTGTTAGCTCAAAAAACAAAGCAATTTAAACAATGTACATTAAAAAAAATCGTTAATGAAGTAAACAAATAAATATTAAGCTTTTTTTTCGTGTAAATTTTGATATTTTTTAGTTCATAAATCACGATTTCATATTTTTAATTATAATTTTAGCATGCCATCTCATTAGATTTAAACTGATGATCTAATATCTGGAAAAATCCCATATTCGGGATCACTGAAGTCCCGACAAGTCCGGATCTCGGACTTTGCACTGTACCAAATTATGATTCTAAAGTAATAAAACTTCATGAGAATACTAATAACACATTTTTGGCAACTTAACAAATTTCTTCTGTGAAACTTTTATGAGCATCTCAACAACAAATGTAACAAAGTCATCAATAAAGATGCTAGTAAGTCACTGGAATTATTGAATGACATTTTAAGTAGAAAAATATCAACCTCAAATTGCTCTAATTTATTTATTAACTGACCCCACAATGAGGCCAAATATTGCAAATACTGAAATTAAATATCTCAGTCAGTTTTTATTGTGTATAAAGGTCAAATTTTTTATTATGAGTACAAAACATTCCTCACTAAGAATGTAGAGACTGGAGTAGCTTTTAAAAAGTTAGTCTACAAAATTATTATTTTTTTTTTAAATTTAGGAATAAATGAATCTTTGTATCATTTAAAACATTTTTGTAACTGGAAGCATATATCTACAACCAATGACTGCAAAATTAAAGGCTGCGTAAGGACATCTGTTGTCATGGTGTACATGTGTTTTACCTTCTTTAAAGGTAGTTTATTTGAAATATGGAATTTTTAAAGATACACATGTGTATTTCAAATAATTCTTGAAAGAAATGATAAAATTATTGTGTGTAATCTTAAAGTAAAAAGGCTTAATAATTTTTCTGTCATGTTACGTGTCTGAACTTTTTAGTTGATTATATTATTTTTATAGTATATTTTTCTGTAGGAAAAAATTCTTCAGTGTTTGTCGTTCGAAGGCATTTTGGAGAAAGAATGGGTTATGGATGCTCTGATTCGATACATAAAAGTCATAGGTGGGCCACCAGGAAGTGAAGGCCTCCTTGTTGGATTAAAAAATGGACAGGTGAGAATATTTTAAACATTTTGAAATGAAGTGAAAACTCAAATTATATCACCAAATGCAGGAAATTTTTAAAACTTAGAAAGTGTAGGAGATATTGTAGAAAATGGGTGTGAAGAACCATTTAAAATGTAGAGATATGCAAAAATCATGTATTTCATTTTTTCGGGTGGCAAATTTATCTTTTGTATTTAAAAAGAATCTGAAATTTCTGTAATCATGAGTACTATTTGAATTCATTTATTTTCTTCTAATTGCTATTTATACTTTCATGTCTTTGAAAGTTCTCATGTTTAGCAATGTTTTTTAATTTCTCTTCTGTTGTCTGTTCAGTCTGCTGTACAGACACTGAAAGTTTCAATGTATCTTGTGAATCTACTCCTATTTATTAATGCAATGGGCTAGTTTTTTATTCCTAAAGTGTGGTAAGGTGCAAGAAAACTGGCTACTTCTATAAATACATAGGAGCAGAATTGATCATAAGCTAAGAAGCAATAGTTACAATTTGTTTCTTAGTTTATGACATCATGTACCATAATATCGAACATTAAACAGGAATTTAAAAATAAATATGTATATGCATGTATTAATTTGGTACAGAGTTAATATTTATCTTCTTTTGCGGTTTGATATGTGACCTCTATTTAAACATTTTACGACGATTAGTTGTCTTTCTTTTTCTTTCATTTTATAAATATATATATATATCAATTCTAATGCCGTGTATGAGGAAGCGTTTGTGTTATATATACTTTTTACACAGCTTAAAACAGTTTGGAGATATTATGAGGAATTGGTTGATGTATGATCCATAGTTGTTGTAAGTTATGAGGAATTTAGGCACAGAACAAGGAATAATTAAATTTTATTATTATTGTTAAAATGCAAAAAGTGCATTTTTGTACGTATAAATAAAAAAAATAAAAGCGGGATTTCTTGAGTAAAAAGGAGTTTTAATAAGGAGTCTCTGACTGAAAATAATGTCGCATATCTGTGAGACAAGTTGAATTAGTGAGGTTATCAATGAAGGATTGGGGTCTTCTCTCCCAGTTCTGTAGAATAGTGATTTCCAATTGCTGAACTGTTTCTGAGAGTGATAAGTGACTAGCAGCCATTCTCCCTAGATTGTGCGAAGCATTTTCAATTGAATTCCTATCCAGGAAACGTACTGACCAGACCACAGGAAGCATTCTTTTGTCAAAAGTAGTCTTCCAGTAGTTAAGCATGATATGAGCTGTTGGTTATCATTCATGAAAATAAATTCGTCCCTGACTGCTGCAGCATAAGGATCTCATTCCTATATTGCTGAGCTGTCAGTGATCCATTTCTGATGATGTGCAGTTTAGTCTGGCTGTTAATACAAATATCAGTTAATCACTTTGTATCCTCAAATTGGACACTTTCATTCACAAATGCAAGATTAATCCAAATGCCACTTTCTCTCCAAATGTTGGGTAGTTTATTGTCAAGTTGTGTACTAAAGTTGAACTCACCTTAGAAGAGAATATTGCTTCAAACTTTTCATCTATATCTGAAATGTTCTTGTGCCTACCTTCTAAGGGCAGAATGGTGGCCAGCTGTAAAAGGTAACAAACCACAGGTCTGTAAATATACAAACACTGTGAAGTGTGTTTTTGAACGACTTGAGTTCATACACTAGGCCAGTAGCCCTCACTGTCTGGTGTAGTGGTTAGTGATGCTGACTGCTGTACTTATAGGCCTAGGTTCAAATCCCAGAGAAGGCATAAGTGTTTGTAATTATATGATGTCTGTGTAGCAAGGGGGCACCTAAAATGCACAGTTGGAATTAAAGCAAGATGGTCAAGAGAGCCTTTCAGATGGTATTCCTCCAGGATGCTCTCCCTCAAAATTGGGATAGAAGCTTAGCAGTTAACAAGACCACATATAGACCTGCAGAAATGCATAGGTACCAGCTGTGCTTCAATGTGTACCTGCCAGCAGCCCTCAGAATATATTGTTGCCATACTGCTGTTTCTTCTGGCCATTCTTGTTAGTCTTCATTTTGCGCAGTTGTATGCTTGCAACCTACTTCTAGTTGTATGCTTGCAACCTACTACTAGTCTCTGCTTAATGTTTCCAGTTCTCAAAAACCAGTTTTATAATCGGAAAATGATACTTTGGGACACTTCAAACGGGCTATGCTGCAGTGAGTTTTTGACCAATTTCTGAATGCACATGGCCCTCCAGGTTATGCATTCAGCTCTCTTGCTGATGTTGTATTTGTTGCTACAAAGCATTCAACTTATGTCAATTGTTTCTAGCCTCCTCCTGCAAAAGCGGCAGATCCCTTTTCAGTCCTTATTGAGAACTTGTGATTTCTGCATATTCCAAAGTTTGTAAATGTCATAATTTCCTTTTTTAAACCTCTTTTCTTTCATTTTTGTTTAAAGACTTGCCAGTTATATAGTTGCTTCACACTGAACTCACAGTATCCCCTAAATGTATTGAACACTGTATATTTTACTAGATAACATCAACAATCATATATGATTTAGTAATTACTTGCTGCAGATTTGAGTTAGTTCTGTTAATAACGTTTTGAAATAGATTCGAAATATATAAACATACAAACTCGCTCAGTTTTGTTATTCAGTACTGCAATTGAAATGCTTTAGCCTAATGCGATAAATCCATTTGAAGTATTAGTTCTTTGTTTGTGGTACTGCATATAGTGTTGAAAATTATTGAATTTATGTAATCTTTTATTAGATGTATTTACTTTTGAGCAACTGAAGTTTTAATAACATTAACTTATTTATTATTATGCTGGTTTTTCATTTTGATGATTTTACTTTTCGCTTATAAAAATAACTGAAGTTTATCATTCTAATGTATATGTTTATATATTTTCACATTATAAATTGTTTCAAGCACTTCTAGAAAGAAAGTTCCTTTAGTGAGTAGTGGTGCTACAGTCTTCTTTCCTGAATATGCGTATGGAGAGTGAATTATTTTTTTATTAGTTTACAAGCCATGCTTACCATTGGGAGAAAATAAAATGCTAAAGCATCTTTCAGTTTATTTTACATCGTTAAGACATTCAAAGGGTCTGCTGCTGTAAAATGTGCTCTTTTACCCATTTCTCGAATGCACAAACTATTAAACCTCAAAAACATTTATTAATTTTTTGGAATGTATGGTAGAAATATTGTAAGTGATGCAACATTTAAGAACTGCTAATCGGGATGCTTTACTTAGAACAATGTAATCAGTCTACACAATCAAGACCTAGTGCTGAGTGTTTTTAACTTTTCATGCATCTCCAGATGTTTCTTGTTGACAGTGATTTTCTCTACTATTACAGTATCAAAAAATTACTGTGTTATGCTTGGATTTCTGCACAGTTAGCTCATTTTGTAGTGCAAGAATACAAAAGCTGTTGCACCATTAAAACAAGTGCCTTAACGATGTTCAAAACTATATAGAAATATTATTGTAAGGATTTTTGTACATGCTGCTGTGTCTAAATACACAATTATGCAATCTCACTCTTTTAACTGAACCATTTATAAAGTGGGTGGACTGAATTCAATGAAGAAACCCATTTTAAGGGCTCATTATCTAGTTCCAAGCCACGCCAAGTTGAAACTAATCCTGGAGAAGCTGACCATTTGAACACATTAAAAATATACATTTAAGAATGTGTTGATGTACTGATCTTCAGTTGCACTGAACCCATATGGAGAGATCATAAACAGTGATAACTTGAGTATAGCTCTGTGACTACCAAAAAAAACTGTGTAGGGGAGTGAATATGTAGAAATGGTACATATAATCTAATGAAAATGAAATATGTTTTCAATTGGGTATGGAACTCACATTCTGGATACACTATGAACTTATAATTCATGTTAATAACTTCTTATTTGCTGCTATTTCATTTGAACATTAAAAATTTTCTATGACATAAGAAACTATGTAGAAATGGTGTGTGAATGTTTTATGGCACTTTTCTGTAAATGCCAAAATATGTATTTTTGGCTTCTTTCTTTCCTCATGCCTTTGGCTCAAAACAAAATGATTGGAAACAAAAGCAAAGAAAAATTCATTATTTTTGCCACAAAATCTTACAAAAATCTACTCTAAGGGAAAAACACAGCCAACATTATTATTTTTTTCTTTTATGTGAATCAGCTTTCTTCAGTTTGCACATTTTTAGGGCATCCATCAATTTTAACCCTGTATTAGACACATGGTTAACCATGTACCTATTTTTTATAGGCTCGTTGACACCTGTCACCCATTCACTTAATCTAGGGTTAAAGTTAGGGCAAGATTACAAGGAATTGGAACATATTTCATGTAATTATACCAGTTAGCCATTGTCCTGTGAATCATTTGAAGCAAACTTTGGTTCACAAACTCAATATAGTGCATCAACTCCTTTAGCTGTAAATAAATGAATTGTATAGCAGTAAGGCAAGAAATGCCTGATCCAACAAATCACATTTGCTTTTGGAACACCTTTTTTTTCTTGGCATGAAGGCTGCATACTGCTATCCACTTCCAAGTCACATTTTAATTTCATGATGTGGTTTTTCAAACTCAGTCTGCCTTTGTCAAGAATATCTCTTTCTAGAAGAAACAGAATAGCCTTTTGTTCATCTTTTGGCGAATTCCAGTTATGAAATCCATTACACGAGACGAAAATAAAAAAATAACAACCCCTGATGAAATGAAAAATGTGATTGTGCAGGCAATGCCTATAAGGACTGTTATTGTCAGGAAGAAAGTCAAACCAAGCTGATGCCAAGGAAATACCAAGTTTTACTGCAAAAGTATCTGACTTTTATACATGTCCTTTCATTTAAGCATGCAACTATACAATCTCACACTTTTGCGCTCAACTTCAATTGCTGATTTATTTCATGGATATTACACATAAATTTGTAATGTCAAGGAAGTACTTTATAGCTTATTTAAGGATATAAACTATGCTTCATAGTCTATTTATATATATAGCCCATATCTGTTCCCACATATTTCTATTTTTGTACCAGGAAGATTTTGACTTTGTTGCTAAAATTCATATGAAGCATTTGAACTATCGCAGTGTTTTCCATTTCCATTTTCCTAGTTGTATATACACTGTGCAAAAATTAAGGACGAGACGGTTTTTTCAATATAACTTTGTACAAAAGCTTTCCAAATCAACACATTTAATACCGTAAGATCCCCAATACATAAGGACATGAGTAATGTAAGCAACACTTACTAAAAGAGAAATCAGAGGGATAAAAAGAAGCTTTATTGAAAAAGCAGCATGGAGCACAATGCGACTGAAGGCCGAAACATCCCTGTGATGGGTGTCCAGTAAGAAACATCCGGTCTTTAATAGGGGATATGATCTCCCCTGACTGCTAGGCAAGTTCCACATCATTTGTGCATGCTGGATATGTGGTTGTTAATTAGCTGTTGAGACACTGCTGCTCTTTTCTCTTGTAGCACCAATCGCAGTTTCGGAATCATTACTGGCAATAACTTACGTGCTGCCACGGGTCTCCCTAGTAAGTTCAGTACATGCTTGACGGGATTTAGATCCAGAGACCTTGCCGACCAATCCATGTGTTCAATATCTTCACTCTCCAACAACTCTTGGACAGTAACTGTGCGATGAGGTGGAGCGTTGTCGTTCATGAAGAGAAACTGAGGACCCATATCCCTTGTGAAAAGACGCATGTAAGGAAGAAGAACCTCGTTACAATAGCAGTCCCAGGTGACGAACCTGCTTGCGAGATATGAAGGTCGGTCCGGCTACCAAGCATTATGTCTGCTCGAACGAGAACTCCGCGACCTCCAAAACAGTCCCTTTTGATGATGTTGAAGGGGTTATTGCCTGTTCCCCGCTCTGTCCAGATGCGTATGTGTCTAGAATCGCAACTCAGACTAAATCTGCTCTCATCTGTCAAGTGTACTCATCCCCATTCATTGTCTCTCCAATTCCGGTGTTCCCGGCACCATAGAGAACGTCTTCTCCAATGGGCAGGCATTAGAGGTACACACCGTACAGGGCGTCGTGCAAACAGACCACCACGGTGCAGTCTTCTGGCCACGGTAAAACGCGATATCGGTCGTCCAGTCGCCTGTGTCATGTGTCTAGCGATTTCTCCCACTGTCTGCCGCCTGTTTCTTCTGGCCAGTAAGGCAATATACCGGTCATCTGCGCGTGTAGTTCCTCGTGGACGACCACTACTAAACCCCCGGATAGCTGTTCCTGTAGTTTGAAATTGTCTCCACAGTCGTGAAACGCTTCTGTGAGCAATTCCAAACTCTGCGGCCACACTTGTCACACTGCGGCCTTCCTCCAACTTCCCAATGATTCGACCTCGGGTAAAAGCATCCAGATGTCGTCTAACAGATTGATTATTCGCCATTTCTCTCTGAGGCAGCAACTTGGTGTGATTTTAACTGCTATACGGCGTGCGATCTCTTTGCCAGAAATACTGATCTTAACCAACAACATGCTTTATACTACTCAGACACTCCCCCATTACGTCTACCTGCATATCTGTGCATGTGCTACCGTACATCACCTTACTTAATCTCCTGATTGGTCTTTCTGTCCGCTCTGCCTCTTCGTTCAGCTGATATACTAATTTTTCGACTTCGTCCTTAATTTTTGCACACCAGTGTATAAGTGTTGATAATTTGCTAGATTTCGAAAGTCATGGCTTCCTTCATGGTGTACCAATTTTTAGGGACAGTAATGTGTAATAAAGCTTCTAAGCTATAGTTTTGTCGATTTAGCTGTTTGAACCTTAAATAACAAATCATTCTTCCTTACCTCAAAAATACAACTTTCTTTAATTTGCTTATTATTTTAACACACCTAGTTAATATTTGTAAGGTTTGCAAAATATTTTATGAATGTAACAGTCAGTTGTATGGATTCGCTACTATTCTATTCCATAACTTTCTCAACTTTAATTTTATGCATCTTCTGGCTTTTATTGGAAGTAGCTAGAAAATTTAATTTTAAAAAGGCTGAAGTTTAAAAAGTTTTTATTCACAAGTTAAACTGAAGCCGCCATGCTCATTGTTGGACGAGTAACAATGGCGATAAGATGAAATCTGCACCAGTTGTCTGAAAATTGCAACTTTCTCTCGATTAAAACAAACATTTAATTTTGAAACTTATTTATATCAATCAAAACAAATTCTAAATTGATAATGTTGAGATATATTAAAGCTGATATATCAAAAGCTTTGTTTGCCCCTGCGGAAATCAGGCTTTTCTCATGACTTGAAAAAAAGCACTAAACTTTTGTTTTAATGACTACGAAAAAAAATCACTTAGCAATTTTTTAACATGCAAGCATTTTGTCTGATTAGTCTCGGAAGTTAGATAAGGTGGGAAAGGAAATTACAACTATTTGCGAAGACAGATTTAAAGAGTCGGGTATCTTTTAGACAACAACAACAAAAAAAAAAAAAAGAAATTTTTTTGTTCTTTTAAATTAAAATTTGATTTCTTACACGTAAAACAAATGTAAAAACAGCCTCATGTAATATGGAAAATATAGTTCGAAGAAGCTTTTGCCATTTAAACAGCTAGGTGTTTAGTTTATGTTTCCATTTCAGCAAATGCCTCATAGAGTGTTAACACATGATTGAAATTAGCATACCTGTTTACATAGTATTTATTAATTTTAAGAAAGAAATGTGCTTATAGTATCTCAAGGTGATTTTATTTTCCAATTAAGATATAGCAAAAACGAGATTTTTCTGCTTTTGTGTTTACTTCTTTGAATTGGCTGATTAGAATTTCAAGAAATTTCGCTTAATAATATAAGCAATGTCTCGATTAAATTTATGATATATATGTATGCAGTTTTGTTTAAATGTATAATTACACATCTTTACAAATCTTAATTTAGAACTACATTTTTACATTCAGAAAATTTTATGCATTTTCAGGATTTGAAGGTAGTTATATTTTCAAGTTAAGGTTTCTTGCTTAAGTGCACGATTTCTTCGACGCCGTTGGTCAGGATTTCAGAAACATTTGATCAACTGTATAAATCGTAACCGAGTTTAAAATAAAGAATTATTTTTATGCCTTTCGACTAAAAATGTTACAAATTATCTTTAACTATGTTAAAAAATAATTGATTTCGACCTTATAAATATTTAAAAAAATGATAATAATAATAACCTATTGTTTTAAGGAAATAAAATTCTATTATTTTTAATATAAAATATAAAATAAAAGTAGCGAATATATTATTAAGGATGGCGAAATAAGTATGAAAAATTTCACGCTCATAATCTAGTTAGTTATAAAGGTATTCAGCTTCAGAATATTTAACAATTTGGGAATATTTTGACATATTAAAGGTATCGGACTCCTTAAGGTATTTATCATTCTTTACACGTTAACACATACATAATATAAACCTTTTATTAAAATCTATAGTTATAGGAAAATAAATCAAGAAGATGTGACAATGTAAAAGTGCCACTAAACTGTACAAAGCCATCAAACTATTACCCATTCAAGCGATGAAACACTTCTTGCGCGAAAGTACCACTAAACTACACTCCTGTGCATAATTAAGAAAATTTGCAAATTATGTCTATTTTTACAAAACATATTGAACCAAAGGCATTAATTATGCCTCCGAAGAATAATGCAAATTTTCAGAGTCGAATTAGTAATTTTGCTAAGTATAAATGTATGCTCATACCGAATTTCATTAAAATCTGTCCATTAGTTTTTCAGAAATTCTGCATATTGTGCAAATTATCTTAATCTCTTAATTCGCAAATTCTCTTAATCTCTTAATTTGCGAGTGTATTTCATTGCTCACTACGTACAAATTTAAGTTTCCATTCTTCAGTTATTGTAAGACCCTGAACATGATCTTAATATTTAGAATGAAATACCTCGGTTAGTTTTTGTCGTACGGAAGTCAAACTTTTTGTGTTTGATTTTTTAAAATGAGTATTAACTTTTACTAAATATAATTGCAAGCACTGGGAGGTATAGAAAAAGTTACATTTCATAATTTTTGCAGAACTGATTTTTCACATTTAAAAATTCTATAACATGAATATTTTCCTTCTTTAAAGAATTAAATAGAAATATGAATCTACGACTATCGGCTGAGAAATTAAAGGTTGCATAAGGACTTTCGTAGACACTGTTTATATACTGCATTTGACTAATGTCTTATATCTGCAGTTAGCACTGCTATGTAATATGTTATGTATTATTGATCAGCTCTGATTGAGTGAAGTTTGTATTTTTATGATGACTGTAAACGTGTGTGTGTACATCTTTCACTCTAGTGACTAAAACTAATGTATTGGGTCATGTATTGTTGTAATGTATTTGGGCAACTTTACCTTCTATATCATTGTGCAGGATTTATTTAGTTGATTAACAGTTAATTTTTACTTAAAACAACTTTCCTTTCAGTCTCGTTTTCACCCATGTTTTCCTGCCAGAATGCTAATAAGCTAGCACGCGTGTATTCAAATGAGGCAGAAAGAATCGCTGTTTAAGGGAAGTTATTGGAAAGTGATTTTAGCGCGCGTTACGCCAGCTTGAAGACCACTTTGTTAGTTTGAATTACTAGTGATTTGATTCTGTGGCGTTACGTGCTTCCAGCCATTAGGCTTTTTCCGCCGACTTCTACGAGTTAGAGCTTTCCTGCGTGTTAAATTATCCTATGAGACGTTAGGCTAATTCATTAAATTTTAAGTTCAATGCTACCTGTTTGAGTTAAGCCAGACGTGTTGGCTTTCTGTAAGCCCAAGTGAGGCCTTCTGTGAAACTATATTGATTGAATAAAGAGTTCTTTACATCCTTCTTCTGACTTTTCTTGGTGTACTAAAGACCTGGGGATAATTCTTCATACAGTCTTTTAGAGCTCGTTAATTTATGCTGCCCAAGAGAACGAGACTCTATAAGTGTTTTAATAAAAATGTTAGAAAAATATAATGCTTATTTACACAGTCCAGTCACATTAATGTGACCACCACGTACTTTCCATGTCAGAGTTAAGTAACCAATCGCAGAAGGCAGGTGGCAGCACAGTGCAGTTGAGCGTATATAAAGGGTGTGTGAGGGCTTCGGAAAACATTTCAATCGTTGGCGTAATGCAGAAACGAAGCGATTTATCCGACTTCCAAAAGGGCATGATCATTGGCTTTCGGGCCAAGGGTGGAAGCATTTCTGAAACGGCTGAGTTTGTGAACTGTTCGCGTGCCGCCGTGGTAAAAGTGTACCGTGCATGGCAAAATGGGACTGTCCAAAATCAGCGACGTGGCAAATGTGGTGCACCACGGGCCATAGATGACAGAGGCGAACGACGGTTGCGGAGATGCGTTCGGGCAGATAGACGGGCTACCGTTGAGCAACTGACCACCAAAATGAACCAAGGGGCTACCAAAAGTGTCTCCCAAAGTACTATTCAGCGAACATTGCTGCGTCTGGGCCTCCGAAGCAGACGCCTGGTTCGTGCACCTATGCTGACTGCTGTTCATCGACGGCGAAGGCTAGAATTTGCACGCCAGTACAGCAGCTGGACGTCCACTGAGTGGCGACAGGTTGCGTTTTCGGATGAATCGCGTTTTATGCTCCATCGGACAGATGGACGTTGGCGTATAAGGCGTGAAACCTCTGAAAGGAACCACCCTGCAACCATTGCCGGAACGGTCCAAGCTGGAGGCGGGAGCATTATGGTCTGGGGAATGTTTTCCTGGCATTCTCTAGGTTCACTGATCATTGTGGAAGGCACAATGGATCAATACAAGTACGCATCTGTCCTTGCGGACCATGTTCACCCCTACATGCGCATTGTTTTTCCTCAGGATGATGGCATCTTCCAGCAGGACAATGCGAGGTGCCATACAGCTGCCAGTGTACGTGCGTGGTTCGAAGAGCACCAGGATGAGTTTACCGTCCTCCCCTGGCCAGCAAACTCACCTGACTTAAACCCAATCGAGCATCTGTGGGACCATCTCGATCGAGTTGTTCGCGCGATGGATCCTCAACCGCGTAATCTAGCGCAGCTGGCCACGGCATTAGAGTCGGCATGGCTCAACATCCCAGAGAACACCTTCAGGGACCTATGTGACTCTCTTCCTGCACGTCTCGCAGCAGTCCGCTCTGCGAAAGGTGGTTATTCTGGCTTTTGACAGATGGTCACATTAATGTGACTGGACTGTGTATGATATGTATGTATCAAAAGTAACAAACGTGCCAACTACCAGATTTCTTTTCTACAGCTTAGTGTCACATAAGGTATTTACTATGTCAGTTCTTTAACTAATATTTTTTTTCAGTTTATAAAATTTTAAATCTATAAATTAAAAGCAGTTATTCAGTTAAAGCCACATTAATTCTATTTCAATTTGTGCATCAACTATTAATTATAATGTATTTCATATCATAAGTAAATTTTGCCTCGTAATTAGGAAAAAATTGATCAGTAAATATTTTTGTAATTCTGCTTTTGATGCAGTGTACAAGATTGCAACTTGCTGTTTGAGGAAATTTCTATTCTTATATTTTACTTTTAGGTGATAAAGATATTTGTTGATAATGTATTACCTGTGCAAGTACTGAAAATTGGAGCATCAATTCGTTGCTTAGATCTTAGTGCCAAGCGAAAAAAATTGGCTATTGTGGATGATAATAGTACTTGCAGTGTGTATGATCTTAGCAATAATGAACTAATTTATCAGGTATGACCTTCTGTATACAAAAGTATTGCGTGAATATTGTGCATCTTATTTAAATGAGAAAAATTAATGCTGAGTACTTGCATTGTTATCATCTTACCAAAATTTCTTCTATATTTGTTTGCATGTTTTATGTCAGTTTCAAGTTCTTTTCTGCACGCACTGGAATATATTTTCTATAAATTAATAATAAATAGTAAATTTAGATGTAAAATGTTATAAATATAATTTTTCCTTAAAAGTCATGTTTAGTAACTGTTGCCCTAAAGTTCTTTGTTCTATTTGTTACGTACTTGCTTTCTACATTTTATTATTCCTTATGACAGTTACAGTTTTACTGAATGTTAGAGAAATTATGAACAAAACCATTTTGGAGAAATTAGTGCTTTGAATGATTTTCATTTTATTATGTTCAAAATGTCGAGTTTTAGCAAAAGTTTCGTGTTGCCGCAAATATCAGCTGCGCAAACAGTTTACGTTGCCGTGTTTAATAATATTTTGTCAAATGATTTTTGGCATTTGAAAGAAAGACATTTGCTTTAGAACACTGTGAAATATTGTTATCATTAAGTACAAGGTGTCTGTTATGGAAACATCATGCTAGCAGATTAGAACCATCATTTACTTCCAGTTCTGTTGCGAAATGTCAGCTAGATAATGTCACCAAATCATGTGTAATCTTTACATACTAATGTTGTATCATATGATATTGTGAAGGTTTGCTACTGAAAGTTCAAAAGCAAGGACTAGGACGTTCAAGAAGTAGAGCGTTGTGGCCGGCTTACTGATGTTGATGATACCCATCTGCAAGAACTTGTAGAAGAAGATCAGTATGCAACCACTTGAGAGCTTGCTAAGGAGCTAGGCATTAGTGCCATGTCCATTAGTCACACTATGCATTGCATAAACTTGATGTACATGTTCAATTGGTGGATGCCGCATGAGCTCATTCAAGCAAATAAGGACGGATGTGTTCGGGCCTTCCCTGATCTGCTCGAATATCAACACAAGGACAAAATTCAAGATTGGACCATCACTTGTGATGAAAAGTGGATTTACTTCAACAACACAGGGTGAAAGGGGTTGATCTGTGCCCTGTGAGCCCGTCAGCAGCTTCACAAAGTGTAATATGAGTAACAAAAAGATCATACTTTGTATCTGATAGGATTTCTGTGGTGTTATCCGCAAAGAGTATCTGGAAATAGGTAAAACCCTCGACAGTAAGGTGTACAGTAAGATGCTAGTTCGTGTTGATGCTGTTGTCAAGGAAAAAAGGCGAACTGTATTCCGGCACTAAAAGGTAATATTTCATCAAGATAATGCAAGACCACATGTGTCTGCATTCACTGACTGGACTCTTTATACTGACTGGAATGGGATCTTTTGCCACACTTAACATAAAGCCCCCATATCACTCCTTCAGATTTCTACCTTTTTTCACACCTGCAGCTACATCTTGCTGGTGCTATCTTCCATTCTGCACAGGACATCCGAAAGGAGGTTGACCTGTTTTTGGACTCGTGGCCATTAAGTTTCTGGGCGAAGGCTTTGAAAAACTACCAAAACAGTGGCAGAAAATCATAGATTTGAATGGTGATTACTACCCGCACATAAGGTACTGCTTTCATGTCTTTTTTTTTTTCCTAACTTCATTAATTTTTTCTTTCGGAAAACTTTCATTACAACCAGATATAATGTGCTAAAATTGTAAACACTAGGTGATTTTGAAGTATCGAATTAAATAAGACTGCTCATTTAAATCTGTTGAGTGTTTATATATTGCATATTAATCTCACAAATTTATTAATACTTACCTATTTATTCTTTCTAGTATATTTTAAAATGTTGTTAATGTTTATCTTCTTAGGAACCAAACGCAAATAGTGTAGCGTGGAATAATCACAATGAAGATATGTTGTGTTTTACTGGTGCTGGACTGATAAATATCAAAGTGGAAAATTTTAATGTGCAACAGCAGAAATTTCAGGTATGTATGAATTGCCAGTTTAGGTGTTTCAGAATTTTCTTAGTGTCAGGCTTATAATTTATTGATATAAGCCGTCTAAATAAAATATTTTGTTACAAATTTATATGACACTTGCTTTAGTCTTTTGTAAATATTAATCACATGAAAATCAGGCTTAGAGTTGCATAAAAGATTTAACATTTTTCATTAGAAAATAGTCATGTTATTACTGTAAATTTTCTTATTTTAACATAAATTATTTTAGTTTTTATTCCCATACCTTTAAATTCCTGACATTTATTTAAGTACATTATGCATTGCATAATGGATGATATTTAATTTTTTAACAGGGTTTTGTGATTGGATTCTGTGGAGCTAAAGTATTTTGCTTGCATTTTAATTCTATTTCAACAATTGATATTCCATTGTCTGCATCCATGTATCAGTACATTGAGAAAAAGATGTTCAAGTGAGCATTGCATTTTTCTATTTTATTACTTTATCTGATATTGCATTTTAAAATTTCGCTGAAAAATAAAAATCTCACTAGATTTTATCTATTGATCTGTTTATTTGTGTACACTGTTCTGTCAATTATGTGTTGTGGATTGGTACAAAAATAGTTATGTCAGGTTTGAAATAATACGATTACAAAATAAAATGAAGAAAAATCACCCCAATGAGTTCTACATACAAAAGAAGGATTAACATGCAGTATCACAAGTTTTAGATAAATGCATCATACAACATGCACATCAGAGAACTTTTCACATCAGTGAGTCTAAAGACTGCCAACCTGATGCACTGTCCAGCAGATTTTATCTTTTGAGGTTACTTTAAACATTTCTTCTTTTGTGACAATGTCTAAACCAATGACAGCTAAAGAATTGGCAGTTTGAAATTCTCATCCATACATTCATCTTTCCTGTTGAATTGTGTGAGTGCATATAAACACATAAAAGGCAATAAAATATGGTTTTTAGCCATATCTCTATCTTGAGGGCAGAATTGTTGATCATTGCATTTGAAGCATGTAAACCTGTTATTTTCTTCATGTAATTTTGAGATCTAATAGCTGTTTCCATTCATTATGAATTGTACACTTTGTTAATTTTTTGAGTCATATAACTTCAAACATAATTACTTCAGCATGCATCTGATACTATAATTTGTAGATGGATGTCCATATAACTGCTGTGTTCTTGTTAATATATAAAGCCTGTGTACATTTGTTGTGCATATTTCATGATTGCTTTAAGAATTTTCTTTTCTATATTATTCTGTTTATATACTTTTAAGTCAATACTAGATCAAAAGAATATAGTAAAGTTAAATTAAATTTAAATAATTCTTTTGCGCCATTGCTGCAAGGAATGAAATTTGAATTTAACAAAATTTCTATTCGTAAAAAGCAATTAAAAGTAAAAAATTAATTACAGAAATAAG